>CM025793.1:88867332-89213845 GCA_014635995.1 Sarcophaga peregrina
ATTAAATAAGCCAAGCACGTGCAAGTCTTTACATAAAAAGCGTGTATTTTTTACCAGCTTTTTAATAATTTTTTTTTTAATTTAAATAAAAATAAATTTTAAATCCAAGATATGCTTATAAGGAAGGAATATTTTTTATTGTTTAAGAAAATCTAAAGAATTCAACAAGAATTTAAGACAGGAAAACAAAATTCCTAAACATTTTCAAGATATTTCTGGTCATGAATCACTACTCAGAAGTGATAGGTTGCAGTTGTTAAAAGGTGCATGTCTAAGTCTAGACAAAGACCATACGAAAGCAGACTTTTGTGGTCCCACTAGTTTAAAGGAAAACTTTTTGAATAATTACTTACGTCTGAACAAATACTTTTAGGACAACACCAGCTAAGTCACTATCGATAACTGATTACTATTAAACATGCTAGCGATCTGTATCTAATCTGGATTCTTATACTAATTTCATGCCACCTGAACCCGCTCTCGTTCCTGATTCAGTGCATATACCTCATATATCTTACAACTCCTGACGTATTCCAAATAAATATCCATTGACAGGTCCAAATCGCGCGATAATATCGCTTGTAGAATCCTTACAACCTTTCCTAGCTTGTCACGCCACTTATGTTGTGTGCGTTAATTTTTTATACATGAGTGAAGGGACTTACTCACTACTTGAAGTCGCCGTGGTCTAGTGGGTAGTGTGTTGGCTTATTAGACAAAAGGCCCGGGATCGAATCCCAGGTCAGACATCAAAACGGGAAATATTTCTTCGGCGACTTCCTCTCAGCAGATTTCTGGCAAAGACTCTGAGAGTAAAAATTGCCATGAAAAGCTTCTCAAAAATCTGTCGTTTGGAGTCGACTTTAAACTGTAGGTCCCGCCACTCATGTATAAAATTAACGCACACAATATAAGTGGTGTGAGAAGCTAGGTCGTAATCCTGACTGAAGGGTTGTAATGGGCAATTATGTATGTATGAAATGAAAATGTGAAAATATTTCTTCGGCGACTTCCTCTCAGCAGATTCCTGGCAAAAACTCTGAGAGTAAATAAAATTGCCATGCAAAGCTTCTCAAAAATCTGTCGTTCGGAATCGACTTTAAACTAAAGGCCCCGCCATTCATGTATAAAATTTACGCACACAACACCTGTAGTGTGAGACGTTAGGACGTTGTACAATGGGTCAATTCGACCTCTGGGTACAGTACTTGTCACAGTTGAGCAAGTACACGTCCTATAACCTAACCTAACCAGAATCCATCTTACAGACCCCATAGTAGTTATAATGGGGCAAAGGTCAACGGAAATTAAATTGTGAGAAGCTAGGTTAGTAATCCTGACTAAAGAGTAGAGTATGGCTACCACACAGCGAAATGGTCGTCAGGTTAAGTAGCCGTGTAGTTTTTAAGTACTGCCATGCGTCAGGGCCTTACAGACATAAGTTGAACTTTTAACTCAATGGATTCTAATAGAACGAATGTTGTTTCAGAGGCCTGCACAGTTCAGTACAACCCTCAGGGTAAAACATAAAGGTTCTCTAGTTTTATTTAATTTTTTTTTGTTCACAAACTTATAGATTTACCCTCGTACATGACAAGCGGATTTTATAATTTGAAAATATTTTAAAATCCAATGGCATTCCTAAATGTAAAAGAATTCTTTTTTTTATTCCTGATTGTCATCAAATATTTTTCTGGGTTTTCTTTTAATGTCACGCCATTTAATTCACGGGATAATTTATTGACTATCTCTCTCTCTCTCTCTTTCTGCCCCCCTTCTTTCCCCTCTCTTCTTCTTAATAGATTCATGGAGTAGAAAATATTTCAGAAACCATTTCAATTTTCTAAGAATTTCCATTATGGATTTTCCTACAAAATTATCGGGCCTTTAAACAGAATAAAATTATGTTGCCTGCACTTTATTTATCTCACTCTCTCTCTCTCTCTTTTTCGCTCTAATGCTTAGGAATAAATTCGTTTTAATAAAATATGACAACAAATCTCACCCACAGTGATGGACTCTGATGGACTGACTGACTGGCTGAATGACTAGTTGACTGGCATTTTTGAATTAAAGAAGAAGAAAACAGAAGACAGACAAAACACACTTGACAACAACAACATGACTGTCAACAAAACATAAGACACAAACATATTACACATGAAGAATATAACGTAACGGTATGGACGACGTATTCTCCGTATGTGTTACGAAGTGTTAAAGGAACAATCTTCAAGTTGACAAACATTTAAGTGGAGTAGCACAGATAAAACACACAAATAAGGAGAGAGAAGGAGAGAGAGAAAGAGAGAGGGTATATGGGAGGGGGATAGAACCCACTAAAACCTCATAAACTAACAATGTTCAAATTATTTTTGACAGCTTCGGGAGAGAGGCAGAGAGTGAGAGAGAGAGAGAGGGGATGGGAAATGGTATACTTAACAAATAAAAAAGAAAATAAGAAAAAAAGACTGGATATGAGTGGATGTTTATAGAATACTTAAAAAGGAAAAAATTAAATTGAAATAAAGGTAGATAGAAAGTGACAGATAGATAGAATGTGACAGATAGATAGATAGGTAGAGAGAGAGAGAGAGAGAGAAGAAGCAAGATGTATGTATGTATTTCAATATAAATTTGTGGTTAGAAAACTTGGTTTACATATGCATTTACAAAAAAAGGTGTCACTTACTAAAGAAATGTAAACAATTTGTTGTGAATGAATTCAAAGGCTTCTGTCCCCTACTCTCTATCCCTTTTTTCTCTCACTCTCTCTCTTTTGCTTTTTCCTTATACATAAAATAAGAAGTCAAGTAAACAAAAATATTTTAATATATCCAGTCATCATCGGTCAACAAACAGGGTAATGAACGAATATCCTACAGACACATTGGCTAACTGTGACTTGCATTTTCAAGTGGTTGGGAGATTCCGTCGACATTATGTCTCCAAGTTAGAATTTAATGTCAGTCAATAAAATTTGTAAACTACGAAGAAATGGACATGGAAAAATAACAGTGAAACAATTCTTAATTGTTTTATAATTTATTTAAATCCTTTATTTATTTAAATAATGTGTGTGAAGATAAATTCGAATTTGAAAATCCAAGACGCAACCCATAAATTTTAGCAGCGCCACACTTAGCGTTAACAGTGCACAGTTTGGTCTTAACAGTACACAATTTGATCTTAACAGAGCAAAATTTGCCGTTAACAGAGCACTGTTAACTGTTTGACAGTATCCATTTGAACAAGGTCACTTGTTTAGCAGGCAATAGTAGGGCATATAGTAGGTCTATGAGTACCATATCATACTCTAGGGATTATTCCAATGCCTATTAATATTATCAGCAAAAGAGTCCTATATGAAGTGATATGGTATTGTAAAAATTGGCTTTGAAAACATCAATTTTTTGATTGAAATTTTCTAGAAGATCAGTGGCCACTTGGGAACATATAAGAAACTGTACCCCATACAGACTATATGCAAACTGTAGTCCAGAGAGTCCTCTTTCCAACCGTGGTAGTGGGATAGCTAAAATAATTTTGAGAGTCGAGATATTGAATTTTAAAAAAATCAATTTTTGGTCAAAAATACATGAGAATTCTCTAGAAGATCAATTTTGCTCTGCCCTATCAATTTTGTCCTCCGCTTCCCACTCCCCCCTTTCCTACATACCCTCATTCATCCTAACTCCCCTATTATCCTTCCCTCCTTTAGGACGTTGTACAATGGGTCAATCCGACTTCCGGATACTGTACTTGTCTTAACTGACAAGTACACGTCCTCTACATACATACATAATTGGCCATTATAACCCTTCAGTCAGGATTACGACCTAGCTTCTCACACCACTTATGTTGTGTGCGTTAATTTTATACAAGAGTGGCGGGACCTACAGTTTAAAGTCGACTCCGAACGACAGATTTTTGAGAAGCTTCATGGCAATTTTTACTATCAGAGTCTTTGCCAGAAATCTGCTGAGAGGAAGCCGCCGAAGAAATATTTTTCGTTTTGATGTCTGAGCTGGGATTCGAACCCGGGCCTTTCGTCTAATGAGCCAACACACTACCCACTAGACCACGGCGACTTCTACACTTCTTCTAACCTAACCTAAATTAAATGGGAGCTATTCCTTCGAGGGGGTTCGCCTACCTAACCCTAGAGCCCACACAGATCTGGCTATGGATCTGGATATGGATAGTGACAGAATAAAATTGGCGGCAAACATAACCACAGTCAAAGAAGTCGCCGTGGTCAGACATCAAAATGAAAATATGAAAATATATTTTCGGCGACTTCCTCTCAGCAGATTCCTGGCAAAAACTCTGAGAGTAAGTAAAATTGCCATGCAAAGCTTCTCAAAAATCTGTCGTTCGGAATCGACTTTAAACTAAAGGCCCCGCCATCATGTATAAAATTAACGCACACAACACGAGTGGTGTGAGATGCTAGGACGTTGTGCAATGGATCAATTCGACCTCTGGGTACTGTACTTGTCACAGTTGAGCAAGTACACGTCCTCTAACCTAACCTAACCAGAATCCATCTTACAAACCCCATAGTAGTTATAATGGGGCAAAGGTCAACGGAAATAACCGCCCGAAGGCTGGGAATAACACCCAATAACTTCTACACAAGCTATAAAGGCGAGGAAGAAGTGCAAAAAATGTGTAGTCGCCGTAGTTTAGTAATTGATATGTTGAGTTATTAAATGAGCACTCATGGTTCAACCGATAGTAGCCAGGCCAGACATTTCAAATGTAAAGAAATTTGGAAATAATACTTCTTTAGGCGCCTTCCTCTTATTAGACTTCCCCTTCTGACAAAAACTGTATGGAATAAACTAAAATTGCCATGAAAAGTTTTTCAAAAATCTGTTGTTCGGGTTCGAATTGTAGAATTGTAGATTAAATTGGGAGAAGCTAGATAGTAAACCTGACTAAAGAGTAGAGTATGCCTACCACACAGCGAACTGGTTGTCAGGGCAAGAAGCCGTGTAGTGTTTAAGTACTGTCACGCGCTAGGGTCACACACTCGTAAGTTGATCTCCTAACCTAACGGATTCTAATAGAACGAATGTTTTTTCAGTGCCCTACAATGTTTTTTCAGTACAACCCTCAGGATCAAATACAGAGGTTCTTTGGATCTATTTCATTTTTTGTTCACAAACTTATAAATTTACCCTCGTACATGACAAGCGGATTTTATAATTTGAAAATATTTTAAAATCCAATTGCATTCTCTAAACGTTAAAGAATTCTTTTTTTTATTCCTGATTGTCATCAAATATTTTTCTGGATTTTCTTTTAATGTCACGCCATTTAATTCACGGGATAATTTATTGACTCTCTCTCTCTCTCTCTCTGGCCAATTCTTTCCCATCTCTTCGTCTTCTTAATAGATTCATGGAGTAGAAAATATTTTAGAAACCATTTCAATTTCTAAGAATTTCCATTATGGATTTTCCTACAAAATTATCGGGCCTTTAAACAGAATAAAATTATGTTGCCTGCACTTATTTTATCTCTCTATCTCTCTTTCTCTCGCTCTAATGCTTAGGAATAAATTCGTTTTAATAAAATATGACAACAAATCTCACCCCACAGTGATGGACTCTGATGGACTGACTGACTGGCTGAATGACTAGTTGACTGGCATTTGAATTAAAGAAGAAGAAACAGAAGACAGACAAAACACACTTGACAACAACAACATGACTGTCAACAAACGTAAGACACAAACATATTACACATGAAGAAAATAACGTACGGTATGGACGACGTATTCTCCGTATGTGTTACGAAGTGTTAAGAACAATCTTCAAGTTGACAAACATTTAAGTGGAGTAGCACAGATAAAACACACAAATAAGGAGAGAGAAGGAGAGAGAGAAAGAGAGAGGGTATATGGGAGGGGGATAGAACCCACTAAAACCTCATAAACTAACAATGTTCAAATTATTTTTGACAGCTTCGGGAGAGAGGTAGAGAGACAGAGTGAGAGAGAGAGAGGGGAGGGGATGGGAAATGGTATACTTAACAAATAAAAAAGAAAATAAGAAAAAAAGACTGGATATGAGTGGATGTTTATAGAATACTTAAAAAGGAAAAAATTAAATTGAAATAAAGGTAGATAGAAAGTGACAGATAGATAGAATGTGACAGATAGATAGATAGGTAAAGAGAAAGAGAGCAAGAGAGAGAATAAGCAAGAGTATAACTATGTATTTCAATATAAATTTGTGGTTAGAAAACTTGGTTTACATATGCATTTACAAAAAAGGTGTCACTTACTAAAGAAATGTAAACAATTTGTTGTGAATGAATTCTAAGCCTTCTGTCCCCCACTCTCTATCCCTTTTTTCTCTCTCTCTCCCTCTCTTTTGCTTTTTCCTTATACATAAAATAAGAAGTCAAGTAAACAATAATAAAAACAAAAATATTTTAATATATCCAGTCATCATCGGTCAACAAACAGGGTAATGAACGAATATCCTACAGACACATTGGCTAACTGTGACTTGCATTTTCAAGTGGTTGGGAGATTCCGTCGACATTGTGTCTCCAATTTGGAATTTAATGTCAGTCAATAAAATTTGTAAACTACGAAGAAATGGACATGGAAAAATAACAGTGAAACAATTCTTAATTGTTTTATAATTTATTTAAATCCTTTATTTATTTAAATAATGTGTGTGAAGATTAATTCGAATTGAAAATCCAATTGCATTCTCTAAACGTTAAAGAATTCTTTTTTTTATTCCTGATTGTCATCAAATATTTTTCTGGATTTTCTTTTAATGTCACGCCATTTAATTCACGGGATAATTTATTGACTCTCTCTCTCTCTCTCTCTGGCCAATTCTTTCCCATCTCTTCGTCTTCTTAATAGATTCATGGAGTAGAAAATATTTTAGAAACCATTTCAATTTTCTAAGAATTTCCATTATGGATTTTCCTACAAAATTATCGGGCCTTTAAACAGAATAAAATTATGTTGCCTGCACTTTATTTATCTCTCTATCTCTCTTTCTCTCGCTCTAATGCTTAGGAATAAATTCGTTTTAATAAAATATGACAACAAATCTCACCCACAGTGATGGACTCTGATGGACTGACTGACTGGCTGAATGACTAGTTGACTGGCATTTTGAATTAAAGAAGAAGAAAACAGAAGACAGACAAAACACACTTGACAACAACAACATGACTGTCAACAAAACGTAAGACACAAACATATTACACATGAAGAAAATAACGTAACGGTATGGACGACGTATTCTCCGTATGTGTTACGAAGTGTTAAAGGAACAATCTTCAAGTTGACAAACATTTAAGTGGAGTAGCACAGATAAAAAACACAAATAAGGAAGAGAGAAGGAGAGAGAGAGAGTATATGGGAGGGGGATAGAACCCACTAAAACCTCATAAACTAACAATGTTCAAATTATTTTTGACAGCTTCGGGATAGAGGCAGAGAGTGAGAGAGAGAGAGAGAGGGGAGGGGAAATGGTATACTTAACAAATAAAAAAGAAAATAAGACAAAAAGACTTGATTTGAGTGGATGTTTATAGAATACTTAAAAGGAAAAAGAAATGAAATTGAAATAAAGGTAGGTAGAATGTGACAGATAGATAGAATGTGACAGATAGATAGGTAGAGAGAGCAAGAGAGAGAATAAGCAAGAGTATAACTATGTATTTCAATATAAATTTGTGGTTAGAAAACTTGGTTTACATATGCATTTACACAAAAAAGGTGTCACTTACTAAAGGAATGTAAACAATTTGTTGTGAATGAATTCAAAGCCTTCTGGTCCCTACTCTCTATCCCTTTTTTCTCTCTCTCTCCCTCTCTTTTGCTTTTTCCTTATACATAAAATAAGAAGTCAAGTAAACAAAAATATTTTAATATATCCAGTCATCATCGGCCAACAAACAGGGTAATGAACGAATATCCTACAGACACATTGGCTAACTGTGACTTGCATTTTCAAGTGGTTGGGAGATTCCGTCGACATTATGTCTCCAATTTGGAATTTAATGTCAGTGAATAAAAATTTGTAAACAACGAATTTGAAATGGACATGGAAAAATGTTTCATGTTCAAAACTGTAAAAAACAATTCTTAATTGCTTTAGAATTTATTGAAGCAAACATTTTTAATTCAATCAACAATCGTGATTTTCTTTATCTAAATCATTTATTTATTTAAATAACAACTCATTTCAATTTATAACACTGCCCTATCACTCCTCCCCCCCCCCCCCCCACCCTTTCCTACATACCCTCCTTTCATCCTAACCCCTCTATTATCCTTCCCTTCTTTAGAACGTTGTTCAATGGGTCAATTCGACCTATGTGTGTGAAGATAAATTCGAATTTGAAAATCCAAGACGCAACCCATAAATTTAAGCAGCGCCACACTTAGCGTTAACAGTGCACAATTTGATCTTAACAGTACACAATTTGATCTTAACAGAGCAAAATTTGCCGTTAACAGAGCACTGTTAACTGTTTAACAGTATCCATTTAAACAAGGTCACTTGTTTAGCAGGTAATTTTAGGGCATATAGTAGGTCTATGAGTACCATATCATACTCTAGGGATTGTTCCAATGCCTCTTAATATTATCAGCAAAAAAGTCCTATATGAAGTGATATGGTATTGTAAAACTTAGCTTTGAAAACATAAATTTTTTGATTGAAAATTCTCTAGAAGATCAGTGGCCATTTGGGAACATATAAGAAACTGTACCCCATACAGACTATATGCAAATGGTAGTCCAGAGGGTCCTCTTTCCAACCGTGGTAGTGGGATAGCTGAAATAATTTGTGAGTCGAGATATTGAATTTTAAAAAAATCGATTTTTGATCGAAAATATATGAGAATTCTCTAGAAGATCAATTTTGCTCTGCCCTATCAATTTTGTCCTCCGCTTCCCACTCTCCCCTTTCCAACATACCCTCATTTCATTCTAACTCCCCTATTATCCTTCCCTCCTTTATGACGTTGTACAATGGGTCAATTCGACTTCCGGGTATTGTACTTGTCTTAATTGACAAGTACACGTCCTCAAAACAAAAACAAAAATCGGCCTGCCACTGTTCAAAATCACTGCACATAACGTTACACTTTTAAATACAACTCTTAATCTACTAGTCACAACTCAATGCTGCCAGGCAGCATCGCTTTTCGCTCTATTTCAACTGCTTTATTTTACGTCTGGCAACTTCACGATCTCTCTGTATAGTATTGTTGTTGAGTTTTTTATATTTATTTTGTACTCTTTCGCGAATAGGGAGGGTCCTCTATCGCTTTAAATTTGAACCATCCATTATTTTGAATCTGGCAATACTTAAGTCATTATATTCTGTTACAAAATTCAGTATATCACCTACACTGAATGCAATAAATCGATTTACACTTCAACCAACGAAAAACGAAATTTTGCAAAAAAAAAATAAGGTCATCTTTTCGAATAAAGTTAATTTTCATTATGGTGGATATCAGAGATCAGCAATGAATCATTGTTCCGCTACTCATAAGTACTCATACAATTTTGAGTATAATTCAATCAACAGAGTTGAAATTCACCTACTCTGATTCATTCTTACTCGCTACAACATTGATTTTTAAGTGTAAGTAGCAATGAGTATGAGTACAACGTTGACATCAAACTCATAACATTCGAAATATGTTTGATTCATACGCCTACTCATTCTAATTTATAAATTTAGAAAAATACTTATAATACTTATAACTGATTCGAGTGATTCGAATCATTCATCAAAATTTACTGCCTTTGTTGTTGTTGCATATACAAACAAAGAAGAAAGGAAAGAGAAAGACAACAAGCAAAGCATACACACAATCTTCTTGTGAGTATTGCAGTGCTCGTACGCGAATCACACATATTTTGTGCTTCTTGTAAATGTTAAGTAAAGACGAGTCGAAATCAACAACATCATGCGTGTCATTAAGTATAAGTACGACAAGTACTTCCAACTTTGAATATGAGTAGGATATTGAAATAAGTATGAATGCGTATAAGTATCAGAAATTATAAGTATGACTCGAATCTATTCATCGTTTTGAATACTCGTTGCTGATCTTTGATAAAGACATAAAGAGTTGCTTGAAGCCAACATCTATTTAAAATTTAAACTGTAGGTCTCGTCACTTCTGTATAAAATTAATACAAACAACATAAGTGGTGTGAGAAAATGTGGACTTCTTGGGGACGATTGCTGTAGACTGTCTAATGGTGAAGGTATAGCGCTGGCCATTTTATAGTCAGCAGAAGCAACTCGTTTCCTTACCGTTCGCATCTTCCCTCTCTCTTTCCGCCTTTCCTAAAAACCTGCACAATGCACTGCATGAGTAGGGGTCATCCCCTGAGTGCTGGTTCTAAGAAAAAAAAAATACGCTAGGACTAGGCATGTTAGCCACATTGGAATCAGTCCCCCCCCCCCCCCTCCTAAGCATTGAAATTCATTTCATATTCCGGTTGTTGTTGTTGTGTTCTTCGGATTAATTACACAATCATGAATGGCCTCATAAAAAAGCATGCCTAAGTGAGTGAATAACACTCTGCCTATCTGTCAGATGTGCTGTTGTGTTCGCCTAGCCATTATAGTTTGATTGTTATTGTTTTCGTTTTTAACACGAATTTTATGAAAGCACGCATGTCACGCACTTTCGACATTTCATTTCGATAGAACATGAATGAGAGGAACAATGCGTGGAGTTTACATTACATTATCGAGCAGCATTTGATGAGGGATTAGTAGGGGAGAAGAAGTTATTCATTTTCATTTCATTCAATTCTAATATTTCCGCTTTTCATTTTTATTTCACTGCAAACAATAATTCATTCTGAATGACGCTTTTCTAATGGCATCCCCCCACAGTATGTATGTAGAGATGGAAATGTCAATGAAATATCTCCGGCAATAAATATTCCTTTTTTTTTCTAAAAAGTGAAACTTAAGTGCAGAAGTGAAAAAAGAAAATAAAAAGACGAAGAAATATTGTCGTAATTAATGTAAGAGTCTTAAAAAAAAATGCTTAAAACCCATAAAGCAGGGCGTTTTTCGAAATAGACATTAAAGAGACGATAAAAAAGTAGATTTCCAGCTAAAGTTGCAACATTTGGTTTTGTACGCATTCATACCCTGCGATGATCGATGATGATGGACTGTGTGATAAATCGGAATGTCAAAACCCCTTCTTGGCATTGGAAAGTTGAACATGGGTTGGAGATCTTAATAAAGATTGGCTTGGTGAACCAATGGGACAGAGCTTAGAATTATTTATGATGACTATTATCGTCAAGTCGCCGTGGTCTAGTGGGTAGTGTGCTGGCTTATTAGACAAAAGGCCCGGGTTCGAATCCCAGGTCAGACATCAAAACGAAAAAATATTTCTTCGGCGACCTCTTCTCAGCAGATTTCTGGCAAAAACTCTGAGAGTAAAAATTGCCATGAAAAGCTGCTCAAAAATCTGTCGTTCGGAGTCGACTTTAAACTGTAGGTCCCGCCACTCATGTATAAAATTAACACACACAACATAAGTGGTGTGAGAAGCTAGGTCGTAATCCTGACTAAAGGGTTGTAATGGCCAATTATGTATGTATTATCGTCAATGGCTTATTTTTACCTTTAGTTTGTATGCAGAATTAAACCTTGCAAGGTCCCTGCATTCCACCACACTACACGATTGAATTGGAAATGATTTCTAAGGAAATTATGGTTTAAAGTAACTTTCTTTCTGTACTGACATGGTTCAAGATGCTATTGAAGGCTCCTCCAGTTACTAGCTCTACTTGCCAGTTATCTCGCTCTATTTTAACATCCTCGAGTTTTGAATATATCGGGTCTGCCGTCTAACGTTTTTTTTTTCAACTAGTGCTTATTTCGTTAATGGTAAGAACACTTAGCTCATGTCTGATTTGACAGATAACAAATTGTCCATCCAAGGCGTTTTCGCTTCTCTAAGTAGGCCTGCGATCGACTTACAGAAGATACCGATTATGGCAAAGAAAAAAAAATCATCTTTTCAGATGAAGCTCATTTTGATCTTGGCGAGTAGGTAAACAAGCAAAATTGTCGCATTTCGGGCACAGAAAACTCGCACGCATACAAAATTGGTCCTTACAACCTTTCGGTCAGGATAACGCCCTAGCTTCTCACAACATTTATGTGTGTGTGTTTAATTTCATACATGAGTGGTGGGACCTGTAGTTTAAAGTCGACTCCGAACGACTAGTTTTTGAAAAACTTTATCACGGCAATTCTATTTACATTCAGAGTTTTTGCTTATTTCGTGAATGGTAACACTTACCTCATTGTAGTCGCCGTGGTCTAGTAGGTAGTGTGTTAGCTTATTAGACGAAAGGCCCGGGTTCGAATCCCAGGTCAGACATCAAAACGAAAAATATTTCTTCGGCGACTTCCTCTCAGCAGATCTCTGGCAAAGACTCTGAGAGTAAAAAAATTGCCATGAAAAGCTTCTCAAAAATCTGTCGTTCGGAGTCGACTTTAAAACTGTAGGTCCCGCCACTCATGTATAAAATTAACACACACAACATAAGTGGTTCGAGAAGCTAGGCCGTAATCCTGACTGAAGGATTGTAATGGCGAATTACGTATGTATGTGTGTAACACTTACCTCAAGTTTGATTTGACAGATAATTAGTTTTATCCTTCCGCTGAACGAAAATTGAGCTCCATTGCGTTTTCGCTTATCTAAACAGGCCTGCGATCTACTTACAAAAGCTACCGATTTTGGCAAAAACAAAAAAAATCATCTTTTCAGATGAAGCTCATTTTCATCTTGGCGGTTACGTAAACAAGCAAAATTGTCGCATTTGGTGTACAGAAAACCCGCACGGATACATTGAAAAGCCGACACACCCTAAATGAGTCACTGTTTGGTAAGGATTTTGATCTAGAGGCATAATTGGGCGATTTTTCTTAGAAAAGGAGTATGGACTGGCCGCTACAATCAATGGCGATTGTTATCGGGCCATGTTGAACGAATTTTTGTTTACAAAAATTAAAGAGAAGGATATTGGCAACATTTGGTTTGAACAGGACGGCGCTACGTGCCACACAGCCGAAGCTACATTCGATGTTTTGCATTCTGTTTTTGAAAATCGCATTATCAGCCGCAGAACTGATGTCGTTTGGCCACCTCGGAGCTAAGATTTGACACCGTTGGACTATTATTTGTAGGATACCGTCAAAGATAAGTATTACGCCGACAAGCCAGCGGCAATTGACACTTTAAAGCTTTATAATCATGAAGCCATTGGTCAAAATACAGCTGCACACAATCGATAATGTGCTTAAAAATTGAACCGATCGTGTAGGCTACTGCATGGCCAGCTGAGGCAGCTATTTTAATGAAATCCATTATTAACCGGAAGGATTGTACGTTAGGTTAGGTTAGGCCGTAGTGGTAGCTCTGATATCACAAAGCTCACTTGAGCACGCATGGCGACCCGTTGTGATGCCACGGGTGAACGCAGTACTTTCAAATAAAAAATAGAAATTTGAGAAAATATTCTGTAGTTGTGTTTCTTAAAAGCATTTTCAAAAAAAAGAAGCTATTTGGAGGACCCTTTAGAACTTATCTAACAAGTATATTAGTGTTTCATTAATTTTGTATTGTACTGTATGATTTATTTTAAAATGTTTTTAATGTTAAAACTTTTCAGCCAACGTTCACAATTAAATTTTTTTTTTTGTTGATGTTTTTGTATTCTAATTGAACTAAATGTGCAGACATTTGTTGTAAATTAAACTCTCTCATATCATATACAACAAAGTCAACAACAACAACAACAATAAAAACAACAGAGCATAAACTGATGCATCATTATAAATTTACGGTGGAATCATATAAAGTCTTCAACTGACTGTCTGACTGACACTGGTTTGTTCTAAATGTGCCCCACTAAGTGAAGCATTAAATATGAGCCTGTAGAAGTGGGATCATAATCGTGCATGGGGAATAAAATATGTGAACGTGTGTGTGTGTGTAGGTTTGCAATCTGTGGTAAATTTTAACGATCAGAACGAGAGAGAGAGAGACATGAAAACCAATGAACAAGCAAGACAAGACAAGGCAAGACAGGCAGGCAAACAAAATGAATCGTTACATGGCTTCTGCTTCTGCTACTGTTGCTTTTGCTACTGCTGCTGCTGCTGTTGCTTTGTGTCTATCCGCCTGCTGCTGATTGTCATCCATCCACACTCGGCTAAACCGAACCGACCAAATGATTTGGAACTAAACAGGAAATGAACAATTTAAATGCGTGCGAATATAGAAAAAAACCAAATGTAATATGAAAACACATTGTGCACCACCACCACCATCACCATCACCACCATAATGAAGTAATCGCCCAAAAATTCATAAGCGAGACAACGAAAGATACTCGATGTTTTTTTTATTTTTTGTTTTGTGTAGAGAATAAAAATAATTTTTAGTTTTTGGAAAATGTTTGTGAAAAACTTATGACTCAACCTACTTGAAAGTGTGTGAAAAACGATTTTTCCAAGAAATCAAAAATTTGTGGCAGGAAATTCCAAAAAAAAAAGGAAAAAACTTGCAACTTTATGTTAACAAAGTTAGAAGATTTCTGAGGAATAGAACCGGAATAAAGATTAAACATCGCGTCAACTAAGATCGCCAAAATGTAAAATTACTCTTTCTGGAAACTTGAGAGAGATGTCGCCGTAGTCTAGTAGATGGTGGTAGTGGCTTATTAGACTTGAGTAAGAGTAAGTAAGAGAAAGGGCACATTATGGCTGTTACTCACCTAGCAATTAAAGCCAGCCGACAATTCGCAACGTCGATAATATACTGACAACATAGCTACGTTGTACAATATGATTCTACAACATGGAACGTTTTTGTTGCCATAGCCGCTGCTTAAAATATAGCCGGCGAATTTTTCAGACAATATTCTACGGAGTTGTAGTAGTCCTTAGTGTGAAATAGTAAATGAAAAAGATAAAAACGCAAATGGCGTATCATCATCCATACATAATTGGTCCTTACAACCCTTCGATCACGATAACGCCCTAGCTTCTCACACCATTTATGTGTGATGTGTGTGAAGATAAATTCGAATTTGAAAATTCAAGACGCAACCCATAAATTTTAGCAGCGCCACACTTAGCGTTAACAGTGCACAATTTGATCTTAACAAAGCAAAATTTGCCGTTAACAGAGCACTGTTAACTGCTTAACAGTATCCATTTGAACAAGGTTACTTGTTTAGCAGGTAATTTTAGGGCATATAGTAGGTCTATGAGTATCATATCTTACTCTAGGGATTGTTCTAATGCCTCTTAATATTATCAGCAAAAAAGTCCTATATGAAGTGATATGGTATTGTAAAAATTGGCTTTGAAAATATCAATTTTTTGATTGAAAATTCTCTAGAAGATCAGTGGCCATATATAAGAACATATAAGAAACATATACCCCATATAGACTATATGCAAATGGTAGTCCAGAGGGTCCTCTTTCCAACCGTGGTAGTGGGATAGCTGAAAGATAGCTGTGAGTCAAGATATTGAATTTTAAAAAAATCGATTTTTGGTCGAAAATATATGAGAATTCTCTAGAAGATCAGTTGCCAATTGGAAAGAGGATAACGCCCTAACTTCTCACACCATTTATGTGTGTGTGTTTAATTTTATACATGTGTGGTGGGACCTGTAGCATTTGGCAACTGCTCTCTGCACATATTTTCAGATTTCTACTGACAACTGTTTCTTAGTAGCCACTGCAGGTCTAGTGAAGTGTGTAGTGTAATGTAACCATGTGTTGTGTAACAATAGTAGCGCTGTCATCACATTTGAAAATGGTGGGAAATATAATGTAGATCACATATAAATTGTAGTAGAATTAAATATTTCGAACATATTGAACGAATATTAAAATGAAAACGAATTAATTTTTCTGTTTATGGAAACATAAACTTCGATATCAAGTTTTATTTTTTTTATTATTAATATGGTTGGCATACATTCGTTTTAAATACAAGATCCAATGAAACATTTTCAAAAAAAGGAGAAAAAAATTGGAATATTTTTATGGTAAAGCTTCCCATGCTCTTAAAATATGACATTATTTGGAGATAAATTTTTATGTCATAATAATGAACAGACAAAAATATGATATGAAATCCAAGCAGACATACATAAACCATGTGTTCTATCTGTCTGATCTCCATTTCATTTCATTTCGAAAAGATCTGTGTTGGGAAAAAAGAAAATAAAACATCTGCTTCCTCTTAAAAGAAGGGCATCCATGCCTGAGGTATAGTTTGCTCTTGAGTAACATAAACTGTCAAGTATAATCCTTTTGATTAGTTAAAGAGAATTATTTACGTTTTTATTTCTCATCTTTTTGAAGTTGTTGTAGAAATTATACGATGGTGGTTATAAAATTAAAGGATTTACTCAATAAACTCTTCCCAGTATATTTAATTCCTATTTATAGTAAGAAAGGTTCGAATATGGACTCTACAGCTGAATTCACCCATTGGAATCACAAATCGACAGAATAAAATGAAATAAAAAATAAATTCCACTCCTTCGCTCCAGACATAACGAAAAGTGTTTTGAAATCTTTGATTTCATGGTTATACTAAGTCCATTTTAAGCGTTTTATGTGGAGCATTTCAGTGGTCATATCAACATACTAGTCAGATATAGCCGACGATATATCTTCGATCTCAAATATTGTACAACCATAACGAAAACTGTTTTGGAATCCTAGATCATATTGCTGTCCAACCCCTAAGATCCATTCACTTCCTCTTACTTACTTAACTGGCCATTAACAACCCGATTAATGGATTTTGGCCTGCCGCAACACATCCTTGCAGGCGCCTCTGCTTCTTGCACGCCTACGCCAATTGGAAACACCAATCAATGACAGGACTTTCTCGATTTGGCCTTTCCAACGGATACAAGGTCGTCCGAGTTCCGCAGATCCCTGCATCAAATACTCGACGGAGCATCCCCCACAATTCGAACGACATGACCGAGCCAGCACAGCCGCTGCATTAATAAGACGCTGCACAACGTCTATGTCGTTGAGGAGCTCATACAGTTCGCTGGGAGGGGATAGAATGCATTCAAACAAGTACCGTTTCTTACTATGGTAAACGTGGCGACCGCCAGGACGATCCTTGTCTTACTGTATACAAGGGACACGCAACCTCCTCGTGGCCCCTTCTGGATGGCATTCTAGCACTCGGTAGATGTTAACTACCGTGCAGCGAAGTTCAATCCCCTGGACAAGGGTGGGCTTATGTCCTTAAAAATTAATCAGATTTATGTGAAAATTATTACTCAGTGGGTTTTTGCGTTCGCTGATTACAGATCTTCATTCTAATTTTAAAAAAGTCCAAATTTGTAGAGCTGTGTTATTGGTGTCTTTTTCAAAGCTTTCTAAATTAAAGTTCAATACAGTAAGACCCCGCTAAAAGCGGAGGATATATTCCAATAAGCTTAACACGTACATATGTAAATACTTTGCAACTTCGGAAAATGCAATTGGAATCTTCATTCTTGACAGGGTAACAAAAGAGCATTTAAAAAAAACGATGAGTAGATTCGAGTCATACTTATAATTTCAGCTACTTATACACATTCATACTTATTTTGATATGATACTCATGGTACTCATACTCAAAGTTGGAAGTATTCGTCGTACTTTATACTAATAATACGCATGATGTTGATTTCGATTCGTCTCTACTTAACATTTACACGAGAGACAAAACAAGTATGATTCGCGTACGAGCACTGCAATACTCACAAGAAGATTGTGTGTATGCTTTGCTTATTGCTGACTGTTTGGGTCATTTTTCAAAACAACGCGATAACTGAATTTATTTGCCTGGATTTGAATGTTATGTATTGGCCAATACGTAATTTCATAGAGATGTTGGCAACTCTTTAGGTTTTTATCAGAGATCAGCAGCGAGTATTCAAAACGATGAATAGCTTCGAGTCATACATATAATTTCTGATACTTATACGCATTCATACTTATTTCAATATCCTACTCATATTCAAAGTTGGAAGTACTTGTCGTACTTATACTTAATGACACGCATGATGTCGTTGATTTCGACTCGTCTCTACATAAAATAAGTATGATTCACATACGAGCACTGCAATATTCACAAGAAGATTGTGTGTATGCTTTGCTTTTTGTCTTTGTCTTTCCTTTCTTCTTTGTTTGTATATGCAACAACAACAAAGGCAGTAAATTTTGATGAATGATTCGAATCACTTATAAGTATTTTTCTAAATTTATGAATCAGAATGAGTAGGCGTATGAATCAAACATATTTCGAATGTTGTGAGTTTGATGTCACCGTTGTAATCATACTCGCAACCTGTACTTATAAATCAATGTTGTAGCGAGTACGAATGAATCAGAGTAGTTGAATTTCAATTCTGTTGATTCATTCATACTCAAAATTGCATGAGTGCTTATGAGTAGCGGAAAAACGATTCAATGCTGATCTCTGGTGTGCAAATAAAACAGCCGTGCACCAACCAAAAATGGTGCATTATATAATGATTCGAATCAGAATGAGTAGGCGTATGAATCAAACATATTTCGAATGCTGTGAGTTTGATGTTAACGTTGTACTCATACTCATTGCTACTTATACTTATAAATCAATGTTGTAGCGAGTACGAATAAATCAGAATAGTTGAATTTCAATTCTGTTCATACATTCATACTCAAAATTCTATGAGTACTTATGAGTAGCCGAAAAACTATTCATTGCTGATCTCTGATACGTACGTATGTAAATACAGTGCAACTTCGGAAAGTACTGTTTGAATCTTCATTTTGGAGAGCGTAACAAAAGTGCGTTGCTTTATAGTGCACCACAAGTATTAATACAATCAGCGATTTAGGGGAATACCAATACATACATACATAATTGGCAATTACAACCCTTCAGTCAGGATTACGACCTAGCTTCTCACACCACTCATGTTGTGTACATTAATTTTATACATGAATGGCGGGACCTACAGTTTAAAGTCGATTCCGAACGACAGATTTTTTGAGAAGCTTTTCATGGCAATTTTATTACTCTCAGAGTATTTGCCAGAAATCTGCTGAGAAGAAGTCGCCGAAGAAATATTTTTCGTTTTGATGTCTGACGTGGGATTCGAACCCGGG
Organism: Sarcophaga peregrina; assembly: GCA_014635995.1. Lineage (NCBI taxonomy): Eukaryota > Metazoa > Arthropoda > Insecta > Diptera > Sarcophagidae > Sarcophaga > Sarcophaga peregrina. Next base: position 88,886,578 of record CM025793.1, read on the forward strand.
CCTTTCGTCTAATAAGCCAACACACTACCCACTAGACCACGGCGACTTCAAAGGAGAATCACAATACTACAGCGTAATACTAAAACAGCGTTAAGTAGGACAGCGTTAAGTGGGGCAGCTTTAAGCGAGACATCCTTAAGCGGGGAAACTTTAAGCGAGGCAGCGTTAAGCGGGACATCTTTAAGCGAGGTAGCGTTAAGCGGTGCACCTTTAAACGAGGAAGAGTTAAATGGGGCACCATTAAGCGGGGTCTTACTGTAATTCTTTTCCTAATTTAGTTCTCTCTTTCTCTCTCTCTCTCTCTTTATCTTTCTCTCTGTATGGCGACCTTTTTGCATGTCATTTTGAAATTCAAATAAATTTCAATTTATTTGTCATGAAGTTATAAAGTGAACGCCCTTTAAATTTTCACCTTTAAGGTGGCCTTTTAAATTAGAAACAAAAACCAAAAACAAAGAAAAACGTGTGTAAAATGTTTTCGGCATTTGAGAAAAACCACACCAAAAAAGAAAAAAGTAGAGCATTTTCACACACACATATTGTGTCCTACGTACATACGAGAGAGGGCATATGCATTCAGATGCATTTGCTTGGTGGTTCGATGGTGGAAAGGGTGGTTGTGCAAGTATTACTTGCATTACTTGATGTGTGGACTATGTATGTAGTAAGGTAGCTATGGATGGTAAAGTATGCCATAGAAAGCTAACAAGAGAAGGTACTAACAACTATTGTGTTGACATTTAAATTGTATGCCTTCAAGTGGATGTTTTTTTTTTACTTCTTGTAGAAAATACGTTACAATTTTTGGTAAAAAAAAGTCATTTTAAATGTTTTCTTGTTATTGTTGGTGTTGTTGTAGGTTGGTTTTTCAAGTTTGGAAAAAAAAATGAAAAGATTAAAGTGTACATAGATTAAAGCAAAGCCACAAGCTGTACGTTTAGTTTAAGCCGTTAAGGAAAATGAGTCCGACAAAAAACGTTTTCTTTTTTTAACAATTTAAATTTAAAAACTAGTTACCCGTTCTCTCTTTTTTTTATTTGTTTTTAAATTTTGTGTTTTTTTCATTTTATAAATTAATTTTCTTTTGAATATCAGAAAACAAAACAGCTTTTCTGTGTAAAAAAAAAAGGAAAAACAAATCCCAGTTAAATTATGGTCATTGTCAATTTGATTTGAAAATGTTGTCGCGTCTGTTGTCGAGCCATCAAAACATTTTTGCAGTTTTTATTTTAATTTTAATTTTTTTTATTTGACGTTTGTAACTGCTCATAAATCAAAATAATTTTTATTTTTTTACTACTAATACGAGGTTAGTTTTGTAATGCGGGAAATAGATTAGATTAGGTTTCAACAGAAATGACGCACTCACTTGACCTGACCTGATAGCAATCTCTGAGTGGGGTCCAGCCGTAACATGCTCGATTTTAATGCGCCCACGACCCAATGTTGCTTTTTGACACACCGGCGTGATGCTAGTGCTAGAGTTCTGTCATCTGTATCTATGGGTAATGAAAATATTGAGGAGGCGAATGCTCTTCATGCTCTGGACATGAGGAATTAGTTGTGATGCCCGTTGCAACGTTCACGTTTTCCGAGTGTCGGAGGAAGCATTCAAGCGCCTTTATGTTTTAAAACGATGCAAAAAATACTTCACTCCAGCCGACCTTCTTACTATTTACACGACCTTTATCCGACCCCGGATGGAGTACAACTCTCATGTATGGGCCGGTGCTTCAAAGTCTATATTACAGCTTCTCGAGTGCTTACAGGAGAGGATGAAGGTCCTTATTAACGACAGTAGGGTGTCCAACTCTATTCTTTGGAGCATCGTCGCAATGCGGCGTGTGTTTCATTATTCTATCGGTACTATAATGGGAGGTGTTCTCAAGAGATAAGAGGCTTGGTTCCCCATAATCACATATTTTTACGTGGTACTCGTACTTCTCGCAAAGCACATCCTTTTGTGGTTGCTTGTCCAATGAACCGCCCAATGCATTACAGGGAAAATTTTTTGCCCCGCACTGCTCGCTTGTGAAATGATCTTCCTGTGTGCTTTTCCCGTTAGTTACGATATTGGTAAGTTTCAATTAAATGTCCACAAACACTACTCCCTCTTTCGGCCTTCCTATAACCCATTTTCCTAAATCTGCACAATGCTTTGCATGAGTACTGGTTTTATAAAAAAAAAGAAAAAAAAGGTTAGGTTGGAGTGGTAACACGGGTAAGAGCAGTCCCTGCACTAACCCAATTGCATCGAATTTATTAAAGAAGTTGGCCAAAGAAGAAGCTCACTTGCAGCCAGTTGTAGGAACCTGATTAACCGGTATTGACATACCGCATCAGAGCTTTTAATTTAAATCTTTAATACCTCACAATGAAGTTGAAAACCAGGTTGGAAACCTAATGAATTTAGTCATCGATTGTGCGTCAAAGGCGAAAAGCCTGCATTAAACCAATTTCGTTGTAACCGAAACACACACTGTCAAATTCCCTGAAAAGTCATAGGGCCATTATCACAACTTGCCGTTAACTAAATGGAGTGTTTTAACGGGCAGATAAATTGTATTTCATTATTATAAATGGATAATAAGGTAAAAGTGAGCGTTAAGCTAAAGTAAGGATCATTCTAACTTTTAAAGTTAAGTTTATGTCTGAACATGCCACCTTATACATTATTTTCAATATGGCAACTTCAAATATAAACGAAATGAGCAATCACAACAAAAAAAGAAGCCCTTTGTTGTCGTTGCGTTTTAAAAAAAAAAATTCTTTTATTTTGATAATGTTATCGACATTGCTCCGACTCTGTCATATTTTTGAAAAAGTTAACTTTATAAAGCTAAAGTGAACTTTAAAGTCACCTTTAACTGAACCCAACTTTAGCGCTAGGTTGTAATAATGGCCCAGAGTGTGTTGCCTAGGAAACAATGTTCTTCAGAGTTCCCAATCCCATCAGGAATGATAAGATTGACCTACAGTTTACAGTCGACCACGAACGACAGATTTTTGGGAAGCTCTTCGTGACAATTTTATTTACTCTCAGAGTTTTTGCCACAAATCTACTGTAAGGCAGTCGCCGAAGAACGCCAGTCGTCCACTGACGCTAACTATTATTAGCAACTGAGAGGCTACAAAAAATAATCTGGATAGAGCCACATACTGTCGAAGGACGTTAGGAGATGCATAGATGCTCCCTTCAGTCAGGATTACGACCTAGCTATTACACCACTTATGTTGTGTGCTTTAATTTTTATACATGAGTGGTGGCATCTACAGTTTAAAGGCGACTCCGAAATACACATATTTGAGAAGCTTTTCATAGCAATTTTATTTACTCTCAGAGTTTTTGTTAGAAATCTGCTGAGAGGAAGTCGCCGAATATTTTCGTTTTGATGTCTAATCTGGGATTTGAACTTGGGCCTTTCGCCTAATAAGCCAACACGCTACCTATTAAACTACGGCGACTTACGTCGTATACGTTGAGACAATACAAGCCTCAACTGGGTTCCGGTCCACTGTGGATTCGATAGAAACAAAAAGGCGAACGAGTTTCAACGCAACAGTCTGCTTTTGGCAGTTTCGCTAACATGATCGGTCTACTCCAGCTGGATTGCTGCAGAAGCTAACATGATGTAGTGGAAACAAAATTGTTTCTGCACTTCTGGATCGATGTTATCGATTTTTAAGCATCAGAGCGTTTGAAGACCTATGCATGGTAGCGAACATGACACTAAGGAATCTGGCCGGTTTCAGCCTCAGCTGGATTGCTGCAGAAGCTAACATGATGTGGTGGAAACAAAATTGTTTCTGCATTTCTGGACAGATGTCATCGATTATTGGGTGTCAGAACGTTTGAAGATCTAAAGAAATTGGCAGGTTTCAGTCATAGCTCGGGGTGGTTTAAACCCACCACTGAACGGATCGTGACAAGGACCACAATGGAACACATAGCCACGGAATGAACTTGCCTGTATCCTGGGCAACCTTAAGATACAGAAGGTTACAAATTCTGTCCACACGTATTGCAATAAATAAAACAATTAATTGAGTTTAGCCAAAAGAAAATTCTTTTTCTACCCTCGTACCTATTTGATTTACTGTACGCGAGTAGAATGTGTAGTTTTTTTTTTACAAAACTCATCTCTTGCATTAAAATATTACGGCGAACTGTATAGAGATGTGAAAGACTTGAGCGTCGTCGTATTTATACGGTTCCAAATCATTTATTCATTTAATCAATTTTAATTGAATGATGACCCCACTCAATAAATGATAATACAGTGTATGACAACAACAACAATAACAGCAGCAGTAATACGTATGAAAAAAATTTTGCTAACATACCAAGTATGTGTTATTCTGATTCTACATATTTTTCGAAAAGTATGTGCGAATTAAATTATTTGATGATTTAGTTTTTGAATAAAAATAAAAAATAAAATAAATAAATTTGATAAGTGTAGAAGGTTTGCAGAGTTACCATCCTATTCAAAATGATCGTATTTCTCTACGAACATTTAAATGCTAACATTATGTTATGTCAAGTATAACTTTTTTAAGAATAACAGGCTCTTGATTACTTGTATTTCGACTTAATGGACGGATAAGTTATTCAAAAAAGTATTCCATTTTCAATCCAGAATTTTATAAAGAATGTGTTGAAGAAGCAGTTTTGTTTATTTCATTCAATTTTCGCTAAACTCAATTCAATTTTTATAAATTCATGGACCAAGCAAATAATCAAACTAAACTTGTCATGCATTAAACCTTATATAAATGCGAAGTTTAAACTCTGGAACTAGTGAAAACAGAGGTAATACAATCGTAACCATTGTTGCCCCTGTCATACAGTGACGAAGTATCTTTCAAATGCCTTAATCGTTAAATAAAAAAACAAGGAAAACAGACAACAACAATATATACAGATCATACGGTAAAACGAAATTACACAAACAATTACTTAGGGAGGGAGTTACGAACAAAATTCCATCAGTGAAAACGTTTGCTTTTATTTTGCCATACGATTGCAATTATGTCTCTCATACATAACATACACATAATTGGCCATTACAACCCTTCAGTCAGGATTACGACCTAGCTTCTCACACCACTTATGTTGAGTTCGTTAATTTTATACATGAGTGGCGGGACGTACAGTTTAAAGTCGACTCCGAACGATAGATTTTTGCGAAGCTTTTCATGGCAATTTTTACTCTCAAAGTCTTTGCCAGAAATCTGCTGAGAGAAAGTCGCCGAAGAAATATTTTTCGTTTTAATGTCTGATCTGGGATTATTATGTCTCTCAGGGATTATAAATCTACAGGGCAGAATAAATTTCTTTCTGAATTTCTCAAAATATCGTCTGAATCCGACTTATGAAGTTGATGAAGGTTCAGAAAAGAAACCTCTGAACTATCATTTGCATATACTAGTCGGCTAGATTATATTTCGCATATCGGCTCTTAATGTTGTGTAAGTTTTAATTTATAAGAGGATCTTACTGTTGTTTTCGAGAAAAAGAATATATTGTGGCAATGTCGGTAACGGGAGAGATCGTAAGGCGGAACGGATCCATAAAGCAGTCGTTGAAGGCATGACTAAACCACACTTGATGTAAATAGATTAAAATGGAAGCTGCAAATCTATAACAAGAAACTGGAACGAAGTAAATATCTTGGCATTGCATAAATTTCCTTGGAATTAATTTATTATGGCTCTACATATGGTCCTGTTAGGAATCACGAGAAGTAATCAAGTTTGAAAAGCTTTCGGAAAGGTTTTCCGATTTCCATATTTGTAGACATATTTGTAGGATTTACATATTTGTAGGCCATAAATTATTTACTAATTCACACAAATTATAATCAATTTCTGTCAATTAAACAACCTATAAGACATTCTTTTAAAATTTTAAGGCCTTGCCATACCATTTTGAAACCACCAGCAGTATTTCCTTTTTGCCTAAAAACTACAATTGTTTTTAAATTTTTTATTTATTTTTTTATTAAAATTCTTTTTTGTATAAATAAAAAAATAAATAAAAAAAATATTAAAAAAAAATCGTGGCTAATTTGAAACCATGACTATGACTAGTTTGTTTTACAACTGCTTCTTCTAATACCAAAACGTAATCGTTGAAAGCGTTTGAAATGGTTGGATTGTGACAGACACTCTTAGAATTTTAATTGGAAAAAATAAAATTAAAATTAAAAAAAAACAGAAAAAAATTAAACAAATCATGAATGCTAGTAAAACATGTTTATTTCGGTATCGTTTACAAAATTATTATTTTTTTTTCATTATTTTTTTATAAAACCAAAAATGGATTAATGTCGTCTACGGTTGAAAATATTAATTAAATTTATTAATAAAAAAAAATAAGAAACAAAAACTAATAAAAAAAATATTAAATTACCGTGTGACAAACAAAAAATCACGTGTAACGTTAAGTTCAAGTTTATTTTTTATGAAAAAGAATGTTTGAATTATTAAAAAAGTCTTCAAGAATTTTTCTTTTTATTTTCAATTGAAATTATTGGAGGTATTGCCTTAAAATGTATGGAATTCGCAACAGGGAATCAAAATTCTATCATATGCTTGCTTAGCAATTTAATAATTTGTCTAATCAAGAAGCTTAACACTATTAATTGAGTTAATACTCGGTTAATTGAGAACAAAATTTAAACCGTTCAGATATAATAAAAATATACGTAATATTCAGCTTACTCAATATTCATTTGACAGCTGGTAAGTAAACAAACCATCTGTTTGTATCAGCAACATTATTTTTGTTTTGTTTTTTTCCTTGTTTGACAACTCAAATATCAACAGGAAGTGTTCGGATAGTTATAATATGACTTATGACAATATTGCATTTTAAGTTTTACTCAATATTATAACAATTAACAATTAATTGAGCAATAATTGAGATTTTATATGAAATATTGAGATCAATATTAGCGTTAATTGCGATTTACACAATAATACTATGTTCAGACATGCACTTATATTGAGAAAATCGCAATAAACGGCATTATTGATCTCAATATTCCATATAAAATTTCAATTAATTATTGCTCAATTAAATTCATAAATTGTTATAATATTGATTAAAACTTCAAATACAACACTGTCATAAGTACGTTCAGTGAGTATATTACATTTTTCCGAACACTTTCTATTGATATTTGACAACTCAAATGTAAACAGCGACAGTGCCATTAGCAAAAGCTTTCTTTTCTGCTAGCAATCCAGTATTATCAAATTTTTATTTCTGATCCTTCTGAGGAAAGCTACTTTGGAGCCACAAATAGTTTCTTTTAACCGCAACAGCCCGGCGTTTCGGTTAATTATTACCAAATACCTTTTCCAAAGTTAATTGTTTTCCATTTTTTCTTAAACAAATTTTTTGCCACTAATTTTCGCAATTAAATTAAAAGCAATGTTGTCGAAGCAATCAGCTGTTTTGTTTAACAGCTGTCAAATAAATTTTCATATATTATATGTCTGAACACTAAAAATATTGTTCTCAATAAGCCGAATATTGATTTAATAAAAGTGCATATCTGGACATAGTATAAAGGTGCATGCGTGAACATAGTATAAGGCCATTTCAAAATAATATTTAAATAAAAAATGTCCTCCAATGTACCAGGCATATGAATTCTAACCGTAATAACGCCATAGATTTTTATTTTAGAGAACGTATACATACTTGACATTGAGATAATTGACGGTGACAATCGTTCCATCGTCGTTTTCGGAGAAATAAGGTCCAATCGCACCTTCGGACCAAAGAGCGCACAAAACAGTGACTTTTTCTAAATGTAATGGCCTCTCTTCAATTCCTTGAGGATTCTCAGAACCCTAAATACGACAATTTTGTTTATTCACATACCCACCGAGTATGAAATGTGCATCATCTGTTGTTGAAGTACGCATTCCACGTATCTACGACAGCTGGTCAGCTGGCTTCAGTTGTTGCGTGAGCTGAACTTTATGTGGTGTAAATCTAAATGCAAAATACGCCATAATGTGCCGTAAGACAGTCCTAACTTCTGAGAACGACGAGGAATTGACACATTCGGGTCTTCGGCAACACTTTCACTTACAATAGCATTATTTTCAGCGGAACGAACGAAACGATGATGCACAGGCCTTTTAATTTTTGTAACCACTCCAGTCTCTTCAAATTTCTTCACAATTTTCCCAATTGCTTGCGTATGTAAACCATAATCTCCTCTTAAAGCACGATACGTCGCTATTGCAGAAACACCATTTTTATAGTAGGTTTTGATAATTTTTAGGCGTTGTGTGATAGTTAAGCGTTCCATTTTCGTCAATGTCAGGCTTTCAAATGAAACGAAAAAAATTGGTTTCACAACTCACTTTGACAGAAGTTGAATTTCACTCCCATACTTTTGAAACCAAGAAATGGATAGCCCTTTACAATACTCGGAGGTTAAGTTGACCTATCGTACATGACACTAATAGAACACAAAACAATAGACTTGTTTACATGATCAACGAATAAACAAAAATATAACAACAACATTGTATATAAAAAATGGGGATAAATAAGTAAACAACCAGCAACAACATCAGTACCAAAAAAAATGAGGATAAATAAGTAAACAGACAACAACAACACTGCAAGGACAACGTACACACAAAATACACAAGTAATAATAAACAATTTGTTTACATTTATAGAGATTTCGCGAAGGTGAAACCATTAATCCGACGGTTTACCCTGCCATATAAAAGGCAAAACAGAGCAGGCAACGGCAGTTCAGAATGAATTCTGTCAGTCTTGTGTGAAGACGCGATGCGTGTGAAGAAAGTAATTGTGCCTTAAAGATCTCTGTTATAAAGATCTATTGAACAATTATTATTGTATACGCAGGAGAGTGTAAAGAATGATAACAATTAAAGCAAATTGTTGTTGTTTAAGTCAAATCGTTAAAGGTAGCACACGGAATTGTGCAAACAATAAAGAATTGATTTGAAACTAAAAACACAAATTTATTTTTATTTTATTTTTGCAATTTACGAACTCATATTTTTTTTAACGTAAAAGGGTAAAAATGTTAAGAAGGCAAGCCATGATTAGAGCTCAATGAACGAAGATTCTAATACAACAAATCAATACATATTCTTCGCGGGCGTAGGATCCTAGCAACCATATTATCTTCTAAACTGAAACTAAGCAATAAAATTAAACACTTAGGGAAGTGCTTTGCGACAACAAAGGAACGAAAAAAAGAAATAAAAAAAAAATTCAAGTGCATGAAGATAAAATTCCAATATCCAGGACGTGACTATTTATGTCATGACATAAAAATGTCTTAAACATTTTTATATATGTATGCTTTCGAATGCCTATTTTAATCAAGATATGTACACTTCATCGCTAAATATTATTGCTATGGTAGAACAATGTTATGACAATGGATATAACATTGTGCGACTATTTATGTCATAACATAAATATGTTTAAAACATTTTTAAATAATTCGCAAGCTTTTGAATGCCTATTTTAATTATAATATGTACACTTCCTTTCCAAATATCATTGCTATGTTATGGTATAACAATGTTATGACATTATGTCTTGACATACTTTTGATCACCGTTTTTTCACTGTTTCTCTGAGTGACTGTAAAATGGTGTTGACACCACAGCCAATGCTGACAATGACCCTGAAGTAAGACAAACTGAAAAACAGTCACAATAAAATCAATGACAATTAGCACGGCACCAATAACAAAAAGTGCTACTGTTGTAAGAACGTAACGTAACGTTACGTTACGTTAATTACCAAAATAAACTTCTTAACAAAAGAACTGTGAATTAGTTAATGGATATAAATAAAAATAGTGTTAAAATAAAAATAGTACTTACAATAGGCTGTTACCACAGCTAACAATGTCAGCCATTTAATTATGTTGGTAAAGAGTCCCATTTTTGATTTTATTTTACGCTTGGATTTCTTCTCGAAGAACAGTAGGTAGTGAGTAGGGTGACCGTAACACAAATGCACACGCGAGTGAGTGTTTATTCAAATATTTTCAGACGGTTTTACACTTAAAAACACACGAACAATATAATATCGAACGAACGATATGATTCTAGGATTCTAAGATTTAGTTTTTAGTTTGGTTTTGTTTTTCTGTTTAAGAAAAAGGCTTTTTGGCTTCACTTGGACCAAAAAAACCCACCTGAAAATTATGAAAATATTAAGAAAAATAAAAAAAAATTAACACATTAACGTTAAGCAATTTTCGCGCGGTACTCGTAACCGAATGAAGGATTAATTAGAAAGCTGAAAAGAGAAAGAAAGAAGAAAAATAAATGAATATCGTGTAAATAATCATTGAAGAAATGGAATTAAATTAAGGCAGAATAAATTATTATCACATATGTAGTGGCATAAACAGAATAAATGCAACGCAGCAATCCCTCAAAGGGCAATGCGACAACAAACAAATTGTTGTTGACAAATTCCTGTGTTTGCTGCGTTGCGTTTATTCTGTTTATAGTATAAGTTGGTCAGTTAGTCCCCCCCTTTATTCATTGTTAAAATTATCCACAAGACAGAATTTCACTTTTTTTTATTCAACTTTTTTAATAAAAAATAAACCTTCGATCCATAGCAGTGCATATGAGTGGCGGCGCCTACAGTTTATCGATTCCGAATGACAGATTTTTTATGAGAAACTTTATCATGGCAATTTTATTTTACTCTCAGTGTTTTTGCCAGAAATCTGCTACCTCTTAGCCGAAGTAATATTTTCTTCAGATTTCATTTTGATCGCAATGGCTGAACTGGATTTTAAACCGAGGCCTTATGTCTAATAAGCCAACACACTACCTCGTACACTGCGTGACTTCATGTGTGTGAAGATGAATTTAAATTTAACTAGCAAAGACAAAAACCAACAATTTTAACATGGCTAATGTTAAAGTTAACGGAGCAATGTTAACTGATTAACAGAAAATAATCAAGGAAGAAATCACCCAAATATACGATATCAGAGCATGGAACATCTATTCCATTCCTTTAAAATTGTGCTCCACATATTCCTGAGGGGAATAGCTGCTCTGGGAATTCGATAATTCTTTTCAAAATTAAAAAACATCGACTAAAAATGTATCAGATTGTCTGGTTAGGATGATCGATATTGTGGGAATATGCTGCACATATCCCACTATATACAAATTGTAGCCTTAGGTGTCCATAATAAAACGCAATAAGTCGTATCTCTCAAATAATTTAACTTGAGATATCGGAATTCAAATATTGACTATGTTAACAGTGTCTGGATGGGATGATGGATGATAGATATTGTGGAAAAATAGGACTTGCTGCACATATCCCACTATATACAAATTGTAGCCTAAAACCTGGAATATTGGGCTTCAAATATTGTCTATGTTAACAATATCTAGATGGGATGATGGATATATCCCATTATATAGAAATTAATAAATTTGACACGTACGGTGAGAAAAAATTTGACACGCACGGTGTAAAAAATCTGGCATGCACAGTCTGAAAAATTTAGGCACGCACAATGTGAAAAATCTGGCACGCACGGTGAAAAAAATTTAGGCACGCACGGTGTGAAAAAAATTGGCACGCACGGTGTAAAAAATCTGGCACGCTCGGTGTGAAAAAATTGGCACGTACGGTGTAATAAATCTGACACGCACGGTGTGAAAAATCTAGCACGTACGGTGTGAAAAAAATTGGCACGCACGGTGTGAAAAATCTGGGACGCAGGTTGTGAAAAAATCTGGCACGCAAGGTGTGAAAAATTTGGCATGCACGGTGTGAAAAATCTGGTACGCACGGTGTGAAAAAATTTGGCACACACTGTGTGCAAAATTTGGCACGTACGGTGTGAAAAAATTTGGCACGCACCGTGTGAAAAATCTGGCACGTGCGGTGTGAAAAAATTTGGCACGCACGGTTTGAAAAATTCGGCACGCACGATGTAAAAAAAAATTGGCAGGTAGAGTGTAAAAAATCTGGCACGCACGGTGTGAATAATTTAGGCAGGCACGGTGATAAAAATTTTGGCATGCACGGTGTAAAAAATCTGGCACGCAGGGTGTGAAAAATATGACACGCATGGTGTGAAAAAATTTTGTGAAAAAATTGGCACGCACGGTGTGAAAATATTTGTCACGTACGGTGTGAAAAATTTGGCCACCGTGCCACACAACATCAATGCTATAAGAAGCTAATTGACTAAAGGGGTTGTAATGAGTGATTGTGATTTGTTATCGACTGCGGAATTGTTTTGGATCCAATGACATAGCCATTTAACCAGAAGCTAGTCCAGAATTTTATTAATATTTTACGCTATAACAGTGATCTTATTGAATAAAAATATTAACACAATAAGTCATTCTTTGTCAAACCGTAGTTATCGATATCAATTGTTTTCGTGTAGCTAAAAAACTCTCGAGTGTAAATGTAGAGAAATATTACAATTTTCTGCAGTACAGTGCTTATAGCAAAGGTTAGAAGATCTTTCTAGGCCAATCAACAACACTTTAATAATTTTAAGGCAAACTATGCTAATTAGCTATACTTCCCTTTATTTTATTAATAGCCATTTAGAAAGAAGAGCATATTAAGGCTTCCACAATAACTTTTTCAAAGTAATCGTGTTTTTAAGAAAAGTGAAACTAATTCTTAATCTTTAATGCCCGTTTAAATTTCAAATGTCTCAGAACATATTGTATTACGTCTTATAACTTTTTAAATGCCTTTCCCTCTACTCGACTAGACATCATAGCTGGGCGTATTGTTCATTTTTTCGTTGCTTTTGTTTTTAATTTTCCACTTTATTAGACTTTCGAAAATCCTTACAGTCATCATCATCATCATTCTTAACAGCAGAGTTCTTTTATTTTCATTATTATTGTTGTGACAGACATAAGTTTTGTTAATTTTACAAGTATTTTCTGCCATTTGAATTGTTAAAGACTACCCCCCCCCGAAAATGTCATTCTTTTTCTCTCACTCTTACGTTTACGCTTTCAGCCTTTTACACCATTTGCCAGCCTAAACGGAACCCCCTTTATTTTGCTTGTGATGGAAGACTACTTTATTTGCATTTACTTTTGCCACCCCCTTAGGATAAGGAAATTAACATGAAGAGGTTTTGTTCGATTTGTGGTTGTAAAAAGGAAATAAAAATTCGCACGTTCGTACATATTTTTTGTTGACGGAATTCTTCGTTTTCTCGTTTTTTTTAGAGTACAGTCAACGGAAAAAGTAGTGTAATTCCAAAAAAAAAAAAAATCTGCAGAATCCTTTCCTATAATGCAACTTGCCCTAGGAAAGGATAGGTATTGGGCATCTAGTCGTTGTTTGGGTGTAAATCCCGATAAAATGGGGGTAGTACTCTCCACGAGAAAGTACAAGCCTCCACCTTTTCGTCCGCTAACATTATATAGGGCGAAAGTCGAACTCAAGGAGGAAGCGAGTTTCTTGGGCCTTAACCTAGATAGGAAGCTATCGTGGAAACCAAATATCACTAATAGACTGAGGAAAGTCTCCATTGCCCTCTATGCCTGTAACAAGGTGTTGGGGATGAAATGGGGCCTGAGGATGACTTACTAGATCAGTCCTATCCTGACCTACGTATGACTGGTGTGATGGCAGTCCCTGAATAAGACAAAGAATTTAAACCTGATACACTGGTTACCACAACCTGATTGAATAATTTTTAGTAGTGGCCTGCAGCCTACTCCTACGATCGCTCTGGATATGAGCTTATACCTTCTACCGCTTGACCTATACTGCAGGGGTGTGGCGATTAGGATTAGTAGGCGTCTTTGGTCGACTAGACAATGGCATGCATCGAGCATTGGTCATACCAGGATACTTACATAACATAATTGGCCATTACAACCTTTCAGTCAGGATTACGACCTAGCTTCTCACACCACTTATGTTGTGTGCGTCAATTTTATACATGAGTGGCGGAACCTACAGTTTAAAGTCGATTCCGAACGACAGATTTTTGAGAAGCTTTTCATAGCAATTTTTACTCTCAGAGTCTTTGCCAGAAATCTGCTGAGAGGAAGTCGCCGAAGAAATATTTTTCGTTTTGATGTCTGACCTGGGATTCGAACACGGGCCTTTTGTCTAATAAGCCAACACACTACCCACTAGACCACGGATACTTAAGGAAACTAATATTGTCGCAGGCATTGACTATGATGAATGTCAAGGAATTTTAGGACATCCATTCCGAAAAGGGAGGACTGGAGCAATGGTGCGACTCACTTCGCGGGGAATACCGCACAAATCTATATCGATGGTTCCAAATTGGAAGGAGCCATTGGAATTGGCTACCAGATCATTGCACCGTCTTTCACGCGGAAGTGTCGGCAATTCAGGCTGTGGTCAAAAATTATTGTGGACAAAAATTTCCAAAGGCGGAAAATCACCATACTTTCCGATAGCCAAGTGGCCATCAAAGCATCGGATTCTAGTGTAATAAACTCCAAAACGGTGTACAACTGTCGCAGATGTCTCCATGAGATGGCGAACCGATATAATATTTGTATCACATGGGTACCGGGACACCGAGATATTCCCGGCAACTGCAGATGCGCATGATTTGGCCAGAAGGGGCACGACCATCGAACTCTCTGATGAATTCTCTGTATTAAGGATCCCTTTGGGTGCCTGCAGGCTTATAATTGACAATGCAATCGTGGACTTTGTCAACAGTAGGTGGGCAGCTTCGAATAAGGGCAGAACGGCGCAAAATCTGGGTAAGGTTGGATGGGGGGCTTACGGCGACTCTGTTTAAACTTAAAAGAAGCAGACTCAGCGCTGTTATCGGGGTTATTACGGAGCATTGTATTATAGGAACACATGCGAAGCGTATTGGTCTTGGACACCTCGCGAATGATTTCTGCAGAACCTGTGAAGATGAGGAATAGCATGAAACTATTCTTCACATACTGTGCACATGCCCAGCACATGGTCAGAGGAGAAAGAGACACCTGTCGACTTTAACACTTGCACTTGTCGTAATCTGACTGAAGTGTTGTAATAACCCCTTGCGTATGCATCATATCTGGCGCTGCAGAGGTTTGGACTAAGGAAAGATCCTTCTGCGAGCACGAATGTGATCTGTGCTATCCGCTATTTCATTGGTATGGCCTTATTATTTGCACTAGACAGTCTTACGTTAGCATTCTGCTTTAGACTTCTCAGGACAACTACTATTATGGACTTTCCTGTTTTAAATTTCAATATTCCAAAGGGCCTATATGATCCTCTTCACTATTACATACACACGCATTTGATAACTTCAACCCTTTAATCTGGATTAGAACCTTGTTTCACACACCCTTCATGAAGTGGAAATTAATTTCATACATGATGCGGCGGAGCCTAGAAATTAACTTCGTCGACAAATTTTTGAAGACGTCGAAGAGAAATATTTTTTTCGTTTTGTTCCAAATGTCTTAGCTAAGATTAGAACCGCCGGACTAACCGAAAATTTAATTTAATTTTAAAACTACCCACTTATTAACATTATTTGCAAATCTTTTCCTTCAAAAGCTATGCTTTTATGCCAAATAGTATTACAAGAGATTCCCATAATTTTTAAGAATTATTTTTACAACAAAACTTTTCGTTAATATTCCTGTAACGAAGCGATGGCGTAGAGCTTTAAAAATTCCTTAAAATAAATACGAAAAAAACTTCTGCCTTCCAATTATTTTTCTCACACATTTTTATATTGTTTCGGTTCATTTTTTTTTTCTTAATTTTTCTTATAATTTATTTCGGTTTAATGTCATTAAAAGGCTTTTAAATTTTAAATTTATTCACAAAAATAGTTTTTTTTTTTCTTTCGATCGCTATCCCCCTTCTTTCCATTCCAGTGAAGATTACTTCACACTATTCCGAACAGACATCAGAATGAAACGAGTGATGATTGACCGTACGAAAGATGGCTGATTTGTTTTGTTTAAAATTTTTTGGGGGAATACGACAACGTATTTCAAAAACTCGTGGTTACCCAGTAGGAAAATTCTATTACGATTATTAAGTGACCTTGTAGATCTCTTAGGAGTGTGTGTACTAATAGCCGTTTTAGGGAACTAAAATTAACGCTAATTACAGTTAAAGGTGTTAATAATTAAATCAATGGAGGTTATCTGTTCTCAAATTTACACTAGGCTTTTATCATTTGACCTGCACCAGTAAGCGTGTTTGGTAACTATTATGTATTAAGATAGTTGCTGTAAACCACAGTTTCACTATTACCCTATATCGAGATATACACTTATTTATTGACAGTAAAGAGACTATCAGCGTAGCAGTAGTATTAGGTAGTAGTAGTAGGTAGAAGGAGTAGTAGTAGTTAGTAGTAGGTAGTAATAGTAATAGGTAGTAGTAGTAATAGGTAGTAGTAGTAATAGGTAGTAGCAGTAATAGATAGTAGTAGTAATAGGTAGTAGTAGTAATAGGTAGTAGCAGTAATAGGTAGTAGTAGTAATAGGTAGTAGCAGTAATAGGTAGTAGCAGTAATAGGTAGTAGCAGTAATAGGTAGTAGTAGTAATAGGTAGTAGTAGTAATAGGTAGTAGTAGTAATAAGTAGTAGCAGTAATAGGTAGTATAGTAGTAATAGGTAGTAGTAGTAATAGGTAGTAGTAGTAATAGGTAGTAGTAGTAATAGGTAGTAGTAGTAATAGGTGGTAGTAGTAATAGGTAGTAGTAGTAATAGGTAGTAGCAGTAATAGGTAGTAGTAGTAATAGGTAGTAGCAGTAATAGGTAGTAGTAGTAATAGGTAGTAATAGTAATAGGTAGTAGTAATAGGTAGTTGTAATAGGTAGTAGTAGTAATAGGTAGTAATAGTAATAGGTAGTAGCAATAGGTAGTAGTAATAGGTAGTAGTAGTAATATGTAGTAATAGTAATAGGTAGTAATAGTAATAGGTAATAATAGTAATAGGTAGTAATAGTAATAGGTAGTAGTAGTAGTAATAGGTAGTAATAGTAATAGGTAGTAGTAGTAATTGGTAGTAGTAATAGGTAGTAGTAATTGGTAGTAATAGTAGTAGGTAGTAGTAGTAATAGGTAATAGCAGGAATAGGTAGTAGTAGTCGTTGTAGTAGTAGTAGTAGTAGTAGTAGTAGTAGTAGTAGTAGTCGTAGTAGTAGTAGTAGTAGTAGTAGTAGTAGTAGTAGTAGTAGTAGTAGTAGTAGTAGTAGTAGTAGTAGGTAGTAGTAGGTAGTAGTGGTAATAGGTAGTAATAGTAAATAGTAAGTAGTAGTAGTAGTAGTAAATAGTAAGTAGTAGTAGTAGTAGTAAATAGTAAGTAGTAGTAGTAGTAGTAAATAGTAAGTAGTAGTAGTAGTAGTAAATAGTAAGTAGTAGTAGTAGTAGTAAATAGTAAGTAGATAGTAGAAATAGGTAGTAGTATTAGTCGTAAATAGTAAGTAGATAATAGAAATAGGTAGTAGTAGTAAGTAATAGTAGTAGTAGGTAGTACATAGTAATAGTAGGTAGTGAATAGTATTAGTAGGTAGTAAATAGTAGTAGTAGGTAGTAAATAGTAGTAGTAGGTAGTAAATAGTAGTAGTAGGTAGTAAATAGTAGTAGTAGTTAGTACATAGTAGTAGTAGGTAGTAAATAGTAGTAGTAGGTAGTAAATAGTAGTAGTAGTTGGTAGTAAATAGTAGTAGTAGGTAGTAAATAGTAGCAGTAGTTGGTAGTAAATAGTAGTAGTAGTTGGTAGTAAGTAGTAGTAGTAAATAGTGTGTTGGCTTATTTGATGCGAGGCTAGAGTTCAAATCCCCGGTCAGACATCAAAAATGAGATCTGAAGAAAATATTTCTTCGGCGACTTCCTTTCAGCAGATTTCTGGCAAAAACTTTAAAAGTAAAAAAAAGGTTCCCATGAAATCTGTCGTTCGGAGTTGACTTTAAATTGCGTTGAGAAGCTAGGACGCACAAACAAGAGGCCAGTGACCAGGACCACCACTCTGAAAAAAGTATTTGAATTCTGCCTTCTGCTCAGCTTTCCCTTAGACATTTCTGTGATGTTTGTATCACAGTGTAAATAGATTACTTAAATGCCATTATTTTTATTAAAAATTTTTAGGAATAAATATTTGAATACTTTTGACACTCTTATGGCTCTTATTTTTAGATGCCTATGGCGCCTTCCCTCCCCTATTTAAGGCGGCATAATTTGTTTCATGGCCATGCCTTAAAAGCTAATAAAAAATGGAATTATTTTAAGAAAAAAAAACTCTTCAGTTTAAATGAATTTTAAGAGAATTTTTAAATACAATTTATTTCAACATTTTTAATTGTTTAATTTCAAATCCAAAAGGGGTGGGACTATTTAATCACATTACGAAATCATCTTTATAAACAACCCTCCCGCCGTTTTGCTTGACTTAATTATTCAATTTTTTAAAATTAAAGGAAGAAAAAAGTTTGTCCTATTTACAGTAAGACCCCGCTTAACGCGTGCGATAAGTTCCAATAAGTTCCAGGGCTAAACGAAACAGTGTTAAACGAGGAAACTTAACGCGTGCATATGTAAATACATTGCGACTCCGGAAAATACAGTTGGAATCTGTTTTCTGAATGGACTAATAAAAGAGCGTTGAAAGTATAATCCGTCACTATATAGTGCACCGCTTTTGGTTGATCCAAGGCCATTTCATTAGCCACCTATGTATACAACAGGTATCAATACCGTGTGCGATTTAGGGGAATCCCAACACTACCACGTAATACAGCATTACAGCATTAAGTGAAACAGCGTTAAGCGGGGTCTTACTGTATTTGTTTTCTTTGTTATTTATGCTTCGTTTAATATTTTTTTTTTCAAATTCTTTAGAAATTTTTATTTGAGGGGTTCATTCAAAGCAATGCTTAAACATGTTCACGTGACCGTAGATGGTGTCAATAGTGGTGGGTATTAATGGTTTTTTCTTCAATTAACATTTCAAGGAAATATTTAACGGAAATAAAGCTTATTTTCTAATTTATAAAAACCGTTATCTCTTGGATTTGTGGTTAAAAATTTAAATTCATTAAACGGGTCTTTTTGCGTCGTCATCGTAACTCTATCCGATTCTACAATCAGGATAGCCTGACAGCTAACGTCTTAGGGGTTTCTGCCTCCATCTACTTGGACATTTCATGCACCTATAATGCCTTGAAACAGATATTACAGTCAAATGGATTCAATAGCTAGTTTTTAGCATCCGTCAAAACTAAAATTTAATTTGTTTGCTTCAACGGAATTTAATTTTTTCCTGTGACGAAAAACATCGTCAAACTTTACTTTTAAATTGGCATTTCTTTTTGAATTTTTTTTCTGTTTTTATTTCCTTTCATCATTCCTATATAAAAGGCATTTCTGCACTTGGCAACAAATTTTCCATTTTCGTAAAATCGCTAAGAATGTCAATAACATTGTAAAAACGTAAATCAATAGCAACAACAAAAAGTCTACATGTAAAAAGGCTGCATAATAGACTAAATAGGTTGCATTGGCTTAAACAGTGCATTCAAAAAAGTAAGTTAATCCAAAACAATTTTTTGAAGAAAAAAGTTTTATCGAGTCTTTATTGCAGAAGTTGTGTGTGAAGTTAGCTACGAAAATGCAAAAACTGCAATTAATCGACCAAAAAGGGAAAGTTATCGATACAAATGCAAATCATCGACCAGAAAAGGCAAGTTATCGATTTAAAAATTTAAGTCATCGACCAAAAAGGGCAAGTTATCGATCAAAAAACGCCAGTCATCGACCATAAAAGGTAAGTCTTTAACAAAAAAAAAAAAGGCCATCGATACAAATGTAAGTTATCGACCATAAAACGTAAGTCTTTAACAAAAAAAAAAATTCCATCGATAAAAATGCAAGTTATCGACAAAAAGGGTGCAATGCGAGTATTCTGTCCAATTGTTAAAGAAAATTTTTTGTTGCTCATTTGTCGCCTATGAGTCCAGTTCGAAGTAATTCTCGACTGTAAAGAAAACTGTTTTGATATCCTGGATCCAATAACTATCCAACCCACTGAAACCTTTCTTTGGAATGTATAGAGAAGTTTAGAAAAGTGTACTTCGCGAAAGGGTAATTTCTTATTGACTGGATGGCAAATGCAGCATTTTTCAGAGGATTATGCTATTAATAATGATTTTGTGGCAATGGTTGATACTTAAAAGTTTTCCTTCGTGATTTTCTTCAAAAGTGAAGTGATATTGAGGGCGATAGGGCAATGTAGCTTGGAAGAGATTCGTAAATATAAGAGCAAGAAATCGATATGACTTAAACCCTAGCAATATTGTCGACATATTTGTAGGTTCTACACTATGAAGTCGAGCGCCCAGGTAGTCTAGTGGGTAGTGTGCTAGACTATTAGCGTGAGGGTCGTGGGTTCGATTCGAGAGGCTCTGGTCTGTAAAACTACACCGGGCATATGGTCGAAGTTACTCAGCTCGTATATGATTATAATATAATTTGTAATTGTATTGTAATTATTAAATAAATAAATAAATATAAAAACACTATGAAGTCAGCTGGATATAGGATGGGAAGATGGAGTTTTGTAACACAACCTATCTCTGAAAGATAACTTTACAGCAGTGATTAATGGGAAATCCATTGACAGTGCCAGCCATTAATTCAGAGTCCCAAATAAATATTTCAACTGCTTTTGCAAGTTTTCTGCGTTACTTTTCAAAATCGAAACAGTCGCAAACCAATTTTTAAGTAAAAAACAAATTATTAAGGCTCTATTAGCATAAAAACAAAGAAAATAATTGTAAAAAAAACTCCTTAAACTAAATAAAATCCCTAAAATGTTTCATTTTTAAAAAAATTTTAACCTCAAAATTGAATTTCCATCGGAATATTAAGCACTGTGTTGCCTATACGACGTTTTTTTTTCGCAAAAGAAAAACATTAAAATTGTACAGAGACGTTAGGCATTTAAACAGCAACACATGAGCATCAACATAATCATTATAAATATAAAAATAACAACAAATAACAACAACAACAACAATCAAGAGCAAACTAAACTAAATAACAACAAAAAACAACAACTAAATAGTTTGTATGTATTTTATAATTATGAGAGGTTAATATCCTACAAAGGACTTTAAAAAAAAAAGAGAGCAAGGGAGAGACTAGTGCATGTATATGTATGTGTGTGTGTGTACTCACCCCAAACAAAACAAAAGAAATAATATTAAGGACAAACACACACACACACAACAACAACTTCTATGGCATGACTGGCAGGCGAGTTTTTCAAACAAAAACAAAATATGTATGTATATACAATAACAATAACAACAACAACAATAAATTACATGTTGAAACAAGTAAAAGAAGACGAAATAATACTAAAAAACAGCATTAGAGATGATGTTTACGAAAGTAAAATAAAAAAAATACACCCTTAAGGGAATACAATTTAATAAGGATGCTACGGCTTACAATAGAAGAAGAAAACAGTAAAAAAAAAAAACGAATACACATATAAAAGGAAGTAACAATTACAATGGCAGCAACAACAAAAAAACAATACATAACTAAAAATATTTAGCACATGTTTTAAGTAATGCCACACATACACATGCTTACAAAAATCTTGGAATTTTAATTTATTTTTAATCTATTTATAAGAAAAGAACATGAAGAAGAAGAAGACACACACAAAGTACCTATAGAGAACGGCTCATAAATAAAACCAAGACTTAAAATCCTATTAAAAGAAAAAGAAAAAAATACATGAGGATGCTTTAAAAAATGTTCTTAAAATCCTTAAGGATTTTTGAGCGTACAAATTACAAAGTGTTGCCATAGTGCTATTGAATTTGCCCATAAGAGCACGTTGGAAAATGATGATTTGTTTAACGATATACAGAGAGATAGAGAGCGAGAGAGAGCATACACATGCATACACTTTCATATTATGTTGAAGTTTTGCTTTCCTATTTTACAATTTGACAGTTATTACAATAACAATGTTTGACAGTTTAATTTAGGCAGGAGACATGCGCATTTGTTAATTGTTAACGTTTTTGAGAAAATCCAAACAAAACAACAACAACTACAACAATTAATATTAAAGTATGTTGAGAGTAGCATTAAAAAAGGCAAAAAAAAAGAGGAAACTGTATAACAGAGTTGTAATAAAATGTAATGCAAAGAAAATTCCTTTAATTACTAAAAGAAAATCGAATTTTCCATTAAAATTAAATTTAAAATATTTATACAACAGTGAATGGTGAAATAATTTGTATTTTTAACGAATATTTAGAAAATCGTAAAACAATTTCTTTTAATAGTTCAAAAGATCAATGACCACAACCCATTATTGTTGTTTCAAATCGGTATATTTGGAGAGTGTGTTTATGTTTACGTTTAAGGAGCTACACTGTTAAAGTTGGTAGTGGTAGTTAGGCAAAGAGGTTGTTCATATTCAGTTTCAAGTCTAGAGTCTTGCATAGGCTGTAATTTAAAAATAAACATACATTCAAACATAATTAGCCATTACAACCCTTCAGTCAGGATTACGGCCTAGCTTCTCACACTACTTATGTCATGTGCGTTAATTTTTATACATAAGTGGCGGGACCTACAGTTTAAAGCCGACTCTGAACGACAAACTTTTGAGAAAATTTTCATGGCAGTTTTATTTACTTTTAGAGTTTGTTCCAGAAATTGGTTGAGAAAAAATCGCCGAAGAAATATTTTTTTTTTACATATTTCGTTTTGATGCCTGACCGGGATACGAACCCGGGCTTAACGTCTAATATGATAACACACTACCTATTATTTTTAATAACAACAAATTACATTTTTAAACCCTCAAAGTACATTTAATTTTAAAAAACTATATTTTTTAATATAAAACTCGCAGTTTGTATTCAGTTTTGAGTTTTGGACCCATAATTTGTATTAGGAAAGTACAATTTTGTGAAATTTGGAAAAAAATTTGCAACTCAAACTTCCAGAAATGTAAATAAATGTATTATGAATAGCTCAAGGATGGAACAAGCTCGAAAACTGTAGTATATTTAAGGAATTGTGGGCGGGGCATGGTAAAGGAACGTCTTGTTTTTTCTTGCAGTTAACTTAGTGTAAAAATCCTCATAAAAAATACATAATTGGCCATTACATCCCTTCAGTCAGGATTACGACCTAGCTTCTCACACCAATTATGTTGTGTGCGTTAATTTTATACATGAGTGGTGGGACCTACAATTTAAAGTCGACTCCGAACGACAGATTTTTAAGAAGCTTTTAATGGCAATTTTTACTCTCAGAGCCTTTGCCAGAAATCTGCTGAGAGGAAGTCGCCGAAGAAATATTTTTGTACTTTGTAATCGTGAATGGTGATGTAAACGATATTGTTCAAAACGCCTTAGATAATCTCGAATAAATAGAAATTTAGAGGTAAATATTTCTCGCTATCTGGTATAATGGTTGTCATGAATATTTAAGGCTCACAAACATTCTGCAACATATCCACAGGCGAACAAAAGTATACATACGATTAAAATTTTTTTCAAATTTCTGAAGAAATGCAAAAGACCGTCTTAAAATCGAGGAAAGTTGTTAGACAATTATAGAAATTTTCAACGAAAACTGATTGGTTAAAAAATGCTTGAAATTTGTCAACTTTTATAGGACTGTGCAGGCTTTTGCAGGGTTACAAAAGTATACATACATACAAATATCTAAACTAATGCAAAAGACCGTCTTAAAATCGAGGAAAGTTGTCAAGCAATTAAAAGATTGTAACAAAAACGAATTGGTTAAAAATTTTCTGAAATTTGTTAACCGTATGTATACTTTTGTGGCTGACTGTACATATACTTTTAAAAGATGAGTGTTTTTCATATTATAAAAGATTGTTTCATAAACATAAACTGTGCAGTATTATTGTATATTATTCCATTCGATTAGTGATTGTTTTTGATATAACACTTTCCAATAATTCATAAATAAAGCTTCAGCGGAGCACAGTCAGAAGCATTCACATAAATTCTTGAAATAAATTTTCATCATTTAAAGTAAACATAACCACCAAAGTTTCACTGGATAAATAACGTGTGATTGTTTTCTAAAACAACTTTACCAACACTGGTAGCTCATTTTCAATTCTGTAGTGCTTAATAACGTTTCTAACAACATTAATACAACAAAGAATAGAGTGCATTACTCTCTCGAATAGTCAAGTCTCTCAGTCATTAGAATAGCCACATGGATGGATATGAATCATACAAGAAACAAATTTTACAGTTTTCTTGTTTGAATAGCACAAAAACCAAAAAAAAAAAAAGAAAGAAAAATAAACACAACGACTAATGCATATGAATGTAACAACAATAATAACAACAACATAAGCTTAAACTAAATACAAACAACAACTATATACATTGTAGAGTCAAATGAAAATGAGTATGAGTAATGGGGATACGGTTGGCTCTCGCGCATAAACAACTAGAAACTCCAATGACAAAAACAAAACAACAACAATAACCTAAAGAAAAATAACAAATTCACCCAGTACACACCCTTTTGTACAGGGGTGGTGGATATACAATTTAACAACATACATTGGCACATACATATACTCCTAAGTAAATACAAACTCGAAATTATGTAGAGAGTAACATAACAAAAACAACAACAATACAGAGAGAGAGAGAGAGAGAGCATAAAACAAAACTAAATATGAATGAAACAAAAAACAAATAAAATAAAAGGAAAACAAGGAAAAATCAATAAAATTTGCAAAAGATTTTGTGAAAAATTAAAAACAAAATTTAAATAACATTTTAAAAAAATATACAAGAAATTAAAAGTTCTTTGGCGAATTTGTTGGCAACGAAAAACAACTCCAACAACAACAACGCGGTTTATAAAAGAGTATAATAGTTACCATACACACATACACACACAAAAACCAACCAAAAACGGAAAAACACCACCCTAAAATTGTAACGATTGTTGCCATTGTTTGAATGAAATTTTTATGCATGCAACTCGTCTGCGGAAATAGAAAAAGGGAGTAGAAAATGGTGCTTTTTTTAGTACCAAAAGGGAAAAATCTTATATTCTGTATTAGATGGCGGAAATTGAATTAAAATTTAAGTAAAGTTTCTACAAATTTGTTTAAATTAAAATAAAAATGTATATAAAAGACTGTTTCTACATTGTCAGTATTTTTAATATGATTTCAGCCATTCGTTAGAGGTAAAATAAAATTTATTGTCTTATTATACTATGTTTACTGATGCCCATGGATTACATCTCAATCATCTTAGCTTTTTAATAAATAGTTTCGTGTTTATAAGTCGTTAAGAATATATTAAATCGCAAGTCGCTCTAGGAATGGTTGCTGGTATCCTGTCTGAAACATTTTTGATTTCAGAATCAAAGAAACAATCCGACAATCAGTGTATGTACACTGTTTTGTCAAAAGCCCCTATGGAATCCTAAAGCTCAGTTTACACATAATTAAGCGAAAAGGATTTCTGCAAAAATGGCAATAAAGATAAGAAAACAACCCTAATATTCAATATTAAAACGAAAATTTAAGAAGATGTAACCGAAAATACTTCGTGGCAAGACTTGATGATTCCAGGAGCTGCAAATACATGACATCTAATCGAAATATTCCCAAAACATAGATCAAAACGAAACTGCAATGCATGATGTGTTGAAATGTTTGAGATTTACCCGAAATCGAATGAAAATGGAAGAAGTCCACTCATAATTTTGAACCTCATTTAAAATACAGTCTTAAATGGTGTTTACCACTGATGCCACAGGGAGGTGATACTATTTAGTTGAGAACTACGAGAGAAAGGATTAGGATACTAGAAAAGGCTGGTCAAAATTGTCCTTTATTTTTAGAAAGTTCAAGTAGAATAGTTAATTAACCATCACAGCTCAACTATGTTAAAAATACTCTAAATTAAACAATCGGCTTTGGGAAAATGCATAGACATGCAAACATAATTGGTCACAGCAACCCTTCAATCAGGATTAAGACCTAGCTTCTCAAGCCACTCATGTTGTACGTGTTAATTTTATCCTGTAATGGTGGGACCTTCAATTTAAAAAGTCGACTCCAAACGATAGATTTTTTGATAAACTTTTCATGACAATTTTCATTAACTCTCAGAGTTTCTGGCAGAAATCCTTTGAGAAAGGAAGTTCACCGAAGAAATATTTTTTCTTATATTTTGTTTGAGATGTCTTACCTGGGGATTGAACCACAACCTCACGTCCAATAAGCCAATATGCCAACATAAATGGGAAAATATTCATGATTTAAAATATTATTCTTTCCGGTTTCTAACGGGTTTTTTAAATGGTATCGATATCTGGTTAAACATTTTGGGTTTTAAAATAGCATCGATAGCTGGTTAAACGTTTTGGTATGTCTTTAGATTAACTGAAATACGTTTCATCTGACTTCTATTATGAATGAATCTTAATAAAATCGTGAATGAATTTGATTAAGAATAACATTTGAGGTACTTATTTGGGTCAAATTAGGCGTTGTTTAGTGCAGCCCTTGCGCTGATCAACTTCTTCCTTTCCCTGATTTGGCGGAACTTGATTAGTACAGGGACTGCGTTTCACCCGTGGCATCACAACGGGCCGCCATACGTGCTCAAGTGAGCTTTGTGATATCAGAGCTACCACTACGACCTAACCTAACCTAGGCGGTGTTTTGATATATCTATTGTATATCATAAATTCGGCAGTCGAATTGTTGACAATTTAGACTTAATGGCTTGGCCTTACATTCGAAGATGTTTCTCGATTACGCAGCTAAACTTTTTGAATCGTCAAACTAGGTCTAACCTTCGTTTGTACGGGTTAAACGGAGTTTAACACACTGATTGCCATGGCAATTTTCAGAAAACTGGCTAAAAATTCCTATTTGATTTAGTTTAGGTTTAGTGAGTACGAGATAACTCGTATTTGGCACTCTAGAAGAGAATACAAACTACGAGTTAACTCGTTGTTGTCAGTTAACGTGTTAATTATGATCGATTTTGCTTTAAAATTTTGTTTAGCGGTCCATTTTTATCACCGTTATTCTTAGATGGAAATTTGACATCCTAGAAAAGAACACAATCTACGAGTTAACTCGTAGTTGGCGGACAACGTGTTAATCAGGATCGATTTCGCTTTAAAATTTTCTTTAGCGTCACATTTTTACAACCGTTATTCTTAGGTGGAAATTTGACACCCTAGAAGAGAACACAATCTACGAGTTAACTCGTAGTTGGCGGACAACGTGTTAATTATGATCGATTTCGCTTTAAAATTGTGTTTAGCGGTCCATTTTTGCCACCGTTAATCTCAGATGGAAATTCGGTTAATAATGTTTGTTTTTTCTTACATTAGGGCCTATGGGGACTACACATTAAAGTTTTTTTCGCATTCATTCATTTTAAATCGGTTCCAAGCGAATATCTGTTTAATACACCGGGGCAGTTAGAACAGATTTTAAAAGAAATTCAATCGAATTAATTTTTTTTTTAATTTTATTTAATTTTTCTTTCTTTTTAGGATTTAATTTTGTAATGCGGTGGTACTCTCTACATTTTCAATCTACAAAAGTACTTTCGCATAGGAAAAGAGTATTAAAATCCGCAGTAATTCATCTCTGCCACCCTTAAATGAGTTTTAGTTATACAAAGAAGAACAAGAGAAAAGCAAAAACAAGCAAAAAAACGGCAACGATGTTAACTGATTTTAGAAGACAAGCCAACGCAAGGAAAAGAAGGGCGAGAGAGAAAAATCAAGAAGAAGAAGAACAAGAACAAGAACAAATTCAACGGTTTTACAACAAAAAGATGATGAATTTCAAAATGTCTGGCTAAGGGTCTTACCTTTTTTTCTTCCTTCTTTCTTTCGTTTCAATGGCGTTTCTCTATAGAATTTAAAAGATTTTTCTTCTTTTAATTGAAAAAATTGATTTCTTTTCAACTTTTTTATTAAAACAAAAACAAAAAAGCAACACTTTAATTATATTTTTTGCAAAGAATATTAAAGAAAAACTGCCACTAATCCTGGGGGGGTGGCTGGTTTTTCCAAAAATTATTTTTTGCAAAAAAAATCTTCTCTTTTCTTTTATAATTTTTTGCTTTCAATTTAAAACTTTTATTTTTTTTTCTATTTTTTATTTAAAATAAATTCAAGCTGACCAGAAAACGACTGCTTGAATTAAACTTATGCACTAGATTTATTTGGTTAAACACTTGATTTTTTTTTTTTGTATTGAAGCACCCACGTTTTGATTAAACCGACCGGTTTTCTTTGGCTTAAATTATGGCAGAAATGCTGTTTTACACACTTTTGCTTAACGCTTACACTAGCGACGTGACCCTGCTTTCGTTAAAAAGCAAACGTACCGCACAACGTCTAAACGATGACTGCTTACTTGTGTCTCACTAAATACTTAGCAGACCTAAAATAACCCTATGTTTCGTTATTATTACCCATTAAGGGGAAATTTGGGATTTTTTAGTTTTTATTGTCGCTTTTATTTTGATTCTTCTTAATTATCATTGGTTTTGTTTTGATTTTCGTTTGTTTTTAATGATTTCTGAGAGAGAGAAAGAGAGTTTGTATTGAAAAGAGAATTTGAAAAAAACACCTGTTGCTTATTAAATATTTTACTAATAGGAGAGAGAGAGAGAGAGAGTTTAGGATTTCTTAAAACCGGGAAATTATTCCCACAAAAATAACGGACGTTAATGTTTTGAATTTTTTTATTTTTATATAGAAAAAAATTCGATTTTTATTTATTGTTTATCGAAAAAAATAGTTCCTTTTATGCAGCCAGAGATCCAAGCATTTTTTCCATAATTTTCCCAAGACGCCAACGTGAATTAGTGACCCGCAAAGGGCACTGTAGCCAAGCCGAGTGCTGGTTACCGATAATTCCCAACTTCACAGCAGTCAACGTGTCAATAGTCTTCAAAGAATCATTACTTGCTTCTACGTTAGCCTCTAAGCCATGCTTGTCCTCATCTTGACGTGCAGCTCTCTCTCTCTCTCTGTTTTTGAACATCCTATTTTGCTACATTGAGGATTGTAAACAAAACTGAAGCCCACAACCGATTCATACAAATTTTTCTGCTATCAATCCCTATACCTTATACCTTCGCATGGCCCAAAGTCGTTCATTGCTGTATTATGAGTGGCCAAAATATTCTGAAACTTGTTCTAGGACATCAATCTCCAAACACTCGCCATATGACCTCCGTAACAAACCAATTCTTTTGTAACCACCATAGAGAAACAGCGGAGAGAACTTACGCTATGAATATACAGTGAGCATCAAAAGAACCTGTGCCTTAAAAAATATACATACCTACATACATAACTTACAGTCAGGCTGCCTTAAGGGTCATTGTGTCGGTCTGATGCAAACTACGGCTCGTTCGCGAATGTAAGGAGTGGGTGAGTACGTTTGGATTGGACCGTATCTGTATATGCTGGGCTTTGGGTCATAGCGGAATACTCTTGGCAATGAGACGGCGAATGCTCTCATTAGACTAGATTCGCTTTCTGAAAGCGGTTTAGTAGTTGGTCATGACCTCCCAATCTGCCACCTCTACAGCCTCATTTACGGATGGGTCAGGAGGGAATTGCAGAAGCATTGGGGGAACGGATCGGGCTGTTGTGTATCTAAATATCTATGGCCTACTATAGGCAGGATGAAAATAGGTTGGCTGCTGGGCTTAGGTAAGGCGAATTTAAGGTTGGTTATCGGTTTTATCACGGGGCACAGCGATATTAAGTCGCTGCCACCTCTATAGCCTCATCAATGGAAGGGTTAGAAGTGAAGAGCAGAAGCAACACTGGGGGAACGGCTCTGGCTGTTGTGTTTCTAGATGTCTATGACCTGCTATAGACAGATTGAGAATAAGTAGGCTGCTGGGCTTGGATAAACCAGTTTAAGGTTGGTTATCGGTTTTATCACGGGGCACTGCGAGATTAGGCCGCTGCACACTACGCTCATCATGAAGGTCAAAGGAAGAGCAGAAGCAGCATGGGGAAGGTCGGGCTGTGTGTTCTAGATTCTACGGCTGCTATATACGTGACAACAGTGCTGCTGGCTGTAGCCATTTAAGGTGATATCGGTTTTATACGAACACGCGAGATTAGGTGACGGACCAGTCCCACCGCTATGAAGGTCTGCGATGTGGAAGTGGACTCTTTCTCTTCTGAGCTTGGTTTGAATTCTATGTCAAGAGCCGACATCTAGGCTCTCCACAGATTTATTAATGGCTTGAGATGGAGTAGTCGCGTTCTCCCTTTTTTTGTTTAGTTTTTGGTCTGTGTAATTCCTCCGCTTCCCATTCTATGCTTTCCTACTTCCTCTCCCCGTTTTTCCTATCCCTCCGTTATACTTCCTTTTAAGGACGCTGGACAATGGATCAATTAGACCTTCGGGTACTGTACTAGTCTCTCTCGACAAGTACACGTCCACTAACCCAACCTAACCAAACCTACATGACTGCCAAGCCCTTAGTAAGTTGAGGTTGAGAACATTTAGTAGGAGCTACGTCGAGACTTGAGATGGTTGAAAAGTGCTAGTCTAGTCGCACTCTCCCTTTTTGATTGGTCTGTTTCCTATCCCCCACTATTATCCTTCCATTTTAAGGACGTTCAGCACAATGGGTCAATTCAACCTCCGGGTACTTGCCTCAATTGACAAGTACACGTCCGTTAAACTAACCTAATCTACATACATAAATAAAGGTTAAGAAGCGGGCAAACTTACTGCTATCTGTACAGAGAACGGCTACATTGCGTATCGCGTCAGCATATCGTACAGTGTCCGAACCAGCCGTACTTGTGATATCAGGTACAATCCCTGTGGATCTGCTGACAGTAGAGCGGATGGAGATTTATAAGGCGAAATCGGCTGGAAATCACATAATCGACCACTTCAGGGAACGATGAAGATAGAGGAAGGTGGACGGCGAGACTTATTCTGGACATAAAGCCATGGCTTGGTTGGAAATTTGGAGAGGTAAATTTCTATGTTACACAGATGTTATCGGGTCATGGATATTTTAAGAATGCACAGAATGGCCAAGACCGCCTCCCCTTTACTTTGCTGTCGTTACGAGGAAGGGAAAGTAATGAAGCGGACACACTGTTTCATGGCACTGGACGTGCAGTTGAGCAGGCAAAGGACCCCACTCGAAGTAATACCACCGAGTTCCGAAGTGTCACAAAGTCCACGGGTCGATAGAATTTTGGGTGGAGGGAGTGACGACTTCCTCGGCGGTTAGTCTAAAAAAAAATCTACATACATAATGGCGGGGTACCTACGATTTAAAGTCGACTCTGAACGACAAATTTTTTTACAAACTTTTCATGGCAATTTTTTTTATTTACTTTCAAGGCTTTTGTCAGAAATCTGCGCCAAAGAAGAAGTTTGGTTTGAGGAATGTCTGAACTGGGGTTTGGGCCCATAATAAGTGAACAATCTACCACTAGACCTTTTTTAGACAAAAATATTACAAAATTTCTTTAAAATACTTACCCTCAGCAATTATCCTGTTACTGCTGACAGTCAGATTTTTAAGAATTATCCTGATCCAAAGCAGTTTACAAAATATCTCAGGACCTAATCATCGTTAATGTTGTTCTTTTTTAAAGATTTTATTGTCTTGACATTATTAAAAATGTTTGTAATGGGGTAACTATAGATGGTAGCACCGTTATCCTGGGGCCTACGTAGCTGGAACAACAATAGCTTAATGAAACGATAAAAAGGCTAAAGAAGAAGCATTTGCAACTTAGGGTAACATCACCAATCAACTGGATAAGATGGAAAATGTTGTGTGGAAGCTATAGGCTCTTAGGAGGAGAGGATAATTATTTACCTTGTGCGTTTCTAGCTTGTATCGGGTACGCCATCTAACGTTTTTTTTCAACTAGTGCTTATTTCGTGAATGGTAACACTTAGCTCATGTCTGTTGTGACAAATAATTAGTTTTAGCCTTCCGCTGAACGCTTCGCTAAGTGGGCCTGCGATCGACTTACAGAAGATACCGATTTTGGCGAAAAAAATCGTCTTTTCGGATGAAACTCATTTTGATCTTAGCGGGTATGTAAATAAGCAAAATTGTCGCATTTGGGGCACAGAAGAACCGCACGCATTCATTGAAAAGCCGATGCATCCAAAACGAGTCACTGTTTGATGCGGATTTTTGATCCAGAGGCATAATTGGGTCCATTTTTCTTCGAAAATCAGCAAGAAGTGGCTGTTACAGTCAATGGCGATCGTTATCGAGCCATGTTTGTTCACAAAAATTGAAGAGGAGGATATTGGCAACATTTAGTTTCAACAGGACAGCGCTATGTGCCACACAGCCGAAGCTACACTCGATGTTTTGCATTCTGTTTATGAAAATCGTATTATCAGCGGCATCTACAAAATATGGCTAGAGGAAAGTATGCCCAACGATTGGAACCTCAGTGTCCTCTGTCCCGTCCTGAAAAAGGGAGACCCTACGATATGCGCCAACTACAGGGGTATAAGCCTTCTCCCTATCGCATATAAGGTACGACTGAAGCCACTCGTCAAAACACTGATTGGACCTTATCAGTGCGGCTTCAGACCTGGCAAGTCCACCATCGACCAGATCTTCACACTACGCCAAATCCTGGAAAAGACCCACGAAAATCAAGTCGACACACACCATCTTTTTGTCGACTATAAGGCTGCTTTCGATAGCCCCATAAGGGATCGTGTTTTTGCCCCAATGTCTGAGCTCGGTATACCTGCTAAGCTGATAAGGCTATGCAGAATGACGTTGAGCAATTCCTGCAGCGCCGTCAAGCTCCGAACCTTTTGAGACCGTGCGAGGTTTCAGACAAGGCGATCCCTTATCATGCGTTCTGCGAAAGGCGGGAGTGCATCGCAATGGGACTATTTTTCAAAAAAGTGTCCAGTTGCTTACGTACGCTGACGACATCGACATCATAGGGCGTACCAAACGAGATGTCACTGCTGCCTTTAGTGCTATTGAACGGGAGTCTAAGAAGATGGGTTTGGCAGTAAATGAGGGCAAAACGAAGTATATGTTATCGACAAGTAGAGCCGTGCGGCGTATTGATTCACAAATTACGGCCGATAACTATACTTTTGATACAGTCAAGGAATTTATTTACCTTGGCTCCGCCGTTACCACCGAAAATGATGTCAGTCTGGAGATCAAGCGCAGGATTACTCTTGCCAACAGGTGCTATTATGGTCTCAATAGGCAATTGAGTAGCAGAAACCTCTCTCGCAAGATGAAACTAATACTCTACAAGACGCTCATCATACCCGTGCTTCTTTATGGCGCAGAAGCATGGACCCTATTAAGAACTGATGCAGCTGCCTTGAGAGTATTCGAGAGAAAAAGTCCTACGTAAGATCTTCGGTCCAGTGCGAGTTGGCGATGATTTTCGCATCCGATACAATAGTGAGCTGTATGAGCACCTCAACGACATGGACGTTGTACAGCGTATTAATATCCAGCGGCTGCGCTGGCTCGGCCATGTCATTCGAATGGAGGAGGATGCCCCGGCGAGACGAGTATTTGATGCGGGGATCTGCGGAAGTCGGCGAAGAGGACGACCTTGTATCCTTTGGAAGGACCAAATCGAGGAAGCCCTGTCATCGATTGGTGTGACCAATTGGCGTAGGCGCGCAAGAAGCAGAAGCGACTGGAAGGATGTGTTGCGGCAGGCCGAAATCCGTTAATCGGGTTGTTATGGCCAATTAAGTAAGTAAGTATTATCAGCGGCAGAACTGATGTTGTTTAGCTTCCTCGGAGCAGCGATTTGGCACCGTTGGACTATTATTTGTAGTGCGCCATCAAAGATAAGTATTATGCCGACAAGCCAGAGACAATTGCCACTTTAAAGGACAATATTCGTGAAGCCATTGTTGAAATACAGCTGCATACAATCAATAATGTGCTTAAAAATTGGACCGATTGTGTAGGCTACTGCATGGCCAGTCGAGGCAGCCATATTTGAATGAAATTATTTTCCATTACTAACCAGAAGGATTGTACATTCAAATAAAAAAAGAAATTTAAGAAAATATTCAGAAGTTGTTTTTTTAAAGGATTTTCAAAAAATGGGGATTTAAAGGACCCTTTATATTAAATCAGAAGACATTTTAAAAATATTTTTTAGGGGATTTTTCTTTTATTGCTTAAATATATTTATGTATGTATATATATAATATGTATGTATGTATATATGTATTGTATATTCTTTATATTTGTTTAAATATGTTTTTATTTATTTATTTGATATTTCTCATTTTGATTTTTAATAACATTGATTATAAAATTGTTTTTTTCTTTTTAATTTTATTTTATTTTTATATAATAAATGTGTGTGTGTGTATATATTTTATATAATTAATTATCATTATAATATAAAGAAATGTTTAATTAAAAATAAACAAACAAATATAAATTAGTGTATGAGTATTTAAAAAAAAATAAATTATTTTAATTAAAAAGTATTAATGCCATCATAAGGATAATATGCTTAAAGGTTTTTAAATTTAAATTAGCCAAACTAAATAGTTTTTTGTGTTTAGGAAGCTCTAAAAAGATCTTATTAAGATCTCATTTGCACTCTTAATTAATTTAAATTTATAAAATATTTTATTTACTAAACTAAGTTTAAATAAATAAAGGCTTTAAGTAAAAAAAAATGTAAAAAGCCTTTTTGGGTCTTAAATTAACAATAAAAAAATTAAAAATAATAATGCGAGTAGAATTTGTTCAGCTTAATAATTAAAAATTTTTAAAATAATTTGTTTACATTATTAATAATATTGTATAAGAAAATTTTCAATACAAAATTAAGTTTATAAATAAAAAACTTTACATTAATAATACAATTAATTGTTAATTTAAAATATAATTCCAGTTAAGACTAGTTAAAGTTTATAAAATAAAAAAAAAATTAACAAAAATAAATACAAAAGTAAACTATAGAATACAACAAAAATGAGTATTTCATATTACAAGTTACGAGTTTAATTAATAAATTTAGACTTTAAAACTTAAATACGTTAAATACATTAAAATATTCTGCTTAATTTTTGTTTGGAGATCAAATACTTTTAAAAACAAAATTTATAAAACAAACGAACGAATAATACAGAAACATTGCCCTTAAAACATTTTCTATAAAATGTTACAAATTAATTCCCTCTTATGTCCGGCGGACTCCCCCTTGTAACTGTCCAGCCCTTAGTAGGGTTCCTTAAGGGTTAAAATCCTATGTCGACACAAAGCCTCTCCATAGATTAATTATTAGTTTTTGAACTGGTAAGAGAAGTACTAGGGCTTTATTAGTATAGTCCTAGTATAGTCGCTCTCTCTTGTGTGTTTTGTTAGCCTGTATAATTTCCTTGCTTCCATATTATCCCTTTCCAACTTCCTCTCCTTTCTCACTATCTCCCCTCTCTCTCCATAGATTAATTATTAGTTTTTGAGCTGGTAAGTAAAGTGCTAGGGCTTCATTAGTATAATCCTAGTATAGCCTAGTATAGTCGCTCTCTCTCTTGTGTGTTTTGTTAGCCTGTATAATTTCCTTGCTTCCATATTATCCCTTTCCGATATCCTCTCCTTCCCACCGTCTCCCCTATTATCCTCTCCCCTTTAGAACGTTGTAGAATGTGTCAACTGGTCCTCCAGGTACTGTAATTGTCACAAACCAAAACCTAATTCCCTCTTATACGAACTACAGTCAAACTTCTATATACTGAATCACCATTAGCCAGAAAAAAAACTTCAACTTGTAGAAACTTCAAGTTAAAAAAGCAAAACCTGATAGAATTTCTCTCCAAGATACGGTTCGTGGCTTCAACTTATAGAAAATTCAAGTTAAAGAAGTTCAAATTATAGAAGTTCGACTGTAATATACATTACTTGGTCATTACAAACCTTCTTCAGGATAGGGAATATGGTTCCCGAAACTGCTATTGCACAGTCAAAGACAACAAAAGAGTTAGGAACTATTTGAGTCGAACAAGAGAAAGTTTTGCATTCTAAGGTGACACTACTCTATTGAGAGTATTGCTGGCAAGTTAGGTCTACAGCACCAGACTTACCGCATTTTTAATAGAGTTACCCTGCACTTTCAAAAACAGATGTTATCGGATTTAGCGACAAAAAAAGTTTGAAGATCTAGACTAATGTCGAACGTGCGACCAAAAGTGAGAAGGTTTCACAGGAACTTAATTGGTCATTTAAACCCACCACTAATGGATCATGTAAGGGGGAATGTCTCACACTGAAAAACACAATGGGCCACCGAGTGATGTTGCCTGTGAAAGGCAAGCTATCCGCTAACTGAACCAATCCTAGCCAAGATTTTCTTAGAATTCATCATAGGAGAATTGCTTTTTATAAGTTTTACAACGTCCTAGCTTCTCACACCACTCGTGTTATGTGCATTAATTTGATACACGAGTGGTGGGACCAACAGTTTAAAGTAGACTCCGAACGACAGATTTTTGAGAAGCTTTCCAGGGCAATTTTATTTATTCTCAGAGTTTTTGACATAAAACTGCTGAGAAGAAGTCCATGAAAAAATATTTTCGTTTTGATGTCTGACCGGGCCTTTCGTCTAATAAGCCAACACACTACCTACTAGACTACGGCGACTTCTGAAAGTTTATAAGTTTTACTAACAAAACTATTCGACATTTGCAGGTTATCATTTGCCGTCATTTTCGAATGGCAAACTAACCGCTACACCTAACCTAATGTCTACAACATACGTTGCAATTTGTGGTTTATAACTGAAATAAAATCTGGTTTTTTCGGTACCTAGATTATAACATGCTTTTTTGTCGGAGGTTAGGATCTTTGAAAGATGCTTTTGTTCCATTGCATGCTTGCCACAGATTGCGGGTAAACAGTTGCTGGCAGCATGTTCATTGTAATTACTTCTATAAAGTACATCTGGAAGCAAAATTCCTTAAGTTTCGGTTTGAGTGCAAACATTATACTTGCAGAAATTCTTCTGCATACAACTTGCTAGTGTAGACACGGCTTAAGAAAAGTAATTACAGGTAATCGATAATTTGCATCGATAAATTGTTTTAAAATTATTGAAGTAGTTGAATGTTTTTCAATATACGATTTCGATAAGTCTAGATAAATTTTATAGGAGCAGGGGATATAGGGCTTAAGAAAATTAATTACAGGTAATCGATAATTTGCATCGATAAATTGTTTTAAAATTATTCGAGTAGTTGAATGTTTTCAATATACGATTTCGATAAGTCTAGATAAATTCTATAGGAGCAGGGGATAACTCTTTCTGTGCTGTAGACCAAGTTTAAAAATTAATTTAAAGCATAAAATCGCTATCATATGGTTTTTTCGAAATTAAAATTTGGAAATTAGTATTTTTTTCAATTTATACGCAGCTAGGCATAAACCTTAACAAACTATATGAAAAAGTATTGTCAGAATATTCTTTTTGGCTCTGTGGTTCAGAACTTATGAATTGAACAATAACAAGGAATAAAGAAAATTGATTGAGCCTGTTTCTTTATTCGAAAAATACACACAAAATTTCGTGGTCCTTTAATGGGATAACTTTGTCTTATAGAACACTAATAAATTGGTTTTGAGATTCGAAATTCTAGCATTTGTTGAGGCGTTACAATTCGTACGGGATTCGGGATTTTGTAAATCCCGATTCCGAAATCCCGGGATATTTCGGGATAATTTGGGATTCGAAAATCCCGAAAAATCACGGAAAAAATCGCGATTTTCTCTTAATAATAAAAATATTTCGTTAACAAACCCATTTGTATTCCAATTATGTATGCATATCAAAATTATATGTCATTAAAAATAAAATATTAAAACAGCAAGACAAAAAGTAACAAAAAAGCGTAAATTAACTAAAATAAAAATTTTTAATAGATATTCAAATGCATTAGTTTTGAGCAAATTATTTGGATTCTAACAAAAAGATGAAAGCATCTAACATGTGATCTGATAGGCTTGAACGAATTTTGTTGTCAAGATAACCTGCCGTTGAAAAACACTTCTCGCTATCAACATTTGTTGGTAAAATAGTTCCAAGATAGCTGTATGCAGCTTGTAAATATTCACCTCTACCACCTCCTGATGTAAATAAATCTATTTCTTTGGACAGTTGAGTATCTAAATCAGTTATCCTTTTAATTCGTTTTATAGGACTTTTACATTCTTCGAAGCCATCAAATAACTTTTATCACTGGAAGTAGAGTTCTCCTCATCTGAGATGCTATTGTCGAAGTCGAGTGCTATAGAATTTTTTTTTTCAGGACCTTTTGTAGGGTCAAAATCCATACGAATTCACAATCCCGAAAATCCCGAAAAATCCCGGGACAAGTTCTTAAAAATCCCGGGATTCGGGATTCTGTGAATCGAGATTCGGGATTTCCCGATTGGCATCCCTAATATCAACTTATGGCTGATTAAAATGGTGGTAATGCTAATATTTTTATTACATTTTTGTACAAGAGAAGAGGGTTAATTTAATTCTATAAAATTAATTAAATGGTATCCAGAAAAAGTAAGAATATTGGTTTATTTTTGTACAATTATTTTAATATCGAATACAGTGGCTCCCAGCTTATTTTAAAAAGTACCTTTAAAACAAAAATTAAGCTCGTATAATTTCGAAATGAAACAAGATATTAAAAAAATTTGAATCAGAGTTTATAGAGAATAAATGGTAACTAAAAACCAAAAACATAGGAACCCAATTCGTCACTTTGCTTAATATTTTTGCCCATTCCATTTTCAGAGCCGGTATAAAGACATTCTTGTTTGAAATCTGTTGTTGGAGAACATTTTGATCACAAATTGTCCATAAATTTGAGGCTGAATAAAACTTTTTTGTTTAATTTTTAAACATTTTATATAAACTCCTATTAAAAAATTTTTTTTTTAAACGTACTGGTTGAAATAAGCTGGGAGCCACCGTAATTTTAAATTTCCTCAATTTATGTTGTTCCTGGGGCTCTATAGGAATGCAAACTTGTTTGCCTTCTTAATTATGTCCGAAAAAAATAATTCTAAATTCAAAACACAACATCTAAGCCTGGAAGCAATTAAAATGTTTTTTTTTTTTAACTTTAAGTTTTAAAATAAATGCCATTCCCTTAATATCTGTTGTTACTGCTTAAAAAAATACGCTTAAAATCAAACGACTTAAATAAATTGCAAAACTTAAAAACTTAAATTGTAAACTTAGTTATTAACAGAGTTAGTATGTTAATTACAATACAGTTTGTAAAATACTTAAAAATAAAATACATTCTTGAGTAAAATTGTAAGTCACATGGTATACCAGAAATTACAACAAAAAAACCAAATAAAAAAACAAAACTTAAAAAATAATAGGAATACAAAGGACTACATATAAATATTAATAAAAAGCCTAAACCTAATTTAAATTTAAAAATTTTTCATTTGATTAAACTTTTTAACAAAAAATTAATATGAAAAGCCCGAATTTTCAATCGTGTGAAATTGTTTGTCTTACGACAGCAGCAAGGACAATTACGATCATTAAGGTTTTGCAACAAAATCGCAATCCTACGCTTGATCTCCAGACCGTCAGCATTTTACCTGATAACTCCGATAAATATTACAAACATAATTGGTCATTACAGCCCTTCAGTCTGGATTACACCTAGCTTCGCACACCACTTATGTGCGTTAATTTTTGTACATGAGTAGTGGTGGACCTACAGTTTAAAGTCGACTTCGAACGACAGATTTTTGAGAAGCTTTTCATGGGAATTTTATTTACTCTTAGGGTTTTTGCCAGAACTCTAGTGAGAAGGAATTCGCCGAAGAAATATTTTCTCATATTTTCGTTTTGATATCTGACCTAGGAATTTTAATGAACTCGGGCCTTGCGTCTAATAAGCCAACACACTACCTACTAGACTACAACGACTTCTAATTCGGGTTTGCCATCTAATACTTTTTTTTTTCAACTAGTGCTTATTTCGTAAATGGTAACAACACTTAGCTCATGTCTGATTAGACAGATAATTAGTTTTATCCTACCGCTGAACGAATATGGGTGTATACGCTTGAACAACGCTGGGAAATATTGCGACATTACTTTGAAAATCAGAATGTGTGCTCAAACTTGCGTACGGATTTTGGAAGAAGAGAAGCACAGTCAGTTCCGTATGTTCGTTATCTTATGAAAAAAGTGAAAGAAACTGGCATCCTCATCAATAAACCAAAGCGTGAAAAGCACCCGAGAATATTGCTGCTGTGGCAGAAAGTGTGCATGATACGCCATCAACATCAATTCACCTTCGTCGTTCTCAACAATTGAACATTTCGGAGACATCATTGAGACGAATTTTGCATAAAGATATAGAAAAATAAAGTCCAATTGGTTCAGGAGTTGAAGCCAATTGACCATCCAATGCGTTTTCGCTTCGCTAAGTGGGCCTGCAATCGACTTACAGAAGATGCCGTTTTTGGAAGAAAAAAATCATCTTTTCAGTTGAAGCTCATTTTGATCTTGGCGGGTATGTTAGCAAGCAAAATTGTCACATTAGGGGTAGAGAAAACCCGCACGCAATCATTGAAAAGCCGACACTACCAAAATGAGTCACTGTTTGGTGCGGATTTTGGTCCAGAGGCATAATTGGGTCCGTTTTTCTTCGAAAATAAGCAAGGAGTGGCCGTTACAATCAATGGCGATCGTTATTAGGCCATGATGAACGAATTTTTGTTCACAAAAATTGAAGAGGAGGATATTGGCAACATTTGGTTTCAGCAGGACGGCGCTACGTGCCACACAGACGAGCCTGCACTCGATATTTTGCGCCCTGTTTTTGAAAATCGCATTATCAGCCGCAGAGTTGATGTCGTTTGGCAACCTCGAAGCTAAGATTTGACACCGTTGGACTATTATTTGTGGGATACCGTCAAAGATAACTGTTACGCCGACAAGCCAAAGACAATTGATGATTTAAAGGACCATATTCGTGAAGCCATTGGTCAAAATACAGCTGCACACAATCAATAATGTGCTTAAAAATTGGACCGATTGTGTAGGCTACTGCATGGCCAGCCGTGGCAGCCATATTTGAATGAAATTATTTTCCATTATTAACCGGAAGGATTGTACTTTCAAATAAAAAAAAGAAATTTTAGAAAATATTCAGAAGTTTTTTTTTAATAGCATTTTCAAAATAAAAAAAGTTATTTGGCGGACTCTTTACATCTATATTATAGTTTTCGGTCATAATCATAAAATAATTAAACAAAAATATTTGAAAATTATTAAGTTCTACATACGAATTCCTAATCGTCTAAAAGCGTTACCCTTCAGAAACTGTTAGCCTTGCAAAACTAGACGCTAAACATTCGAATTTAAAGTCCTTTGAAATTAATAAACATTTCCACGTAATAATTTTATAAATTTTACTGATTGTAAATGATAAATTGATTTCTTTTGCAGCTTGAAATTCTAATTTTGTTTTGTTATACTAATTTCTTCTTTCTATTACTTCTTCTGAACTTCTTACAACTACTACAAGGCTGGACATAGCAAACTGAAAACTTTTCTTAGAAATTATTAAAAATAATACTTTTTTCATCATGTGAAAAATAAATAATGAACATATTCCTAAGGAATATCAACGTAATATTCCAGACAAAATTGTTTCGATACGCTTAAGACATAGTGAACGTTAATTTAGATGAAGGAATTCAGTCGTTTTATATGAAAAATAACAAAATTCATATGGAAAGCATACAAAGCAAAGGGCATAAGGCTTTGGGAGATTAAAAAAAGTAAAAGATTCCATTTCAAGTTGCATTTTCTTAATGAAAACTATTCAAGAGCAATAGATTTTACCCAGTAAATATGATTTCTTAGTTCGAATCATACTTAAAATTAATTTCATTCGAATTCCAAGATATGTTGAAAACTTATTAGAATATTATCGTTATTTTCCTTAAGAAATCTTATAAAAATAAAATAAAAAAGTTAAAAAAAACGAAATTACCTTCAATAATTATCTCAAGTTATCAAGCTGTTGTATGTCGAACCAAATTTAGTTCTTCCTTGAGTTGTCCTGTATAATAATTTTGTTCTTTTGCCTTGTGACTTTTGTATTTGGCGTATTTGTAGATAATTTCTTAAGATTTTCTTGAGGTATAACCGCTAATGCCTGTTCCTTGTCTTTGTTGCGCTTACTACCACCACCACTACTACCGCCGCCGCCACCACCAGTTCCCAAACTGTTGCTATTAATTTGCGACGTTGTATGACCACCACCACCATCCACCAGCTGATGATGTTGAAGGTGGCACCGAGCTGTTATCATCGTTATGATTATGATGACTGGCTGCATAACGTGTTAACACTTGAAATTTCGCAAATAATTTATTTTTCGTTTCCCTTTCCTTATCTTTAAACTTATCCAACGGTTTGTATTTGGTTAACGAGGATGGATCGGTTAGTGGGCACATTTCTAATTCATTTAATTTATTGGTAGAGGGTTTTATCATTTTATTACTGTGTGTATTACTATTATGCTTCGTGGGCCAATCGTATTCAGAGTCCGTATAACAGGTATTCGTAGAGTTGGCTGTTTGCAAAGCTAAATTATGTGGGGTGGGTTTAAAGAATCTTGTTGGCGGCCCATTTAGTGACTGTTCACTAAAAGAGGTTGAGCTATTCGAGGTTTCATCGGCCAAGTGCCTGAGCATTAAGGTTAATTTCATTTCATGTTGTCTTTGTAGCAAAACAGCATTACGTTCGCCTTCTAAGCGTGCCTGCCGTACAGCATTTGAGAGTACTCTTTCCCTCCATTCCCAGGCGTCTTTTTCTCTTTCCAATTGCATAAGCTGCACTTCCAGCTTACGTGATGAGTCTCTCAGATCAATAACTTTGGTAAAATATTTGTAAAGTAATGTACGCATCTCCTCTGACGATAATTTATTAAGGCGTGCCATTAACATTTGTTCACCCTTTTCACGTTGTATACGTTCACTGGTGTCTATGGACTTGTGGCCGCATATCAATTCATTTTTAAATTCTATGGCAGCATCTATAGCCTCTATGGCTTCATCACACTCCAACAGCTTACGTTCTTCCTTATGGCTTAACATTTTATCGCGTTTCAATTTGCGATCCAACGAACATCTTTGCTCTAACAAATGATCTCTAGTACGTCTTAAATTACGTATTTCATGCCTTAAGCCTTCACGTTCTTCAGTCATCCCGATAAAGATCTAAATTATCGGACTTTTCTTTCAGGACATGATCAAGATGAGAAATACGTGCCTGCACCTCCTTCAAATGTTTGCCTTTCTCCTCTGCCAAAGGTGGTTGATGATGCTCGATTTTAACTAAAGCCTTAGAGTTCTCTTTTTCCTTTAACGACTTCAGTTCATTCTCCTAAGGCTTCCTTAAGTTTGCGTTCCTTTTTCATTTTCTTTTGCAAATCGTCGATAACTTTCTTGGATTCATGTAAAGACTGCTGCAACTTTTTTACTTTTTGTCCACTTTCGCCCGCAATATGTTTAATGGATGTCAAATCGTTGAGCCTCTGTTCCAAGTGTGTTATGACGGCCTTTAAACGTTCTATTTCTTGTTTGTCCTTATGCTGTACGACCGCCTTGGCTAAGGCTTTTTTAGTCTTTTCATATTCGGCCTCTAATTTGGCTTTTTTCTTGTTGAATCTTTGTTTGGCTGTAGTTCGTGTGTCACTGTTCTTAATGAGCTCAGTAATAATGTTCTGTTTTAAACTCATTGTCTCTTCCACTTCTTTGATTTGCCTTAAACGTGCCTCTATATCGGTGTCTAATTTGCGTAACTTCTTTTGGAATGATATCAAGGGGCGTGTTGAGATTCTGCCTTAAATTATTTGCCATATCGGTGGAGCTGTCGAGGAAGTCATCATTTGTAGTTTGCAATTGATTTTGTTTTTGTTGTTGTTGCTGTTGCTGCTGCTTTACACCAGCAACACGATTTAACATGGCTATTTCGGCACTTGTTAAAGTAGCACCCGGTTGTAT
Organism: Sarcophaga peregrina; assembly: GCA_014635995.1. Taxonomy (NCBI): domain Eukaryota; kingdom Metazoa; phylum Arthropoda; class Insecta; order Diptera; family Sarcophagidae; genus Sarcophaga; species Sarcophaga peregrina. The sequence continues at coordinate 88,930,748 of CM025793.1, forward strand.
TGAACGCCTGCGGCCACCCGGTCCAGCAGAAGGCCTTCTCTCTTCCAAGTCTTTATCTTCATCTTTGTGATCTTTATTCTTTTGATGGAAACTTTCCTGGGACTCCATAACCGCTTTGGGATGACTCTCCATAAACTCTTGATATTTAATTGTAACCAATTTATCAGTTTTTATCGATAAATCTTCCATTAACATTTCGATTTTTTCTTCCAAGTCAGGCCTTTGAGATTCCGAATCGGATTCATTATCCGAGTTTTGTTGACAAGAGGTTTCGGGCTCACTATTGGTTTCGTCCGGTTCATCAGGCTTCCTGTATGGGACCCAATTGTTTCTGGCTGCGTATAACTTCATTCGAACTAAGGCACTCCTCACACTCTTGTTTAAGGAAAAGCCACTCCTCGATTTGTTCTTTTTCAGCATTCTCCAATGGCATTAGAAGACATCAGTCTGAAATGTAAAATAAAAAAAAGTTCAGAAAAGTAAAGCATTTAAGCGAACTTTGCTTTTTCACTCACTTTGAAAATAGACCTTCGGCATTAGAGACCAACTTAAACCACTGGCTGGCAGCAAATTGTAGACCAAAATGTGTATCTGGCACTGGCGGTGTAAGACCAGCAGTTGTTACACCACCCAACTCCGGCAATATGCCTTCCGGCGACAATGGCGTATTATCATCGGAAAACGTATTCATTACCACATAATTCCGAACACATTGCACTTTGAAAACAAACTGGAGATTGCACAAAGTCTCATTGACATCACGCTCAAAGGGAGAAACACACAAGATTAATAAAGTCTGGGCACGGCCACCAAAAGAATCTTTTAATAGCGTGGTAAGCGTTGTCTGATTGTAGGGTATATTGCCATTGGCATTATACATTAATGTTGGATCTGTTAGCGTATTGACGACATGCTCTAGTGACTGTAAACCCAAATCTTTTGGCAAGCTTGAGGGTTGATCTAAAGAATTCAACATAAATAAGCGTTCTGTGGCACAAAGATCTGAAAAGGAGGCGGTAGATAGCCGATGTTGTATAAGTCCTTCTTTAGAAACCCACTGTTGTTCTAACGTTAAAGTGAATAGCGTGTGGGCCATTTCCATTTTCGAATTAGCCAAGGCTTGCAAGCCCACTTGCAGCCAATGGAAGACATCGGCAAAATTCATACAGTGCACATTGCCTACACCTAAAAGATCACGTATTACCTCACCACAGATCTCTACCCAACCTATGTTGACAGCATACGTGCGTTCCGGATGGTTAGACATGTGCGTAAAGATCTCTCTTACACAACGCTGGACTATGCCTTGATCAGCCTTCGCCATATGAGCCATCAAACCCATAGCCATATAATGTATAAGTCTTGCCGCAACCCTTTTGTCCATAAGTCACCACTGATGCATCGAAACCTTCCATAAACAAGCTTATCAATGGGAATACTGTCTGGTGGTACACTTGATTTTGTGTGCAATACAATGGTAGGGCATGTGTTACAGGAATGGAATGGGGGCCAACTTGTATAAGACCTGCTGCAATGCCGACACCATTATCCATTACTCCTACACCGGAAGCTAAACCATTGTTAGTAATGAAACCAGGTTGTGTAGCCGCCAAGGGTATAGTCTGTATACAACACTTGGCATCTTTATAGTCCTCCTCCTCCTCATTAACGTTGTTCTTTAAATCCTCTTGCTCATCTTCTTTTATTTTATTACCATTATTATCTGGTACATCCTCCTGGTCCTTTTTAGTGAAATCTAACGTTTCCAATTGTCCTGAAATGTGTTGCTGTCGCTGCTTTTGTAAGCCCCTCGGGCATATTCGTACGGCCACTTGTATTGGTATTTCCATTTCATTTATTTAATTTTCCATTTATATTGTAGTAGAAATGTTATATTTCTTATCTTACACTTATATTTCATACATTTTTAATAATTTTCTTGAATTGAAAATTGTTTTATTTACGTTTAATTGATTTGCTGATTTTTTTTCTCTTATTGCTCTCGCGAAAACAATAATTTTTTAGGTGTATTGAACACAGTTGGAAAGCTTCGTACTATTTTTAAAATAAATATTAACTGATTAGTGTTGGAAAACGTTATAGTTTTGCTTAAGTGTTATACTCAAAGAGAAGTGAAAAAGATTAGAGTGATTTTTTTATTTCTGCATAGCAAATAGTAAAAATCAAATGTATTCAGATAGCCTTCAGCTCAGTATGATCAGTTATTCTATTAAATCGCCAGCAACTTTACATTTACATTACAAGTATATTTGCGCTTTTAAATGGAAATTGCTTCATTGATATCACTGCAAATGCAACAACTCTGACTAGATTTAGCAACTCTGTCCAGAATTTTATTATTTTTCTTTTTCACAAGCGCTAATAAATCGCGTGCAAAATAACGCGTGTTGTTCGTGAAAATTACGATTTAATTTGTTTAATAAAGATAGTGAAAACGTTTAAAATCGTTTCTTAAAACGTTTCAAATCGTTTTTAATTGATATAAATAGATAAAAGACACAGTTTCCACTTATAGTAAAAATGTCGAAGAGACGCATTGAAGTTGGAGAGACCTACACAAATAAAGTGAAAAAGTAAGTATAAATGGAAAAAAAAAATGAAAACTGCAAAACATGGCGGCTTATTATTGAACTTCTTTTTAATTAATTCTTTATTGGAGTAGGGAGGATGTGGCATCAACTTCGGCGGGAGCAAATGCAGCTAATAGTGTAGCAGTAAATCTTGGTGGCGGACAACCGGGCTGTTTGGTGGGTTCTCTAACAAAACCACCTGGTACCATGAATCCTTTTAACCTGAAACCCTATTCGTCACGTTTCCAACAATTGTACAAGAAACGTATTACATTGCCAGTGTTCGAATACCAGACAGATTTTATGCGTTTATTGAATAACCATCAGTGTATAGTACTGGTAGGTGAGACAGGTTCCGGCAAGACAACTCAAATACCACAATGGTGTGTAGAATATGCAGTGTCGAAAGGCAAAAAGGGTGTATCGTGTACCCAACCACGTCGTGTGGCAGCTATGTCAGTGGCACAACGTGTCTCCGAAGAAATGGATGTGAATTTGGGTGAAGAGGTGGGTTATTCTATACGTTTTGAGGATTGCTCTTCTGCCAAGACTTTGCTGAAATACATGACAGATGGTATGTTGCTGCGTGAGGCTATGTCTGATCCCATGTTGGAACAGTATCAAGTTATATTGCTTGATGAGGCTCACGAAAGGACTTTGGCTACTGATATCCTTATGGGTGTCCTTAAGGAGGTGATACGTCAACGAAACGATTTAAAATTGGTAGTGATGTCTGCCACTTTGGATGCTGGCAAATTCCAGCAGTACTTTGATAATGCTCCCCTTATGAATGTGCCCGGTAGAACTCATCCTGTAGAGATTTTCTATACTCCCGAACCGGAACGTGATTATTTAGAAGCTGCCATACGCACTGTCATACAAATACACATGTGCGAAGACATAGAGGGTGATATACTTATGTTCTTGACCGGTCAGGAAGAAATCGAAGAGGCTTGTAAACGTATTAAACGTGAAATTGATAATTTGGGTTCAGAAATTGGTGAACTCAAATGCATACCATTATACTCCACTTTGCCACCAGCTCTGCAACAGCGTATTTTCGAACCAGCCCCACCACGTAGTGCTAGTGGTGCAATTGGCCGTAAAGTTGTTGTCTCCACAAATATTGCTGAAACATCTTTAACCATCGATGGTGTAGTTTTCGTTATTGATCCTGGTTTTGCCAAGCAAAAAGTCTATAATCCTCGTATACGTGTTGAAAGTTTACTGGTATCGCCAATTTCAAAGGCATCTGCTCAACAGAGAGCCGGTCGTGCTGGACGTACTCGTCCCGGTAAATGTTTCCGTTTGTATACTGAAAAAGCCTACAAGAATGAAATGCAAGACAATACATATCCAGAAATTTTGAGATCTAACTTGGGTAAGTTAACTTTATAATTTGTTTATATAAAGAGAAGAATTCGAATTTTGAACGATTGCTAATAAAATAGCAAAAGTCTGTGTATAAGGTGTAGTAAAGAGAAAACAATTTCAATTTACATCTTGTGCTTTAGTACACCTTATATTTCATAAAATATAGTCTTAAACTTTTAATAACGTTTTCATTTCCTTTTAGGCACTGTTGTTCTACAACTGAAAAAATTAGGTATCGACGATTTGGTACACTTTGATTTCATGGACCCGCCTGCACCCGAAACTCTTATGCGGGCTTTGGAATTACTAAATTATTTGGCAGCTTTAGACGATGATGGCAACTTAACGGATCTGGGTGCTGTGATGTCAGAGTTTCCTTTGGATCCACAATTGGCCAAAATGTTAATTGCCAGTTGCCAACACAATTGTTCAAATGAAATTCTATCAATCACTGCAATGCTGTCGGGTGAGAATTTTATGATTAATTTAAACCGTAGTTTTTAAGCTTTCCTAAAGTAAGTCTTAGGGTATATAGAAAATCCAAAATTGTGAATAGAAGTTCCGTAAACTACTTTAAACGTATTGCAAAGGTAGTTAATAGCTGTTAGGAAGAAGGGCAAAAGTAGCGATGGATATTTTTTTTTATAATAATAATTAATTATAGTTTTCGAGGAGTTTTCGAACGTTCTCACCAGAAACGCTTAGCAGTCAAACGGTTAAACTGGGTCTTTCAATCTTATTGATTGTTGAATCCAGTAAAAATCAATTCCTAGCCTAAATCCTAGCTTTGCCACCGTTTGCGAAGCTTCACTTTGTTTCTTCCGTTCGTACGTGATCTACTCTTCATTCCACATAATCATTACATACATACATAATTGGCCATTACAACCCTTCAGTCAGGATTACGACCTAGCTTCTCACATCACTTATGTTGTGTGCGTTAATTTTATACATGAGTGGTGGGACTCCGAACGACAGATTTTGGAGAAGCTTTTCATGGCAATTTTTACTCTCAGAGTCTTTGCCAGAAATCTGCTGAGAGGAAGTCGCCGAAGAAATATTTTTCGTTTTGATGTCTGACCTGGGATTCGAATCCGGGCCTTTTGTCTAATAAGCCAACACACTGCCCACTAGACCACGGCGACTTTTCCACATAATCATTAGCTTCTTTAATAGTTCAACTCTATTGTATTTAAGCAGTGAATCATAGGCGGAATCGCGGTCAATTAAATTCACCATTGTGAGGAAAAGAAATATTTACGAATATATAAGAACTAGAAACTCTTCTATTGCTAGGAGGAAGCCAGTTAGTAGAGTAGCCTGAAAATAGCACTCCTAAAATTTAAAAACTAATCTGCAGAATACATATTTTAAATCTGAGTATTGTTAATGCCTCCCTGTAGATCTGCTTTTAACAGAACCTTTCTTTCGAATGGGAAAAGGAATTTTGATGGGTGTACTGGGGCAGAAGGGAAGATGTAGCGAGTTAAAGGCTTTTCTATTCAAACAGGATTGAGACAATTTAAACTTTTCTTAGATAATTATAGGGGGAATCCAAATGGGTATTGCATTAGCTTATCCAAAAGTAACCTGAGAATACGTACGTAATTGGCCATTACAACCCTTCAGTCAGGATTACGACCTAGGTTCTCACACCACTTATGTTGTGTACGTTAATTTTATACATGAGTGGCGGGACCTACAGTTTAAAGTCGACTTGTCATTTTCAGGTTCTAAACTGTAAGATATCCTTACGGACCCTGGACAACATCGTGTAGTAAGAGAATTGGTGGAGTTATTAAGCTCCTTATAGGCTACTGACAGTATAATTCTCTGTATTTTAGTACTTTTACATTTGCAGGACAATAATAAAATAATAAATTTGTGTTATACTTCGATACAAAGTGATAGTAAATTTCATTAGAACATTTCTTAATCCAGGGAATTCTGTAGATCCCATTCCATTTTGCTTGCAGTTTCTTCTTCGATCGGACACTAGTAAATAAAATATGAAATTGAATTGGAATTTTAAGTTGCAGGTTTCAGTTTTTCTTTGAATATTAGGGACAGACAGATTTGTTTTTCTATTTTAGTTCTAGTTTTAGTTAAAATGCAAAAGAAAAATCTATATTTTAGAATAAATTATTTGTCTTTTGCATTCACCACTGAACCTTCAGTTTCAATAGCGTTTACAAAACAAGTAAAATCATATCATCCTATGTATGGAAGGCAAAATTCTTTTGTTTCAAAATTCTCTCTTTTTACAAAACTTTTTTCCATTTTTTTCGTTTGAGATATTACTTGTGTGTGTGTCGTATATGTAAAGAAAGTATACTTGAAAAAACGTTCTTGAAACTTTTTGCTGAAAATAAAATGTTTAAAACACCTCTTCCTTCTCTGAAATATTTAGTTCACATTAAAAGTGTCATTTCTATTGTTTATCATCACTATTTATTAAAACAAAAATACTTAAAACTAAACAATGAAAATCATCTTAAACAAAAACCAACTTGTGTCAACGGGTAAATGGTAAAAATTGTTTTATTGTTCACAAAAAAAACAACAAATAAATGAACTCTAAACCAAATACCCCCAAACACAAAATGCTCTTCTTTTGTTTTTATCTTGTAATTTCGGAAAAAACTAAATCAACGAAAACAAACAAAAAAAAAACATTTCATCAAATAAATGGCTGATGACAACAACAGTACCACAATGTTTTGTACGACCCAATGAGGCCAAGAAAGCAGCCGATGAAGCCAAAATGAGATTTGCCCACATTGATGGTGATCACTTAACGCTACTCAATGTCTATCATGCCTTTAAGCAAAGTAAGTGGAAAGTTTTTTAATTCATTTTCTTATAGCCGGCATTAATTTCTTTACCTTTTAATTTTTTCCTTCACATAGGCAGTGAAGATCCCAATTGGTGTTATGAGAATTTCATTAATTTCCGTTCTTTAAAATCGGCTGATAATGTACGCCAACAATTGGCCCGCATTATGGATCGTTTCAATTTGAAACGTAGCAGTACAGAGTTCACGTCCAAGGATTACTATGTCAATATACGTAAAGCCTTAGTGCAAGGCTTCTTTATGCAAGTCGCCCATTTGGAACGTACCGGACATTATTTGACCATTAAGGATAATCAAATTGTACAATTACATCCATCCACGTGTTTGGATCACAAACCCGATTGGGTTATCTACAATGAATTTGTGCTTACCACTAAAAACTATATACGCACAGTAACCGATGTTAAACGTAAGTTTTTATTCACTTTCCATTTTCTTTAAAAAAAAACGAAAAAGAACACTTAATAACATATATTTTCCTTTTTCTTAAACAGCTGAATGGCTTTTAACTCTATCGCCACAATACTACGACATGAATAATTTCCCTCAATGCGAGGCCAAGAGACAGCTGGAAATGCTGCAACAGCGTTTGGAGTCAAAACAATTTCAGAAGGGTTTTTAAACGCACTTAATAATCTTTTTATACTAAACATAAACATACTACCATTATTATTAATATTAAACAATTTTAAATCATAAATTTTTTTTTTGTATACGTGTTACTTACGTACATAGTTTTATGTGTAAATTACTTAAGTTTCCTTTCATTGAAAAAAAAAAAAAACAAAAGAAAAAGAAAATATCTCTGTTAACACTCAATTATAAGCATGAGAAAAAAAAATATGTGAAATTCCTTTAGACATTTTAAATACCATTAAATACAATTATTAAATCTCTTTTCCAAGCTACCAAAAAAAAAGCAAAACAAAACAAAAAATGAAAATAAAATAGATGATAAATATCTAAAGAAAATAATAATCAATAATTAGATGTTATGAATAATAATAATAATAAAACAACAACTCTAAAGAATTTACAAAACCACGAAATATATTTTTACCTTCGTTAACAATCCATTTTTGATCTCAATAAATACTAAAATATCATCGTTTCATCGTGGGTTACTGCTTAGCAGACACTTTACATCTCTGAACATCAGTATCAGGAGTGTGCTGGAAAAATGTGCTTTTCAAACTAAACTTAATGGTAACATTTTTTCAATTAAAGAAAATATTATTAAGATTATAATGAATAAAAAATTATTATAGCCATTAATAGGTTCTAGAGAGTTTGCAGAGGGCCTTATGTGGCTTACATTATCCCTTTTGGACTCTGTTCTATCAATCTAATCTTGATAGGGCATTTCATTCCCCGGCATTCGGTGGAAATTAGATATAAAATAAACCTAATATGTCGACGTTCCATAACATTCTAAGTCGAAAAAAGTGTGTTTTGAGTTATAACCTCTCAAAGTTTTCACGCGACATATTCTAAGTGTATTTTAAGTAGATTTTTCCTTATAACTTCGGAACGGATCAGCGCATCTTAACCAAATTTTGACAGTATTTAAGTTAGAGAACGTAGAACATTTTAATGGAGAAGTCGATGTGATTTCATAATGTCCTTTTCCGTGAATTTGAGGCAGTTGTGATTTAAAAAATTGTTTTAGTTAGTGCCTATAGAAGCCATCAAATCTCTATAATTAATGTAACGCAGCTGAACAATAGAATTTTCATTTTTTCAACATCTAGATGCGAATAAGTTTCAAGTTTTCATGTTTGATTTTCAAATATTTCACAGTATAAAAAATACTTTACTGCCCTTATGACATCTCGTTTCGATAAGTGGTCCATATTTAATATCAAAATGAACAGAGACAAAAATTCTTTTATAGAGTACAACAACAACTCCGAAGGATTGTCTAATGGTGAAGGTATAGCACTTGCCATTTTATAGTCACCAGCAGCAACTCATTTCCTTACCGTTTGCATCTTCCTTTTCTCTTTCCACCTTTCCTAAAAAACCTGCAGAATGCACTGCATGAGTAGAGGTCATCCCCTGAGTGCTGGTTTTATATAAAAAAAAGGACAATAATCCTGGAGACAGCGCATGAAAGGATCCCGATCGTAAGAACAAACTATCCTTCCAAAGCTACCCTTATAACTCGACAACGGAATCTCATAAGAACTGAAAACTCTACAGACTAACAATTAGTTTATGCGCTCCCCAGCTGATCAAATTTTCGCTTTCAGATAGATTTTAAATCGGCACCCATCACCTTACCGATTTGAAACAAAGTTTAGAAACTTCATCAGTATAGTCGAGCTCTCCCACCCTTTTTGTTGTGTCTAGCCTGTGTGATTCCTCCGCTTCCCACTCCCCCCTTTCCTACATACCCTCCTTTCATCTTAAACCCTCTACTATCCTTCCCTCTTTTAGGATGTTGTACAATGGGTCAATTCGACCTCCGCGTACTGTTTTCGTTTTTAATGATAGGTACATGTCCTCTAATCTAACCTAACCTTATGCATGAATATCAGAAAGGCAACAATCCTCCAATCTGAAAACGGTTCGTTCCGTCCATTTCATATTATTTCATTGGTTCGGAAATGGCCTCGGTCTTCAGCAGAATTTGGAACAAGGCTGAACTCAGATGATAGTCAAAAGCAAGAAGGATGAAAATGAAACAAACAAACAAAGTTTTGGCTGTTCTTTCCAACTAACAAGCTATTGGGGAAACGTCACACTCAAAACTATGAATTTAGGAACAAAAATAAGAGAATGCTTCATGCGATATTTTAAAGGTAGGTCCAGATTCTTTAGACCTATTAAGAATAACCTAACAAGCATATTTGTTTCTATTTTTCAGTGATTATGGCATGACTACCGTGGGAATGGAACGGTACTGTTGACTTTCCTCTACCTAGAGTCTAGTTTGGCAATCGGATTTGGTGCCAAAACGCCGTCATACTATTTGAAACAGCTCGGTTGTTACTGAATATGGGGTAAGTCACTCTTGAATTTTTTTTAACTAAAAAGCTTAAGGTGTAAAGCAGATACACCTACTTTTGTAACTATTACTGGGACAAAGCCATAGATGATTATTTATTAAATGAATTCCAATTAAATTTTATTTTAAATTCAAATTTTATTACAATTACGTGTACGTATGTATGTAGTATATGATAACAATTTTATTTCAATTTTTCTTGTTCCAATATTTTGGTTTAACCATTAGTTTTCTGAAATTGTATTAAAATTACCAAATAGGTGGCAATTGCTGAAGCCAACTGTAAGAATAAAACAATTTTAAATTTATTTTAATTCACTTGAATGTTTTCAAAATATTATAAAGAAATACCGAAGTTAAAAGTTGTCGATTCACTTGACATAAACCGCATGCGGAAAATCCACTATCCAATACCAATAGTTGTTGCCAAAACTTTTTAACCTTGAAAAGAAACAAAAAAAACTTTAAAAATCATAAAAAAGACTGGTTTATACTCTGAATGCATATTATACCTCTTCAGATAGTATAGGATCATGAACTATACGCTCTATTTCACTGATAATATGTATAGTTCTTTTAGATTCATAAGTTATCCTATGACAAGGTTCCACCACTAATAATAGACGACAGGAATGAAAGATAATCCATAGAACTTGCAACCAAACATAACCGTTATCTTTTTTGCTTAGAAGCTCAATAAACAAGAAATACGAGGTGGCCACCAAATGTAGGAAACAGGAGATTAAAATGAAAAGTACAGCCATGCCATAGGCTCTGCAATAAAATGGAATTAAAAAGTTTTCTTTTTTTTTAAATAATTTAAGAGGCTTTAAAGGAGAAAAACATTTAAAAATTTTAGGTTTCATTAGTTGACTACACTCTGAGGGATGAATTGTTAAATTCCGTATATTCTTTCACTGTCTAGTCTGTCAATCACTCTTATGTAAGTCGAAATAGAGTTTACTTACGACGTCATAGATTAGAATTCTATAACGAATGGAGTTTAATTTTAATCAATTACACCTCATACTTGCCTTGCTACTATTTCCACACATTTGCCTAAGTTTTCGTGACATTCAGCCAATAGTTTCAACAAATTTGATTTGTTTTTACCTATAAATTGGAAAAATATGTTATCCCCTCCCCTCTCTTTATTTCACTTTCAATGTTAAAGTTTTTACTTGAACTCTGATAGGTTTCCGATGCCAATTTTGATAAACTCGCTTGTAAATTGGGTGTAGTTTGAGTTGTTGTTTTGACCGTTGTAATCTTAAGTTTATCCTGCGTTTGGATAGTCTTCTTACGATCTGCTGTTAATAGATAAGAATATTTGAAATAAATTGAATAAAAGATCACATAATACCTGGTAAATAGGAATTTCGTAGCATAGCATTTAAGGACTCAAAACGTCGTGCCAAACCGAAAGATGTATTTGCAAAGTTAACATGCAAGCCGGTTAATATGAAATACAAACTATAGAAGGGTATATACCATTGGACATTAAGATCTAAAATGATAATAAAAATATAAGGTGTAGTAAAAAGAAATGTATTATATTTTGTTTGTGTAAATGCCTTTAGTAATCAGTAATTTGCATTACATAAATGTGATTGCATGACGTTACATGACTTTAAAATAATAAAACTCAAAAGACTGCCGTCATAAATTTGTATTTCTAGCAACAAAGGCTCCCATACGAAAATTATGGAGGGGATAACCTACAAAATGGCAAGTTCTCGAGCAAAATTTTGAATATTTGTTGAATGAAATCAATTTACTGTGCTAAATTAATTAATCCTTGAAATTTTTGTAGAAGGAGGACGCTGCTTGACGGATAAGATTCGACTTAAACTAGAGTTTAGGCTCGTTGTGCTACCACAATTAATATTCACTCCGGGGACCAAACATTTCCTACAGAAAACCAATCTTACTGCAGAAGAAATCTTGCAATTGCATCAAACTTATAAGATATTTCAGTCTAGGATATTAGAACGTAGCACTTTTAAAGCAAGTGCAGAGCAATGACTCCTTAGAGAGTGTCGCTGCGGTTTCGATCTTCTCTTTTGGCGCTTCAAGGTTTAAAATATCTGGGTACAGGGACATCCAAGGTAACTGCAGGGTTGCCTAGCTCGACATATAATATCTAGTTTAACATGTTGACTGGCGCGGCAATTTTCAGAAAACTTGCCAAAAAAAAAAACGACAATTTGATTTTTTCACATTAGTGAGTACGAGATAACTCGTAGTATGGCACCCTAGAAGGGAACTCAATCTAAGAGTTATCTCGTAGTCGGCAGTCAAAGCTTAGTAATTACGGCTGAATGCTATGCTCACAGAACCTGTATAAAATTTACATTAAAAGGATCCTCTAATGAATCCTTAGGACACATAAATGAACCGAGTTTCCTGACTGTCTGTGGAAATCAAATGATTTTCAGAGAAAATTCCAACGTCCAAGAAACATTGCGCCGTTTTAAAAAGGGGCATGACCTGTGCCCGCAAATCATTCCAGTGATCAGGCAGTCTACAGTTATTAAATAAATTTAAACAATTTCAATTTAAAATCATACCAGCATTTTCTTTGCCATCATGCATTGATTCAGCAAATCTTAACCAGGTCCAGACATCTAAAGCTAAAATAAAAAATTTATAAATTCATCTCCCACCTCCATTTAATTAAAATTCCTTTAAACGGGAACTTACCCAATAAAATACTGATGGTTATCATGGGTAACAGCAGCATGATTAAAGACTTAATTCGTATCATTTTTACGTTTGCCATTAAGCCCAAGTTTTCATCTACCTGTGATGAGAATAATAAGAAAACCAATCAAACTACATATTTTCCTTAAGAAAATTTAACTTCCAAAAATCTTACCTTTCTTAGTCTTTCATTTAAATCTCGAGTGGATTTTAAGCCCACAATACCGCATATAACACCTGCTGTTACGGCCAAAACCACTACGGAAACATCCAAGGCCGTAACCACTTTCGAGGTGGCCGATTTCATTCTAAAAGATGCTCTATTTGTGTAAAAATTTTAGACAATCCCCAATAGAACATGTTGTGGTGGAAAAATAGTTTTTTTTTATGGTGGATTAAGTCGGTAAAATGGCTCCCCCATTTTGCATCCAAAGCATAGTAGAGAAAAAGAGAGCAAGCGATAGTGAAATGAAAAAGAGAAGGGAGTAATGAAAACTAGTAAAGTCAAGAAGTACGGCTATAAAGAGGTTTAAAAACATGATCTTTCAGGAATTAAATCAATAATTTGATCTTATCATGTCGGCCAATGATTTAATTCCCTAATCGTTTAGAGTGTGTTGCAATAAAATCTAATGTTGCAGAGACTTGTTTAGTTTAGTAGAATAGGAAGTAAAAAAAATAATTGAATTCAATATTTACCTGACAGGTACTTTTGAATTGGCATCAAATAATAATCCCCGGTATGTGAGAAATACTGAAAATAAATTAAAACAACACTGAAATGAATTCGAAAGGGGAAAATAAAAAAAAAATACAAAGTAATACAGCAAGAATACAAAGACCTAAATGAGGTTAAATACGAATGCTATCCACTTGGTGGCAAGTCTAGATTACAAGGAAAATATGTAAGACGCAGCCAACCAAGCTGCCATAACTACATACATACATAATTGATCATTATAATCCTCGAGTCAGGATTACGTCCTAGCTTGTGTGTTAATTTTATATTGGAGTGGCGGGGGACCTACACTTTAAAGCCAGTTTTGAGAAATCTTTTCAGGCAATTTTATTTACTCTTAGAATTTTTTTGTCAGAAATCTGCTGACGAGAAGTCACCGAAGAAATATTTTTTCAAATTTCGTTTTGTTCGAAATGTCCGACCTGAGATTTAAACCGTGGCCTTACGTAGCCTCGTCTATGCGACTACGGCCTCTACACGTTGTGCTAATGAAGCTACAACTCCGCTTATAATGCTTAAATCTTTTTTGGGAGATTGTTTCCATCAGACGATTTAATTTTTGATAGTGTTGCCGAAGAATTAGCTAGTGGTACGTAGACTATGTGTTCTAAATTATCCAAGTCTGAAGATCGTGGTCCCGATTCTCACAAGAAACTCTGATTATTACGTCTATAACAGAGGATAACTTTGAAGATGTGAAGGGGACTCCCCGAATTTGAGATGTAGCTCACGATATCGGGGTTTGAATATAAAAAAACTAACTCCGGTCAAAAAGCAACCTAATTTGGGTTAGAATGATGATATTTTTTTAAAAATTTACCCATAATTAATGTTAACGCTGCTGAATAAAATAGAAATGGAATACTCTTCTGTACCACATAAACGCCTTTTGAATTTTTACGCACCGAATAGGGTGCCAAAGCTAATAACTTGCTAACGAAGAATATGCCTATTGAGGTTTCAGAGACTTCCATTTTGTTTTTATTTTTTTCCACAATTAATTTGCCTTTTGCTTGGACTATTCAAGCTTTAAACGGTTAAACTTCACACTTTCGATTTCAAATCGCAACTGTAATTCTTGTATTTCATGAATAAAGTTGCCATTATTATTGTTGTTGGACTGAGTTTTTAAGAATTTATTTGCGTTGACATCTGTTTATTATTTGTTGTAAACAAAATATCCTTGCAGAGATTTTTAAATGGCGTGTACAAAACTATTGCATTGACAAACAAACATAAAAATCCCCTCGATTTTATGCAAATAATTGGCGATTCAGTGAATTAGTTGTGGCGGTTGTTGCTTCAGCAGGTATGGACAATATTGACGGTTGGTTTTGGTTTAGCCTTCCATAGGTTAAATATTAAATTCTCTTAGGGAGGATACACAAGATTATTATTATCATCAAAGTTGCCATAGCCTAGTAGGTATTGTATGTTGACTGATTAGGCGTAGGCCACAGTTCAAATACCAGGTCGTCAAACATCTCCAATAAAACGAAATACGAATAATATTTCTTCGGCAACTTCCTCTAAACAAATTTCTGAGAATCAATAAAATTGCCATGAAAAGTTTCTCAAAAATTTGTCATTCGGAGTCGACTTTAAACTACAGGTCCCACCACTCATTGACACACTCTTAGTGCAGTAAGTAGTGTGAGAAGAAAGATCGTAATCCTGACAGAATGATCGTGTTCTTTGAATTCAGTGCACTTCACTTATTTGATAGCCCCGATTTCCATTTGTAGCGTATCATCTGAGTACTATTGTTTTGATTAATTGATTGCTTATGTAATTCTCATTAATTTTTATTGCACAATTTATGGCCTCCATAATGAAAGCTTTTCTATCAAATCAATTAAAGTGCGGAGAGTCATAAAATGAACTTGAGTAGATTATTTATTTCTCTTCATTTTATCAGAAACTTAATTAAATGTGTTGTAGTACTTGATTATTAGCCGTATTGTAAAGGCCCACGCAATTAGAAAGGTTGAACCACTGCATTAGCACAACTGCTTTGTGTAAATGGTGAAAGTGGAGAATACTTAATCCCCAGTCTTTTAGTTAATCGTTTCAATTTAATGGAGAGAATGCAAAAAATTATCAAAAGTTTTGAATATTTTCAGTAACGCATTATGACAAGGGGCATTAACTCACACTGGGTAATACAATTGGCCATATGGGCCACCGATTGAACTTGCTTGTGAACGGTAAGCTGCTGGCTTACCTAACCTAACTCTTAATAATTTAATTGTAGATATTAATCGTTTCCTTGTCACTTCACTTTATAAGAAATCGATAATGAGTACATTTGAATGTTGAAACTTGAAAAAAGTGATTGAAATACTTATTTGGAGTAAAAGATTATGCCATCTAAACGTCTTCCGTGTCTACATCGTAAGCGCTCCTTTCGTGAGCTCCAATTTTGTCATACTTCTTTTAACAGTTCGTCCGTTACCACACCATTAACAGACGTAATGTTATCTTGAAAAGTTGAATTTGTGGCTGGATTGTGCCAGTACATGAGAGGTTCCACGTAATGACGTAATGTTATCTTGAAAAGTTGAAAATGTGGCTGGATTATGCCAACACATGAGAAGCTCCACGTATCTAAAAAAAAAATCTAGTGTTGTTAAGTCACTTGATCTGATCCTGGAGGCTAGTAGCGTGCCAAGTGACACCGTTTTGTTGACACATAGTATCTACCAATTCCAATTTCTTTCATTTATTGAGAGGTCCAATTTTGTCTGACTTCAGCTGGTATCTCTTCATTGGTAGCCGTAGTGTTGTCGTGTAAGGTTGAAATTGTGGTTTGCTTGTTCACGTACACAAGCTACTTCACGTATACCAACAAGATCATTTTAGTGAGGTTAAGAAGAACGATTTTGGCGGCCTATGGACTGCTCAAAAACTGGATATTAATTGCTCATCAAATAGGTTTATAGTGCTTTGTTTTGTTGATCCATATCAAACAATTGGAATTTCTATAATTCTGTTAAAAATAATCTAGTAATTGGCGCTCTTTACTTGGCCTTAAGAGCTGCCAAAGCAACTATTAAACCAAAAATTAACTCCTTTGCTGCTCCGATGCGTATTTTAATTATAAAATTCTATGGTTTTCAAACGTTATTTGTTTCTTAATCTATTCACGGTGAAATATAACCTCTTGCTGGATATTTTAAGCACCTGCACATGTCACGGAAATCATGTACAAACCAAATTGAGTGGATCACATCTCCCTAACTTTCCGCCAATTAAATATTTTTGTAGTATTTATCACTTTTTTTTTTGTATTGTGTTTGAAATTTTGTGTAAATAATTATTAAATACGTATCGTATGTATTAAATGATTAACGTAGCACCACATACTCGCTCGTACATACATAGGTGAACGTAAATGTCCACTTGAACGAACAATAAATGAAAACCTTTTTAAACAATTTCATCACTTAGACCAAACATACTTAGGGAGTTCAACAGTTGACAAAAAGAAAAAAATTGGACAATGCAAACTTAATGGTAAGATTTTTATTTTCATTTAAAGAAAATATTGTTAAGATTATAATGAATTAAATTAAAAATTATTACAGTCATTAACAGAACCTAGATGGCACTCAACTCTATTTGTACTGATGCTAAGCAGAATGTAACCTTGGCCTCACAATAAGACTTACATTATCACGCCTGGACAACGTTCTCTTATAACTGAGAATATCCAATCCCTGATTACAATAGATCATACCATTTTTGAACCTAATCCTGATAGGAAATTTTATTTCCGAAAATCTGGTGGGAGCCTGCACTGACAAATCTAAGCTTAGGAATTAAATAGACTTAATCAGGGAAAAGTGTCCCTTTCAGGTATTCTTTTGCGGGTATACAGTGGAAGCCTATACAGACAATTCTAAGTAAGAGAATATTGTAGACTGTGGAATTTTTTAAAATATTAAAATATCTCACCGTTTCCTAGATTTCAGCTCTTTAATCATGCTCCGGAGTTGATAATAAGTAAGATATCTCCTATACTAGCCTTTCTGTTTCCTCTATTAACGAAGCAAGAATCAGATGTATATCGAGTGCAATCAATTCTGTCATCTACAATATGTCGTAGTCCTTTAAAAATGTATCTTATTATGCTCGAACCGATTCTGTGTTTTAAGGCATTCTTAATTGTGTGAGATCTGAGAGTATGATATATTGTACTGCCCCTATCTCGCCCTTATCTCGCTTCGATAAGTATCGAAAATTTAATAAAAGTTTTTTTTTATAGCATATAATAGCAACTCCGAAGGACAATAATCCTGGAAAGGGCAAAGTCCTGTATCTCTTACGAAAGGATCTCAAACATAAGACCAAACTAACCTACCAAAGCTAGCTCAACAACGTTATCACATAAGAATTGAAAACCCTGCAGGAAAAAGTTAGTTTGGTCTGTCTCCGACTGATTGGATATTCGCCCTCTGATAGATTTTCTGATCGGCACTTATCATCTTACCGATTTAAAGCAAGTTTAGAAACTCCAAAGTGAAATGAGCTGTTTGATATATCAATTCTAAGTCTATTAAACGTTGAGCCTATTTGTCCATTGACACATGGAGTTGCATGAAAGCTGATGATAAATTTCGTACAAATAGAGGTTCCGGCAAAGTTACACAATGTAAAAGAAACCGTCCTTGAATCAACATATGAACTTCAAACATGAAGATTGCAAAGCCAACAACCCACCAACTTGAAATAGCTTCGTTCCGTCCATTTCATATTCTTTCATTGGTTCGAAAATAACCTCGATCTTTAGAAGAATTTAGAACATGACTGAACTTAGGCGATAGTCAAAAGGAAGAAGGATGAAAATTAAACAAAAAACAAAGCTTTGATTGCTTTCTCCAACTAACAAGCTATTGAGAAAACGTCACACTTAAAGAATAAGAGAGTGCTTCATGCTATTTTAAAGGTAGATCCAGATTCTATAGACCTATTAACAATAACCTAACAAGCATATTTGTTTCTATCTTTCAGTGATTATGGCATGACTACCGTGGGTATGGAACAGTACTGTTGACTTTCCTCTACCTAGAGTCTAGTTTGGCAATCGGATTTAATGCCATATGCCGTCATATTATTGAAACATCATGATTGTCAATGAATATGGGGTGAGTTGCTTTTGAATTTTTTCTAACTGAAAATCTTATGATGTAAAGCTTAGCCAATACATCTACTTTTGTAATTATTACTGGGACGGAGGGATAATTGATTATTTATTCAAGGTACACCACGTAATTTTTTAAATTCAAATTTTATTACAAGGACGATATGATGATCCGATAGTATATGATAACAATTTTATTTAAATTTTTGGTTTAACCATTACTCCTCTGAAATTGTATTAAAATTACCAAATAGGTGGCAATTGCTGAAGCCAACTGTAAGAAAAAAAAACAATTTTAAATTTATTTTAATTAACTGGAATGTTTTCAAAATATTGTAAAGAAATACCGAAGTTAAAAGCTGACGATTCACTTGACATAAACCGCAGGCGGAAAAGCCACTGTCCAATACCAATAGTTGTTGCCAAAACTTTTTAACCTTGAAAAGAAAAAAAAACTTTAGAAATCTTGAAAAGACTTGCTTATATTCTGAATGCATATTATACCTCTTCAGATAGTATAGGATCATGAACTATTCGCTCTATTTCACTGATAATATGTATGGTTCTCTTAGATTCATAAGTTATCCTATGGCAAGGTTCCACCACTAATAATAGACGACAGGAATGAAAGAGAATCCATAGGATTTGCAACAGAACAACACCATTGTCTTTATTTATTAAGAGCTCAATAAACAAGAAATACCATGTGGCCACCAAATGTAGAAAACAGGAGATTAAAATAAAAAGTACAGCCATGCCATAGGCTCTGCAATAAATTTGAATTAAAAAGTTTTCCTTTTTTTAAATAATTTAAGAGGCTTTAAAGGAGAAAAGCATTTAAAAATTTTTTGGTTTCATTAGTTCACTACACTCTGAGGGATGAATTGTTATATTCCGTATATTCTGTCATTGTCTATTATGTCCATCACTCCTATGTAAGTCGAAATAGAGTTTACTTACGACGTCATTGATTAGAATTCTATATCGAATGGAGTTAAATTTTAACCAATTACACTTCATACTTGCCTTGCTACTAATTCCACACATTTGCCTAAGTTTTCGTGACATTCAGCCAATAGTTTCAACAAATTCGATTTATTTTTACCTATAAATTGGAAAAATATGTTATCCCCTCTCTTTATTTCTCTCGAAATGTTAAACTATTTACTTGAACTCTGATAGGTTTCCGATGCCAATTTTGATAAACTCGCTTGTAAATTGGGTGTAGTTTGAGTTGTTGTTTTGACCGTTGTAATCTTAAGTTTATCCTGCGTTTGAATAGTCTTCTTACGATCTGCTGTTAATAGATAAGAATATTTGAAATAAATTGAATAAAAGATCACATAATACCTGGTAAATAGGAATTTCGTAGCATAGCATTTAAGGACTCAAAACGTCGTGCCAAACCGAAAGATGTATTGGCAAAGTTAACATGCAAGCCGGTTAATATAAAATACAAACTATAGAAGGGTATATACCATTGGACATTAAGATCTAAAAAGATAATATAAGGTGTAGTAAAAAGAAATGTATTATTTTTTGTTTGTCTAAATGACTTTAGTAATCAGTATTTTGCATTACATAAATGTGATTGCATCACGTTACGTGACTATAAAATAATAAAACTCAAAAGACTGCCGTCATAAATTTGTATTTCTAGCAACAAAGGCTCCCATACGAAAATTATGGAGGGGATAACCTACAAAATGGCAAGTTCTCGAGCAAAATTTTGAATATTTGTTGAATGAAATCAGTTTTACTGTGATAAATTAATTAATCCTTGAAATTCCTGTAGAAGGATGACGCTCCTTGAAGGATAAGGTTCGATTTAGGCCAGGGTTTAGCCCCGTTGGGATACCACAATTAATATCCAAACATTTCCTAAATAAAACCAATCTGACTTCAGAAAAAATTTTGCCATTGCAGCAAACTTATTAGTGATTGCAGTTGTCGTCGCTATCTCGACCTTCTCTCTAAGTGCTTTTGTGCCTCATTTGTTTGGATTCCTGGACACAGGGACATTCCAGGCAACTGCAAAGCCAACTAGCTTGCGAGAGCTGTTGCCTTCCTCCCGGACCTACGCCAATCGAATTTGGTATGCCGTTTATCTCAGTAAAATTGATTATATGGCAAAAATTCTTTCTAGATGCCAACCTATCTTGTTCCATTGCCAGACTTATTGGCCCAGGATGGTTAGAAGGCCCAACAAACAATTCCTTAGACTTGACTGCAATGTCATCTCGATCTTAGTGGTCATTCTTAAAGGTATTTGCGTTATGGAAAGCAAAGATGAGCGGGAAGACTGCAGCTCCTATCTAACGACTTCTGCCGTGGGTGTGTGCCTACTGAAGAGAAGTAAACTGTTATCCGTCTCAGTTATTTGGTTCTCCATTCCTTGTTAGCTCATTGATATCATGGATATAGCTTCGTTTGTTAAACTTTGAGGTTGGTTTCTAGCATAGTATAGTCGAGTTTTTAACGGCAGTCCTTGTGCTAAACAACTTTCCTGATGAGTTTGGTGGCATTCGTTAAGTGCAGGGTCTACGCTGAGTTGCGATGTCACAACAGGCCGCTATGCGTGCATATGTGTGTTACCTACCCTAACATAATCTTAAGAACTGACACATGCAGTTAGAGATTGTCACCTCATTCTTTTTAGACGGAGTGCCAAGTCTACCTTCTAAGAGGATGATGGCCCGTGAGAAATGCGATCGTTCAATGTATGATAATGGGAATAGAATGAGGACTTATTCTTCCTTAGCTATACAAGTCCAACAGAGTTTAGAGTATTGCGTTAAGTGATTTGATCCCCTGCAATATTTTGGAGCTAGCGAAAATCAAGGAACCTGTATAAAAGCTACATTTGAATGATCTAAAATTTCCCTAAGGAATCCTTGGTATATATATACGAGCACGGAAGTGCAAAAGACGTTCGTGAGAGACTTAAACGCAGCCTAAAAAATACTGTCAGTATTCAGGAAGCCTATACGAAAGTTATTAAATAATTTTAATAATTCGAATATAAAATCATACCAGCATTTTCCTTGCCATCATGCACAGCTTGAGCAAATCTTAGCCAGGTCCGTACATCAAAAGCTAAAATAAAAAATTTCTAAATTCATCAACCACCTCCATTCAATTGAAATTGTTTTAAACGGAAACTTACCCATTAAAATACTGATGGTTATCATGGGTAACAGCAGCATAATTAAAGACTTAATTCGTATCATTTTTATGTTTGCCATTAAGCCCAAGCTCTCATCCACCTATGATAAATATGCAGAAAACCAATAAAACTTTTTTTCTTAAAGATTTTTTACTTCGAATAATCTTACCTTTCCTAGTCTTTCATTTAAATGCTGTGTGGCTTTTAAACCTACAATGCCACATAGGACGCCTGCTGTTGTGGACGAAACCACTACGGAGACATCCAAGGCTGTAACCACTTTCGAAGTGGCCGATTTCATTCTAAACGATGTTCTATTTGAGTAAAAATTTTCGACAATCCCCAATAGAACATGTTGGATGGATTAAGTCGGTAAAGGGGAGCCATTTTTCATCCAAAGTATCCAAAGTAGAGAAAAAGAAAGCAAGCGATAGTGAAATGAAAGAGAAAAGGGAGAAATGAGAACGAGTAAAGTCAAGAAGAATGGCTATAAAGAAGTCTAAAAATATGATCTTTAAGGAATTACAACACTGCGGTCAAACGTGTTGAAATTTACAACAGATGCCGCCCAGTGATTTAATTTCCTAATCCCTAATGTTGCAGAAAGTAGTATAAGAAGTAAAAAAAATAATTGAATTCAATATTTACCTGAGAGGTACTTTTGAATTGGCATCAAATAATAATCCATGATATGTGAGAAACACTGGAAATAAATTAAAACAACACTGAAATAAATTCGAAAGTGGAAAATAAAAAAAGTAAAAAGTAATACAGCAATAATACCTAGACCTAAATGAGGTTAAATACGAACACATACTACTCACATGATGTCAAATTTAGATTACAAGGAGAATATATTAGAAGCAGCCAGCCAACCAAGCTGACATAACTACATGCATACATAATGGATCATTACATTCCTTCAGTCAGGATTACGTCCTAGCTTGTGTGTTAGTTTTATATTGGAGTGGTGGGGGACCTACAGTTTAAAGTCAACTTCGAATGACAGATTTTTGAGAAATCTTTTCAGGCAATTTTATTTACTCTTAGAATTTTTTATCCGAAATCTGCTGAGGAGAAGTCGCCGAAGACATAATTTTTCAGATTTCGTTTTTTCCGAAATGTTCGACCTGAGATTTAAACCGCGGCCTTACGTAAACTCGTCTATGAGACTACGGCCTCTTCACGTTATACGAATGAAACTACAATTCCGCTTATATTGCTTAAATCTTTTATGGGAGATTGTTTCCATCAGACGATTTAATTTTTGATTGTGTTGCCGGAGGATTAGCTAGTGGTACGTAGACTATGTGTTCTAAATTATCCAAGTCTGAAGATCGTGGGCCCGATTCTCACCAGAAACTCTGATTGTTACGTCTATAACAGAGGATAACTTTGAAGATGGGACGGGGACTCCCCGAATTTGAGATGTTGCTCACGATATCGGGGTTTGAATATAAAAAAAAAAACTAGTCCCAATCAAAAAGCAACCTAATTAGAGTTAGAATGATGATAATTTTTCAATATTTACCCATAATTAATGTTAACGCTGCTGAATAAAATAGAAATGGAATACTCTTCTGTACTACATAAACGCCTTTTGAATTTTTACGCACCGAATAGGGTGCCAAAGCTAATAATTTGCTAACGAAGAATATGCCTATTGAGGTTTCAGAGACTTCCATTTTGTTTTTCTTTTTTTTAACAATTAATTTCCCTTTTGCTTGGACTGTTCAAGCTTTAGCGGTTAAACTTCACACTTTCGATTTCAAATCGCAACTGTAATTCTTGTATTTCATGAATAAAGTTGCCATTATTATTGTTGTTGGACTGAGTTTTTAAGAATTTATTTGCGTTGACATCTGTTTATTATTTGTTGTAAACAAAATATCCTTGCAGAGATTTTTAAATGGCGTGTACAAAACTATTGCATTGACAAACAAACATAAAAATCCCCTCGATTTTATGCAAATAATTGGCGATTCAATGAATTAGTTGTGGCGGTTGTTGCTTCAGCAGGTATGGACAATATTGACGGCTGGTTTTGGTTTAGCCTTTCATAGGTTAAACATTAAATTCTCTTAAAGGAGGATACACAAGATTATTATTATCATCAAAGTCGCAATAGCCTAGTAGGTATTATGTTTTGACTTATTAGGCGCAGCCCGCAGTTCAAATACCAGGCCGTCAGCCATCTTCAATAAAACGAAATACGAAAAATACTTCTTTGCCGACTTCCTCTAAGCAAATTTCTGAGAATAATTAAAATTGCCATGAAAAGTTTCTCAAAAATCTTTCGTTCGGAGTCGACTTTAAACTGTAGGTCCCACCACTCATTGACACACTCTTAGTGCAATAAGTAGTGTGAGAAGATAGGTCGTAATCTTGACATAATGATGGTGTTCTTTGAATTCAGTCCACTTCACTTATTTGAAGACCCCTATTTCCATTTGCGGCGTATCATCTGAGTACTATTGTTTTGATTATTTGATTGCTTATGTAATTCTCAATAATCTTTATTGCGCAATTTATGGCCTCCATAATGAAAGCTTTTCTATCAAATCAATTAAAGTGCGGAAAGTCATAAAATGAATTCGTTTCTCTTCATTTTATCAGAAACTTAATTAAATGTGTTGTAGTACTTGATTATTAGCCGTATTGTAAAGGTCCACGCAATTAGAAAGGTTGAACCACTGCATTAGCACAACTGCTTTGATGTAAACGGTGAAAGTGGAGAATACTTAATCCGCAGTCTTTTAGTTAATCGTTTCAATCTAATGAAGAGAATATAAAAAATTATTAAAAGTTTTGAATATTTTCACTAATTTATTATGACAAGGGGTTTTAACTCACACTGGCTAACGCAATTGGCCATATGGGCCACAGAATGAACTTGCTTGCGAACGGCAAGCTACTGGCTAACCTAACCTAACTCTTAATAATTTAATTGTAGATATTAATCGTTTCCTTGTCACCATACTTTATAAGGAATCGATGAGTACATTTGGATCTTGAAACTTGGAAAAAGTGATTGAAATACTTATTTGGAGTAAAAGATTATGTCATCTAAACGTCTTCCGCGTCTAAACTCATAAGAGCTCCTTCCGTTAGCTCCAATTTTGTCCTACTTCTTTTAACAAACGTTTCAAACGTTATTTATTTCTTGATCTATTTATAGTGAAATATAAACTCTTGCTGGATATTTTAAGTACCTGCACATGTCTCTGAAACTATGTACAAATCAAATTTTATCGTTTACACTTCAAAGGGAGTGGTTGACGTCTCTCTAACTTTCCGCCAATTAAATATTTTTGTAGTATTTATCACTTTTTTTTTTGTATTGTGTTTGAAATTTTGTGTAAATAATTATTAAATACGTATCGTATGTATTAAATGATTAACGTAGCACCACATACTCGCTCGTATATACATAGGTGAACGTAAATGTCCACTTGAATGAACAATAAATGAAAACCTTTTTAAACAATTTCATCACTCAGACCAAACATACTTAGGGGGTTCAACAGTTGACAAAAAGAAAAAAAAGAAATTTGGACAATGTAAACTTAATGGTAAGATTTTTATTTTCATTTAAAGAAAATATTGTTAAGATTATAATGAATTGAATTAAAAATGATTACAGATAGACTTAATATGGGATTTCACAGTATAATACCAATCTGGGAAAAGTTTCCCCTTCACGTATTCTTTTACAATTATACGGTAGAAGTCAACACAGACAATTCTGTGTAAGAGAATATTGTAGACTGTGGTCTTCATCTTAAAATATCCCACCGTTTCCTAGATTTCAGGCCATTAATCATGCTGCGGAGTTTATATTAAGTTTGGTATCTCCTATACTAGCCTTTCTGTTTCCTCTGATAACTAAGCGACAATCGGATGTATATCGGGCGCAATCAATTCTGTCATTTGCAATATGTCGCAGTCCTTTAAAAATGTATCTTATTATGCTCGAACCGATTTTGTGTTTTACTTACTTACTTAATTGGCCATAACAACCCGATTAACGGATTTCGGCCTGCCGCAATACATCCTTCCAGGCGCCTCTGCTTCTTGCGCGCCTACGCCAGTTGGTCACACCAATCGATGACAGGGCTTCCTCGACTTGGTCCTTCCAACGGATACAAGGTCGTCCTCTACGCCGACTTCCGCAGATCCCCATATCAAATACCCGTTTCGCCGGAGCATCCTCCTCCATTCAAACGACATGGCCGAGCCAGCGCAGCCGCTGGATATTAATTAATACGCTGCACAACGTCTCTGTCGTTGAGAAGCTCATACAGCTCACTGTTAGATCGAATGCGGAAATCATCGCCAACTCGCACAGGACCGAAGATCTTACGTAGAACTTTCCTCTCGAATACCCTCAAGGCTGCTGCATCAGTTCTTAATAGGGTCCATGCCTCCGCGCCATAAAGAAGCACGGGTAAGATGAGCGTCTTGTAGAGTATTAATTTTGTCGCACGAGAGAGGTCTCTGCTGCTCAATTGCCTATTGAGACCATAATAGCACCTGTTGGCAAGAGTAATCCTGCGTTTGATCTCCAGACTGACATCATTTTTGGTGGTAACGGCGGAGCCAAGATAAATAAATTCCTTGACTGTATCAAAAGTATAGTTATCGGCCGTAATCTGAGAATCAATACGCCGCACGTCTCTACTTGTCGACAACATATACTTTGTTTTGCCCTCATTTACTGCCAGACCCATCTTCTTAGACTCCCGTTCAATAGCGCTAAAGGCAGCAGTAACATCTCGCTTGGTACGCCCTATGATGTCGATGTCGTCAGCGTACGCAATTGGATACTTTTTTGAAAGATAGTGCCATTGCGATGCACTCCTGCCTTTCGCAGAACACTCTCCATGACGAAGTTGAAGAGGTCGCATGATAAGGGGTCGCCTTGTCTGAAACCTCGCACGGTATCAAAAGGTTCGGAGAGGTCCATTCCTACCTTGACGGAGCTGCAGGAATTGCTCAACGTCATTCTGCATAGCCTTATCAGCTTCGCAGGTATACCGAGCTCAGACATTGCGGCATAAACACGATCCCTTATGGGGCTATCGAAGGCTGCCTTATAGTCGACAAAAAAATGGTGTGTGTCGACTTGTTTTTCGTGGGCCTTTTCCAGGATTTGGCGCAGTGTGAAGATCTGGTCTATGGTGGATTTGCCAGGTCTGAAGCCGCACTGATAAGGTCCAATCAGTGTTTTGACGAGTGGCTTCAGTCGTTCACACAATACGCCTGTAAGAACCTTATATGCGATAGGGAGAAGACTAATACTCCTGTAGTTGGCGAAAATTGTGGGGTCTCCCTTTTTCAGGACAGGACAGAGGACACTGATGTTCCAATCGTTGGGCATACTTTCCTCTAGCCATATTTTGTAGATGAGCTGGTGCATGCGCCCTACCAACTCATTACATCCGGTCCTAAACAATTCAGCGGGGAGGCCATCAGGACCTGCCGCTTTATTGGTTTTAAGACGCGTAATCGCGACTTTGACCTCCTCATAGCTAGGCGGCGGAATCTCCACGCCGTCATCATTGATCGGGTTCGGAACATCATCTCTAGAGGCGGTATTGGTGTCGTCATCGCCTTGTAGCAGAGTAGAGAAGTGTTTCCTCCACAACCTCAACACCCCCTGCGGATCTGTAACCAGGTTTCCGTTCTCGTCCTTGCAAGAAGACGCTCCGGGTCTATAACCCTCGGTTAGACGCTTAACCTTCTGATAAAATTTTCTAGCGTCATTCCTACGTCTATGCATCTCGACTTCCTCACGCTCTGCTTGCGTCTGAAAAGGCGTCTCTCTTCCCTTCTCTTCTCTCTGTAGTTCTCGACAATGGCTCGCGTAGCAGCAGACTGCAACATCTTCTTGTATGTGGCGTTTTTCGCTGCAGCTGCCTCGCGACACTCCTCATCGTACCATTGATTTCGTTGGGGTGGGCGCTCGAAACCAAGGACTGTTTCCGCAGTAGTGCGCAAGGAGTGGGAGATGTTGGCCCACAGTCCTCCAATGTCGTTGAGATTAGATGGGGATCGACGGAGCTTATCCGAGAGTTGAGCGGAGAACGCCTCAACTGCCCCTTGTGATCGCAGCTTCCTGACATCCAGCTTCCGCGATGTGCTAGAGCGCGCCATCCTCGAGGCGCTAATGCGCAATCGAAACTTGGCTGCGACAAGGTAGTGGTCCGAGTCAATGTTCGGACCCCTAAATGTGCGCACATCTAGTACACTGGATACATGCCTTCCGTCAATCACAATATGATCGATCTGGTTGGAAGTTGATAGATCGGGGGACATCCAAGTGGCCTTGTGAATGTCGAGATGTTGAAACCTGGTGCTACATACTACCATGTTACGCGCCGCGGCGAAATCGATCAGCCTCACACCATTGGAGGTAGTGTTCGCGTGGAGGCTGAACTGTCCGACAGTGGGGCCAAAGATACCTTCCCGCCCGACTTTTACATTAAAATCCCCGAGGACAATTTTTGCGTCATGGGCCGTGCACTTATCATATATGTCCTCGAGTTTAGCGTAGAAGGCATCCTTAACCACATCGTCCTTATCTTCCGTCGGGGCGTGAGCACAAATCAGGCTGATGTTGTAGAATTTTGCCCTGATGCGGATTGTGGCTATTCTTTCGTTCACAGGTGTGAACCCAGAGACAAGGTGGCGGAGTCTCTTATTAACCACAAATCCGCACCCAAATTCGTGCTTATCAACATGGCAGCTGTAATACACATCGCAAGATGCTAGCCTTTTGCATCCTTGCCCTATCCATCGCATTTCCTGTATGGCAGTGATGTCAGTCCTACATTTCTTGAGGGCAACCGCCCACCCTGTGAAGGGTGCGGACGTTCCAAGTGGCTATTCTTAAATCGTTGTCCTTTGAACGTTTGCCGTGGTCGTCAACTTTAAAGGGGATCTTTTTGAAATTCAGTACGTTGGTTTTCATTGGAGTAAAATTTTTACGTGATGGGTTCCAAGCCCTACGCACAACCCAAATTTAACGTCCAGGGGATTGGACTTCGCTGCACGCATTAGTTAACATCTTTCGTACTCGTAGAGGTTCCGGCAAAGTTACACAATGTAAAAGAAACCGTCCTTGAATCAACATATGAACTTCAAAGATGAAGATCGCAAAGCCAACAACCCACTAAATTGAAATAGCTTCGACCCGACCTGTTCTTATTCTTTCATTGGTTCGTAAATGGTGACGATCTTTAGGAGGATTTGAAAAAGGACTGAACTCAGGTGATAGTCAAAAGGAAGAAGGATGAAAGTGGAATAAACAAATCTGCGTTCTTCTATGCTAACTTCGGCTGCTCTCTACAACTAACAAGCTGATGAGAAAACAACATACTCATCCAAGAACTATGGGGTGAGGAATGCCAAATTTTAATGGTAGATCCAGGTTCTGTATATCTAATAACCAAATAAGCAATAACCTAATAAGCATATTTGTTTCCATCTTTCAGTAATGATAACATGACGGTCAATGATGACTTTCCTTGGGCCTGTTTCTGTTTTGGAAATTGGATGTAATGCCAAATGCCGTCATACTATTTGAAAAAGCGCAGTTCTCAATGAATATGGGGTGAGTAGCTCTTGAATTTTTTTTTAACTAATAATCTTAAGGTGTAAACCTTAGCCATACACCTGCTTTGCTTTTGTAACTATTGCTGGGACGAAACCATAAATGATTATTTATTAAATGAATTCTAATTAAAATTTTTTTTAAATTCAAATTTTATTACAATTACGTGTATGCATGTACAGTGACTCACAGTGTACAGTGGCCCACCAAATAATGTTTTTTTATTTTTAATATTTTGTTGGAAAGCCTTTTTGTCTTATTAACGATTTTAAACAATTAGGAATGGATTCTATTAACTTTTTTGTGTAACTTTATTTAAAACAAAAACATTTACTGATTAATTTCATGGTGGGCCATTTTCACTGTGAGTCACTGTATGTAGTATATGATAACAATTTTATTTAAATTTTTCTTGCTCAAATATTTTGGTTTAACCATTACTCCTCTGAAATTGTATTAGAATTACCAAATAGGTGGCAATTGCTGAAGCCAACTGTAAGAAAAAAACAATTTTAAATTTATTTAGATTAACTTGAATGTTTTCAAAATATTGTAAAGAAATACCGAAGTTAAAAGCTGTCGATTCACTTGACATAAACCGCATGCGGAAAAGCCACTGTCCAATACCAATAGTTGTTGCCAAAACTTTTTAACCTTGAAAAGAGAAAAAAACTTTCAAAATCATAAAAAAGACTGGCTGAATGCATATTATACCTCTTCAGATAGTATAGGATCATGAACTATTCGTTCTATTTCACATATAATATGTATGGTTCTCTTGCAACCAAACAAAACCATTATCTTTGTTTACTAGGAGCTCAATAAACAAGAAATACCATGTGGCCACCAAATGTAGGAAACAGGAGATTAAAATGAAAAGTACAGCCATGCCATAGGCTCTGTAATGGAATGTAAATGGAGGCTTTAAGGAGAAAAATATTTTAAAATTTTTTTGTAAGAATAGTTGGTATGGTCTCTGTGAAGTTTATTTCATTATGGTTCTCTCATAGAGATCGTCGTTCTTGTGTGGTGTGGTGTGGTGCGCCAAGGCACATAAAATCCATAACGTATTGAAAATATTCCTTGTTTTTCTTTTGGATTCATTTCCTAATCCATGCTTTGAACTTATTTAAAGGTCGTTTGCCATACATTAATTTTCTTAACTATGAATGATAGAAATTGGTCAACGATTTGGACGTATTGTTGCATTCGTAGTAAGTGGTTTAGTTTTATGTGGCTTAAAAGTATACCGGATAGTACTTTGGATGTGATGAATAGAAGCATAATTTCGAGCTAATTTTCACACTTAGTAAGGTTCCATATTTTGGGGTAACAATCAAGATACTCTGTAACCTGTTATTGGTTGCCAAGTAATAAGAGACTAGCTCAAAAGAAAGCTTCGTTAGTTGTATAAAGAACGTTTCACTGAGGGTTGAATTATGTCTGTTCTGTCAGTTACTATTATGTAAATCGAGATGGAGTTTACTTACACCATTTATTTGAAATCTATACCGAATGGAGATTAATTTTAATCAATTACACCTCATACTTGCCTTGCTACTATTTCCACACATTTGCCTAAGTTTTCGTGACATTCAGCCAAAAGTTTCAACAAATTCGATTTATTTTTACCTATAAATTGGAAAATTATGTTATCCCCTCTCTTCATTTTACTTTAAATGTTAAACTCTTTACTTGAACTCTGATAGGTTTCCGATACCAACTTTGATAAACTCGCTTGTAAATTGGGTGTAGTTTGAGTTGTTGTTTTGACCGTTGTAATCTTAAGTTTATCCTGCGTTTGGATAGTCTTCTTATGATCTGCTGTTAATAGATAAGAATATTTGAAATAAATTGAATAAAAGATCACATAATACCTGGTAAATAGGAATTTCGCAGCATAGCATTTAAGGACTTAAAACGTCGTGCCAAACCGAAAGATGTATTTGCAAAGTTAACATGCAACCCGGTTAACATAACATACAAGCTATAGAAGGGTAGATACCATTGGACATTAAGATCTAAAAAGATAATAAAAATATAAGGTGTAGTGAAAAGTCTTTTGTGTATGTGATAATAGTAGTCTGTATTTTGCATTGCATAAATGTGATTACATAACGTTATGTGGCTTTAACATAATGAAGCTCAAAAGCCTGCCATTATAAATTTGTATTTCTAGTGACAAAGCCTTCCCATACGAAAGTTATGGAGGGGATAACCTACAAAATGGCAAGTTCTCGATTTGAAAATTTAAATATTTGTTAAATGAAATCAGTTTTACTGTCCTAAATTAATTAATCCTTGAAATTCCTGTAGAAGGAGGACGCTCCTTGAAGGATAAGGTTCGATTTAGGTCAGCGTTTAGCCCCGTTGTGATACCACAATTAATATTCAAACATTTCCTAAATAAAACCAATCTGACTTTAGTAAAAATCTTGCAATTACAGCAAACTTATTAGTGATTTCAGTTGTCGTCGCTGTCTCGACCTTTTTTCTAAGTGCTTTTGTGTCTCACGTGTCTGGATTACTGAGCAACAGGGACATTCCTGGCAACTGCAAAGCCGACTAGCTTGTGAAAGCTAATGCACTCCTCCCGGAACCTTCGTCAATTGAATTTGATATATCACTTACCTCAGTTAAATTGGTTAAATGGCAAAAATTCTTTCTGGACACCAACCTATCTTGTTTCATTGCCAGACTTACTTTGCGTTATGAGAAGACACGCGGAAAGACTGCAGCTGCCATCTAACGACTTCTGCCGTGGGTGTGGGTCCACTGAAGAGGAGGAAACTGTTGTCCATCTAGATTATCTGGCAATTTGAAATATAGCTTCGTTTGTTAAACTTTCAGGTTGGTATCCAGCTTACTATAGTCGTGTTTTTGTGTGGAGTCCTCTTACGCTACACTTTTTCGATGAGTTTGGTGGCTTTCGTTCAGTGCAAGGACTGCGCCTGCCTGTTTACCTTCATAACAGGCCGCTATGCATGTATAAGTGTGTTTAGGTAATCAAAGCTACCAATTCGACCTAACCTAACATAATCTAAAGCACTGACACATGCACTTAGAGATCGTCACGAAGTACCTTCTAAGAGGATAATGGCCCATGAGATTTTGAATTGTTCAATGTATGATAATGGGATGTAAGGAAAGAATGCGGACTAATTCTTCCTTAGCTATACATGTCCAGCAGAGTATAGAGTATTGCGTTAAGTGACCCAATAAAACCAGTATAAAAGCTACATTTGAATGATCCAAAATTTCCCTAAGAAATCCTTGGCATATATGGACGAGCACGTAAGTCCAAAAGCCGTTCGTGAAGGGCAGCCTAAAAAATGCTGTGAGTTGTCAATAGGCCTATACGAAAGTTATCAAATAATTTAAAAAATTCGAATTTAAAATCATACCAGCATTGTCCTCGCCATCATGCACAGCTTCAGCAAATCTTAGCCAGGTCCGTACATCTAAAACTAAAATTAAAAATTTCTTAATTCATCACCCAAGTCCATTTAATTAAAATTACTTTAAACGGAAGCTTACCCAATAAAATACTGATGGTTATCATGGGTAACAGCTGCATGATTAAAGACTTAATGCGTGTGATTTTTAAATGAGTCATTAAGTCTAAACTCTCATCCACCTATGATAAGTATGCAGAAAACCAATGAAACTTTTTTTTTAAAAGATTTTTTACTTCGAAAGATCTTACCTTTCTTAGTCTTTCATTTAAATCCTGTGTAGCTTTTAAACCTACAATGCCACATATGACGCCTGCTGTTGTGGACAAAACCACTACGGAGACATCCAAGGCTGTAACCACTTTCGAAGTGGCCGATTTCATTCTAAACGATGTTCTATTTGAATAAAAATTCTCGACAATCCCCATTAGACGATGTGGTGGAAAAATAGTTTTTTTAGGGATTAAGTCGGTAAAGGGAACCATTTTTCATCCAAAGTAGAGAAAAAGAGAGCAAGCGATAGTGAAATGAAAGAGAAAAGGGAGAAATGAGAACGAGTAAAGTCAAGAAGAATGGCTATAAAGTAGTCTAAAAACATGATCTTTTAGGAATTATATCACTGTGGTCAGACGTGTTAAAATTTACAATACATGCCGCCCAGTGAATTAATTCCCTAATCGTTTAGGAAATGTCGCAATCAAAACTAATGTTGTAGAGACTTGTTTAATTTAAAAAAGTAAAATATTTACCTGAGAGGTATTTTTGAATTGGCATCAAATAATAAGCCACGATATGTAAGAAACACTGGAAATAAATTAAAACAACACTGAAATGAATTCGAAAGTGGAAAATAAAAAAGTAAAAAGTAATACAGCAATAATACCTAGACCTAAATGAGGTTAAATACGAACCACCATGTGAGTATATTACTCACATGGCTCCAAGTCCAGATTACAAGGAAAATATGTAAGAAGCAGCCAATCAAGCTGTCTTAACTACATACATACATACATAATTTATCATTACAAGCCTTCTGTCAGGATTACGGCCCAGCTCTTTCACACCCACTTATGTTGGATGTGTTAATTTTAGACAGAAGTGGTGGGGACCTACAGTTTAAAGTCAATTCCGAAAAATTAATTTTTGGAAATTTTATCTACTTTTAGAATTTTTCTCCGAAATCTGCTGAGTAGAAGTCGTCGAAGAAATATTTTTTCAGATTTCGTTTTGTTCGAGATGTCCGACCTGTGGTTTAAACCGTGGCCTCACGTAGCCTCGCCTACGATACTACGGCGTCTACACGCTACACTAATGAAGTTACAATTCCGTTTATATCGCTCAAATCTTTTATGGGAGATTGTTTCCATCAGACGATTTCATTTTTGATTGTGTTGCCGGAGGATTAGCTAGTGATACGTAGACTATGTGTTCTAAATTATCCAAGTCTGAAGATCGTGGTCCCGATTCTCACCAGAAACTCTAATTATTACGTCTATAACAGAGGATAACTTTGAAGATGTGAAGGGGAATCTCCGAATTTGAGACGTTGCTGATGATATCAGGGTTTGAATATAAAAAAAAACTAGTCCCGATCAAAAAGCAACCTACTTAGGGTTAGAATGATGATAATTTTTTAAAAATTTACCCATAATTAATGTTAACGCTGCTGAATAAAATAGAAATGGAATACTCTTCTGTACCACATAAACGCCTTTTGAATTTTTACGCACCGAATAGGGTGCCAAAGCTAATAACTTGCTAACGAAGAATATGCCTATTGAGGTTTCAGAGACTTCCATTTTGTTTTTATTTTTTCCACAATTAATTTGCCTTTTGCTTGGACTATTCAAGCTTTAAACGGTTAAACTTCACACTTTCGATTTCAAATCGCAACTGTAATTCTTATATTTCATGAATGAAGTGGCCGTTATTATTGTTATTGGAGTGAGTTTTTAAGAATTTATTTGCGTTGACATCTGTTTATTATTTGTTGTAAACAAAATATCCTTGCAGAGATTTTTAAATGGCGTGTACAAAACTATTGCATTGACAAACAAACATAAAAATCCCCTCGATTTTATGCAAATAATTGGCGATTCAGTGAATTAGTTGTGGCGGTTGTTGCTTCAGCAGGTATGGACAATATTGACCGTTGGTTTTGGTTTAGCCTTCCATAGGTTAAATATTAAATTCTCTTAGGGAGGATACACAAGATTATTATTATCATCAAAGTTGCCATAGCCTAGTAGGTATTGTATGTTGACTGATTAGGCGTAGGCCACAGTTCAAATACCAGGTCGTCAGACATCTTTAACGAAACGAAATACGAATAATATTTCTTCGGCAACTTCCTCTAAACAAATTTCTGAGAATCAATAAAATTGCCATGAAAAGTTTCTCAAAAATCTTTCGTTCGGAGTGGACTTTAAACTGTAGGTCCCTCCGTTCGTTGACACACACTTAGTGCAATAAGTAGTGTGAGAAGAAAGATCGTAATCCTGACAGAATGATCGTGTTCTTTGAATTCAGTGCACTTCACTTATTTGATAGCCCCGATTTCCATTTGTAGCGTATCATCTGAGTACTATTGTTTTGATTATTTGATTGCTTATGTAATTCTCAATAATTTTTATTGCGCAATTTATGGCCTCCATAATGAAAGCTTTTCTATCAAATCAATTGAAGTGCGGAAAGTCATAAAATGAATTCGTTTCTCTTCATTTTATCAGAAACTTAATTAAATATGTTGTAGTACTTGATTATTAGCCGTATTGTAAAGGCCCACGCAATTAGAAAGGTTGAACCACTGCATTAGCACAACTGCCTTGTGTAAATGGTGAAAGTGGAGAAGACTTAATCCCCAGTCTTTTAGTTAATCGTTTCAATTTAATGAAGAGAATACAGAAAATTATCAAAATTTTTAAATATTTTCACTATTTTCTTTAACTCACACTGGCTAACGCAATTGGCCATAGGGGCCAGAGAATGAACTTGCTTGCGAACGGCAAGCTACTGGCTAACCTAACCTAACTCTTAATAATTTAATTGTAGATATTAATCGTTTCCTTGTTACTACACCTTATAAGGAATCGATAATAAGTACATTTGGATGTGGAAAGTTGATTGAAATACTTATTTGGAGTAAAAGATAATGTCATCTAAACGTCTTCCACGTCTACATCATAAGCGCTCCTTCCGTGAGCTTCAATTTTGTCATACTTCTTTTAACATTTCGTCCGTTGGTGTGGTATTGACAAACGTAATGTTATCTTGAAAAGTTGAATTTGATGACTGGTTGAAAATTTGGCTGGATTGTTACAGAACTTGAGAAGCTCCACGTATCCATAAAATAAAATCTAGTATTGTTAAGTCACTTGATCTGATCTTGGAGGTTAGTAGCGTGCTAAGTGACACCGTTTTGTTGACACATATCTACCAATTCCAATTTCTTTCATTTATTGCGAGGTCCAATTTTGTCTGACTTCAGCTGGCATCGCTGCATTGGTAGCCGTAGTGTTGTCGTGTAAGGTTGAAATTGTGGTTAGCTTGTTCACGTACACAAGCTGTTTCACGTATACCAACAAAATGATTTTAGTGAGGTTAAGAAGAACGATCTTGACCAATGGACTGCTACAAATCTGAAGATTAATAGGTTTATAGTGCTTTGTTTTGTTGATCCATATCAAACAATTGGAATTTCTGTAATTCTGATGAAAATAATCTAGTAATTAGCGCTCTTTACTTGGCCTTAAGAGCTGCCAAAGCAACTATTAAACCAAAAATTAACTCTTTTGCTGCAGATAATTTTCCATGGAAGTAATATTTTTAGATTAGAAATTTTAATCATAAAATTCTATGGTTTTCAAACGTTGATTCTTCATCTATTCGGGGTGCAATATAAACTCTTGCTGGATATTTTAAGTACTTGGACATGTCACTGAAACTATATTACAAAGGGCACCAATTGTTGTTTAAAATTCAAAGGGAGTGGTTAACGTCTCCCTAACTTTCCGCCAATTAAATATTTTTGTAGTGCTTATCACACTCTTTTTGTATTGTGTTTGAAATTTTTGTAAATAATTATTAATTACGTATCGTATGTATTAAATGATAAACGTAGCATATGTGGAAGTAAATGTCCACTTGAACGAATAATAAATGAAAACCTTTTTAAACAATTTCATCACTTAGACCAAAGATACTTACTTAGAGGGTTCAATAAATGAGCAATGAATGTTTATTTACCATTAAAACGAATCCACCTAATATGGGCCAAATAATGAATGGCAAAAAGCCAAGTACCAATAATTAAATAACAAGACCCATCAACTAAATAAGCAAACAGACTAAATTGTTATACAAAAATATCAAAAATTTCTTTTTAATTTTTTAAATAATTTTTATTCTTTTATTGTCATTTTATAAGAAATATAAAAAAAATAACCAGTTATTTTCTCCACAGTATTTTCATTTATTTACACACTGTATTGGCATTGAAGATTTCAATCCAATAACCATCGGGATCCTTAATGAAAGCCAAACCTTTCATACGTCCATCATCGGGTTTCTTAACGAAATCGACACCCATTTCCTCGAATCTAAAGGAATCAAGAGAAGATTACTTTAGCATATTACAGATTCAAAATGGAATTTCAAATTGTTTACCTTTTGCTAGCGGCATAAACATCTGGCACCATAATACCAATATGGCCAAAACCACGTGGATCCGTATTGCCATTGTGATATTTTTGATCGGGATCGCTTTCAGTGCCCCAATTGCTGTTGAAAAGATATAAAAACGGTAATTTTAAAAACTTGATTTTTATTTCATTTAAAGAAATTAATCGAATTCAATTCTTTCAGATCCAACAGTATCAATCTAAAATATGTGACTTCATTCATTGCCTCTTCTTCTAAGTTGTGGAATTAACTGTTCATGGCACTAGCTTTGACTTCATACTTGCTCAGTAAGAGAACAATCATCTAAAAAATGGCCTATGAAAACACAAAACCACGTTGTAAGTACCATCTTTGCTCTGATATTACATTGTGCAGCAAACTCTATCGCGTTAGGGATTAGATTTACTAAGAGTTCCAATTCTTAAAAGCCCAATAACGTCTAGAAAATTTCTCTCCAAGAATTTCCAATAACGTAAGAAAATTTTGTCCAATATTTTCACACACATACATACATAATTGGCCATTACAACCCTTCAATCAGGATTACGACCTAGCTTCTCACACCACTTATGTTGTGTGCGTTAATTTTATACATAAATGGCGGGACCTACAGTTTAAAGTCCGCACGACAGATTTTTTTTTAGAGAAACTTTTCATGCCAATTTTCTTTTACTCTCAGAGTTTTTGCCAGAAACCTGCTGAGAGGAAGTCGCCGAAGAAATATTTTTCGTTTTTATGTCTGACCTGGTATTCGAACCCGGGCCTTTTGTCTAATAAGCCAACACACTACCCACTAGACCACGGCGACTTCACACACATACAATCAAATAGAAGTTCGTCAGAAGAGACTTGCTTTCAGAATTATCACGTTCTTTAACATATTGACTGCCGACTACGGCTCCCTAAAAGGGAACGCAATCTACGAGTTATCTCGTACACACTAATGTGAAAAAATCAGCCTGCAGCGGCAGTCAACGTGTTAATTATATTTAGAGCCACATTGTTTATGTATGAAATTGATTTAAGATTGAAACGTCATTAGAACGACCCTGACTATCTGAAGCGTCAAACTACAGTATTGTCGCCATATACTCTTGAAGTGACCGTACTCTAGTAGATAGTATGTTGGCTTATTAGACATAAGGCCACGATTCAAACCTCAGATCAGACATCAAAACGAAATACGAAAAAATATTTCTTTGGCGACTGCTCTCGGCTGAGATTACCTAAAATTACCGTGACGTGGGTTTCTCAAAAATCTAACGTTCGGAGTCGACTTTAAACTGCACATCCCGCCACTTAAGTATAAAATTAAGTGTGTAAGAAGCTAGGTCGTAATCCTAACTGAAGGGTTATAATGACTAATTATGTATGGTATGCACATAGATACTCTATAAGTTGTTTCTGTGCCAATATCGTCATGCAGTTAGTTGAAGATTTCCAACTTACTAGGGCTATAACATTGGGAAACCTTTCCAAAAACAACAACAACATATATTTGCTTAAATCTCCATGTTTCTGAGCAGTTAA
This sequence comes from Sarcophaga peregrina, assembly GCA_014635995.1. Lineage (NCBI taxonomy): Eukaryota > Metazoa > Arthropoda > Insecta > Diptera > Sarcophagidae > Sarcophaga > Sarcophaga peregrina. The sequence continues at coordinate 88,969,608 of CM025793.1, forward strand.
ATCTTCTTGTTCGATCCGTGACATCAATATCGTCAGCATTTGCTACTTGGAACTATTGTCGATAAACTAGGACAATCGATTTTCATAAGCCTTAGGATGTAATGTCGATCTGGATGATAAAATGGATCCAAGATCAAGACCAATGCGTATTGCCTGGCGTTATTCTTTCTGCTTTTAATCGATTAATCGATTCAATTGTAAATACGCTACTCATAAGTACTCATGCAATTTTGAGTATGAGCGAATCTGGTTACAATGAGTATGAGTACAACGTCAACATCAAATTCACAACATTCATAATGTGTTTGATTCATGCGCCTACCCATTCAGAACCATACATTTAGAAAAGTGCTTACAATACTTATAAATGATTCGAGTGAAATTTACAGTCTTGGTTGTTGTTATTGCATGTACAAACAATGAAGAAAGAAAAGACAAAGACAGCAAACATAGCAAACGCTCAACCTTCTTGTGAGTATTGTAGTATTCGTACGGGAATCATGGTTATTTTGTGTGTTTCGTATAAATGTTAAGTAGAGACGAGTCAAAGTCAATAACATCGTGTGTATTGCTAAATATGAGTACGACGAGTACTTCAAACTTTTAATATGAGTAGTATAAGTATGATATTAAAATAAGTATGAATGCGTATAAGTATCAGAAATTAGAAGTAGGACTACTCATCGTTTTGAATAATTATTGCTGATCTCTGGCGCACACCAACACGTGTTCCTTGGGGAGGCCATTCACTTTTTTGGTTGAAAGATAAAATAATTTATCATCCACCCCCGACATTATTGACTTGACCTACAGTCTTAAAGAGAGATTCTGTCAAAAGATAGGATGTGGAGGTACTCGTTGCTTTTGACGAATGTACCGTGCAAGACCGCATTTAACTCGGAGGAGGATTTTGAAACTTTTTTTGAAAGTTAATAACGGCGATCTTGTTGAAGATACGTCTGTCAAATTTGTTATCATTTCTTCATCCTGTTTTGCCATGGTCATGATCCCCTGAATGGGTTCTAGAGCAATTTGATACGTGACCAAACAGTTCACATTCCTTTGAGGACAATGTTGGCCGCGAGACCAACACTGTCAACTCATTTTTAAAATACGTTTGAGGTTCTGTAATATTTTCTCTCTGACTTTTAGGAAATAAATCCTTATAGTATAAATTGGTCTTAAGACCTGAGTTAGGCTCATTGCGATACCACAATTAATTTCCAACCCAGGGATTAAACATGTTCTAAAGGAAAAGTATAATGGGTCAATTTGACATCCGAGTATTGTACTTGTCACAGTTGACAAGTACACGTCCTCTAACCTAACCTAGATTGGTTTTCTTTAGGTTAGGTTAGAGGACGTGCACCTGTCGGTCAAGACAAGCACAGTACCCGGAGGTCGAAATTGACTCATTGTACATTGTCCTTAGGGGAGGAAGGAAATAGAGGATATAGGAATGTAGGGAAGGGGAGGGAGAATGGGAAACGGAGGAATTACACATAAAGAAACAGACACAAAACAAAAGAGGTTGAGAGTGCGACTACACTTATGAAGCCCTAAACCAACCTAACTACAGAATAAATCTCGCTCTTGTAGCAATCTTGATATTCTATTAAGGAAGGCAGAACATGGGAGGCTAGAAACCTCCGTCTCTTCATGGCAAGAACAGGACACTGGAATTTGAGTTGAAAAATATTCTCTTCTTTCTCTTCAGACCAATAGCTGCTGCAGAAATCAAGGAAGAGTCTAACAGCATGTCTTTCAATAGGACAAAGGGCCTGAGAGAATCGCAATTGTTGATGCCCGTGCATTTAAGACAGAAGTAAATCAATCCTCTTCTTAGACATACAAGTCCAGCAGAGTCCAACAATATTGCAAGTGGCTTCCTGCTGTCCACGAAGTTAAGACGCTCTAGTTTATGAAGGGAAAAGAAATCCCGATGTTTTCAATAACATCTGTTGGTTGTTGCTTAGTACCGGTAAATACATTTGTTGCATCTACTTGATACTGCTTACTTCATTGCATTAGAGGCAATACAAAGAAGATGTATTTTGCTATAATTACTAAAAGAACTTCGACTACATTCCACAAAATATTTAAAAAGACACTATAAAATGTTCTTCATACTTACTGTGTAAGTTCCACGGTTGCTTTACGGCTCATGGCCCATTTGATGCGTTCATTTTGATCTTTTGGCACATCAGCTGGGTTTTCATAGCTACAAAAAAGACAGCCAGACAATTACAATATTTGCCAAAACAACAACAATAAAATCCTCACTACTTACCCCATAAAGTATAAAGAAAATTTGGCTTCAGGAAAATCCAATTTCACCAGTAAAGTCATACCCAAAACGCCGGTATAGAAAGGCAACGATTTACGTGGATCCTTAATCCGGTACATGGTCTGTTGAAAGAGAAATTCCTAAAGAAGACAACAAAAAAAAGAAAAAGTTTGTAGGTTAATTGTTCAATTTAAAGGCAAAAAAATGTACAAACCTTTGTAGAGGCATCGGCTGCTTTGCATAATTCATCTGCCTCCGAATTGCTTAAACCGGTAACTTCTGCCATAATTCCTTACTAAAAATAAATTAAAATCTTTCCCTTTTTTATTATTTTCTTTAGATTCGATAGAATAGTCTAGAGTATGTACAAAAATATTTTTAATTTTAATTGTTCCCCTCAAGTGGTTGGCCGGCTGCTAGCTACACTGACTCTTACGAATAGAATATGATTTCACAAACTTATGGGCAAGATAATGCCATCATATGAGTGTAAATGTACTCTTTATGTGAATGAACACGCGTGTATGAGTGTATGTGCACTCACTAATAAATAAACTTTGCGAGAAAAAGCTTTTGCTAAACGTACTCTACTATACAGGGCTGAGCAAACAAAGGCCCCTGTCATGGTAATTTAATATTTGAATTGAATTTTGTAGAAAGTAAATTGTGATGTTTTTCAGTGTTTTCCTGGGCATGTTCCAAAGGACTTTAGGAATTATAAATTAGATACCCACCACCACTGTAGTTAATGGAAAAAATCCACAACATCGAATTAACGAGGTGTAGTTCCAAATCTAGTCATAAACCTTGTAAACGTTTCCAATGAATGCTAAACCTTTATTCATTCCAAATCAAGTCCTAAATCTTGTAAACATTTCCGACAATGAGGGAGAGGGCTTCTTCAACTGCCAGGAGCTAATCTGCCTCAGTTTCGATTCCAATTTCGGTAAATGCTAAACCTTTATTCATTCCAAATCAAGTCCTAAATCTTGTAAACATTTCCAATAATAAGGGATCGGGGTTCTAAAACTGCCAAGAACTACTCTGCCTCAGTTTCGATTCCAATTTCGGTGAATACTAAACATTCATTCATTCCAAATCAAGTTCTAAACCTTCTAAACATTTCCAACAATGAGAAAGATGGCTTCTAAAACTGACAAAAACTAAACTGCCTCAGTTTCGATTCCAATTTCGGTGAATGCTAAACCTTTATTCATTCCAAATCGAGTCCTAGACCTTCTAAATATTTCCAATAGTGAGGGAGCGGGGTTCTAAAACTGCCAAGAACTAATCTGCCTCAGTTTCGATTCCAATTTCGGTGAATGCTAAACCTTTATTCATTCCAAATCAAGTCCCAAACCTTCTAAACATTTCCAATAATGAGGGAGCTGGGTTCTAAAACTGGTAAAAACTAATCAGCATCAGTTTCGATTCCAATTTCGATGAATGGTAAACCTTAAGTCATTCCAAATCGAGTCCTAAACCTTGTAAACATTTCCAACAAACTGACAGGAACTAATCTACCTGAGTTTCGATTCCAATTTCGGTCAACGCTAAACCAGTATTCATTCCAAATGAAGTCCTAAACCTTGTAAACATTTCCAATAATGAGGGATTCTAAAACTGCCAAGAACTAATCTGTCTGAGTTTCGATTCCAATTTCGGTGGACGCTAAACACATATCAGGTTAGGAGAAATGTCCGATCTCATGATAAGACACATCCCTTCAATTATGCAAAGAGGGCTGTGCGATTCGGATTTGGTGGTAAAATGGTAAAACATAATTAGGCGGGACTATTGTAGTTTCCATGCACCATATAGCAGTTTAGTAGCCGCCGTAGTCTAGATGGAAGTACGTTGACTTATTAGACGTAATGCCTCGGTTCAACCCCCGGATCAGACATCTCCAACAAAACGAAATATGAAAAAAAATTTGTGATGGAAAGATTTTCAAAAACCTCTGTCGTTTGGAGTCGACTTGAAACTGTGGATCCCACCACCCATGTATAAAATTAACACATGAGAAGCTAGCGAGAAGCTAGGTCGTAATCCTAACTGAACCGTTGTTATGACCAATTATGTATGTATGTATGTATGGACCAAATACCACCAGAGATCTTACGATTTAGATTATCTTTTTAGTCCACTAGGGACTAACATCAACATGGAAACAAAGGACCCACCTCTAGGGAGAATAAAGGCGCGAATTATATTTTTTGTATAAATAATACACCTTATAAGCCGAACGTACTTCTCATATATTTAAATACAAATTTAAAGTTCCTTGTAACCCTTAAACTTGCAGTGTCAGAGGGAGGCATAAGGGTATAGAGGCAGAGTATAGATGTTAGGCTTGAAACTGAATCTTGAATTTTAGTTCTGAGAGGAAAATATTTTACAACGAATATGCTTATCCAGAAACGTGAGTACTTACTTACTTAATTGGCCGTTAACAATCGGATTAAAAGATGTCGGCCTGCATTAACATACCCTTCCAGGTGCCCCTGCTACTTGCGCGCCTTCAATCACTTGATCACACCAATCGATGTCAGGACTTCCATCGCAAACAAGGTTGTCATCTCCGTCGGCCTCCGCGAATACCCGTCTCGTCGGTGTTTAATAGAGTCCATTCTACTGTGCCATAAAGAAGTACGGGGAGGGAACAAATCCGTTTATTGCACTAATAGCAACAGAACAGTGTAGCAAAACTACATCAAAACAACCTTGCAATGCGTTGCAGAGAATCATTAGAATTTAATTCCCTACAGCCATTAAGAAGCAACTTTGCTTTCTATTGTATGCTGTTGAAAAGTACCAAAATAAACTTTCAAATATCGGACCATACATGGAAGTTGTATTCTATTACCGGCCAATATACACAGTACAGTAAGACACCGCTTAACGCGGTATTATTGGGATTCCCCTAAATCGCGCATTGTATTGATACTTGCGGTGCACTATATAGCGACGGTGTATACTATGCATCTTTTTCAACGCCCTTTTGTTACCCTGTCCAGAATAAAGATTCCAACTATATTTTCCGAAGTGCAATGTATTTATATATCGACGCCTCCATTCCATAACGTTCTAAGTACACTTTTTAATGTTCTTAAATTTTTAAATTCTACGTTCTCTAACTTAATTACTATCAAAATTTGGTTAAGATGCGCCGATCCATTTCGAAGTTATAGGGAAAAATCTACTTAGAATACACATATAGTCGTATGTCGCGTAAAAACTTTCGAGAGGTCATAACTCAAAACACAATTTTGCGACTTAGAATGTTATAGAACGGAGGCATCCATATCTACGTGTTAAGCTGCCTCGTTTAACGCTGTTTCGTTTAGCGCTACAACTTATTGGAACGTATCCCCCGCGTTAAGCGGGGTCTCACTGTATTCGTCAAAATATTTGCAAATTCAACCCATTTTTCAATTTTGATCATCAAACATTGAACTTTAACTACTCAGGCCAAAAAATTATTTCAATTATGGATTTCCAATTTACAAATTGCCCTTAGGCAAAATTAAATGATTTTTTTTATTTTTGGATGATAAAGATTTGTAATGCTCATACACCTGTTGAAATTATTTCTGTGCTCTTCGTTTTAAAGTATAAATACTAGCATTAAAGTTTTTGCTATATTTAGGATATGTAATAAAGATGTTTTCAATTTTTTTTGCACTTACTTAAAGGCTTTACTTATACGAGATCTTTCTCTCTTATACATCTTGCGATATTTTCATTATGGTCTACCACCAAGACCCTTGAATATTTTTTCGATAATATACATACCTACATAATGGTCATTAAAACCCTTTACGATCTAGTTTCTCGTTTGATGACGATATCTGACCTGGGGTTTGAATCGTATCCTTACGTCTAATAAGACACATTTAATGACGATCATTATTCGAAATTTTTGTTGTATGTGCCCTAATTAAAAAAAAATATTTATTGAATAGCCACATAAAAATGATAGAAATTCGCATGTTAAAAAAGATGTGCCATTGTTTCTATAGAGTTCAAAAGATGATAACTGGAAATAATTTAAGCAGAGAAATTTCTAAGAAATTTGATACATACATAATTGGTCATTACAAGCCTTCAGTTAGGATTATTGACCTAGCTTCTCACACTACTTATGTTGTGTGTGTTGATTTTATACATGAGTGGCGGGACCTACAGTTTAAAGTCGTCTCCGAACGACAGATTTTTGAGAAACTTTTCATGGCAATTTTATTTACTCTCAGACAGACTTTTGCCAGAAATCTGTTGAGAAGAAATCGCCGAAAAAATACTTTTTGTATTTTATTTTGATGTCTGGCCAGGGACTCGAACCCTGGCTTTACGTCTAATAAGCTAGCACACTACGTACTAGACCACGGCGACTTTACAGCGATTTTTTGAATATGTGAAAAATCAAATACTAAACACAACTATGTGGAATACCGCTTTAGTTGTCTCATCGATTGAATATAACACATGGCGTTGATCTTTTTCGACTCCTCATTCAAATATTTCCCATCTTGACATAGTAGTCAGATGGTTCCGGAAATTGTGCGAAGGTACTTTAATACTGTAAAATTATACAAATTTTATATTAAATTTCTTTTATATACATATATTGTGGTATATATAGTATATAGATATATTTTTATTAGAATAATATGCAAAAAAAAAATTGTTTTTTTTTGTTTTTTGTTATATCTGGTCCCATAAATTGTTACTTTTTTTTATTCCAACATCATGTTTGTTTCTTTGTTTTGCTTTGTAGATTTCTTAATAATTTTTTTATTATTTTTTTTTTCATTTTGTTTGTTTGTTTGTTACATTTTTATTTATATATATATATAAAATTTTAACTCTTAAATTTACTAAATTCAAAGAAAAATAAAAAAAATTGTTTAAATAATTAAATAAATTTAAAAAAAAAAACCAAAAAAAAAAAATAATTTTTTTAAAGTATTATTGGCAATAATACATATAATAATTATTTTTTTTTCTTCTTAAATAAAAATATAACACTAGAAAATATAAAACAATTAAAAGTAAATTAAAAAAAATAAAAAATTAAAGGAAAGGAAAAGTAATCCAGCACTTTAAAAAAGAAAATATCATTCATTATTTAGAATTTCAACTATATTTTATTTATAATAATTTTAAACTAAATAATAATAAAGAAAAAAATAATAAAATTAATAAAAAAAACATTTTACTACAAAATAATGATGAAATAATGAATACATACACTACAATTGTTTCGTTCTATTCATCAAAGCTTAAAGATGAAATATTTTTTAAAAAAACAACTAATAAATCATAATAATAAGTATTTATATATTTATGTATAGATATTTATATATAAAATTACACCATTTTATTTTATAACGTTGTTGCAAAATAAAAAAAAAAAATAAAAAATAAACCCAAAAAAATAAAATAAAAAATAAATAATTTAATTAATGGTTAAAAATAATAAACCAAAAAAAATAAAATAAAAACAAATTAAACCTATAAAATTAAAATAAAAAATAAACCCAAAAAAAAATAAAGTAAAAAAATTAAACCCATAAAATTAAAATAATAAAAAAAAAATAAAATAAATTAACCCAAAAAAATAAAATAAAAAAAAAATTAAACCCAAAAAAATAAAATAAAAGAAAAATAAACCAAAAAAAAAATAAAGTAAAAAAAATTAAACACATAAAATTAAAAAATTAAACCCATAAAATTAAAATAAAAAAAATAAAATAAAAACAAATTAACCCAAAAAAAAATAAAAAAAAATTAAACCCAAAAAATTAAAATACAAATAAACCCAAAAAAATAAAATAAAAAAATTAAATTAAAAAAAATTAAATCCAAAAAATTAAAATAAAAAAAAAAAATAAAATTAAAAAAAATTAAACCCAAAAAATAAAATAAAAAAATAAAACCCAAAAAAATAAAAAAAAAAAAAAATAAAAAAAATTAACCCAAAAAATTAAAATAATAAAAAAATAATTTATTTAATGGTTAAGCATACAAATAATAAAAGCAGCAGTAAAACATAATTTAAGGTTATGTTTGTTTGTTTGCATGATTATTCTACAAAATTTAATTTAATTTAATTTTTAAAAACAAAATGGTTAAAAAATGTTTTTACTTTTCCATTTTTGTTTTAATAAAATCGTTAAAAATGTTTAAAAACAAAACGGATTTTCTTTTATAATTTTTTTTCTTCCTTTTCCTCTTTCTTTTTGTGTTTTTTTGTTTTTGTTTTTCTTGTTATTAATAATAATAATAATAATATATGTTATATATTTAGTTAATAATTATAATAATAATCCATAATAATAATAATAATTCATAATAATAATAAAACCTAATATTAAATGTTTTTTTTTTATTTTCTTTCTTTCTTAATTCTCATTTCTTTACAAAGTTTCTTTGTTTTGTGTTTGTTTTTTTCTTTTATTATTTAATTTAAATATTTATATCAACTTTTGCTTTTATTTGTGTGTAATAAGTAAGTGTAAGTGTGTGTGTGTATGGGTTTCTTTATTACTATTATTTTGTTTTCATTTTATAAAAATATACTATTTTTTTGTTTTTAATTTTATTTTTTAATTTAATTCTCTCAGTTTTGTTTTTAATTTTTAATTTTACTTCCATTACTATATAAACAGCAAATGGTGTTTGTTGTTAATGGTGCTTTTGTATTATTTTTCTTATAATTTGATTTATTTATTTTTTTACTTTATAAATATATTTTAACTAATCGGAATCATCATCGGACGAATTTGATGATAATTGTAAATCATTTTGTAATAAATCATTAGGAAAACCACCATTGGTCATGAAATTTCCTGCACTATTTCCACTTGTATGATGATTTAAATGATTGTGCAGATGGTTGTTTTGTTGTTGTTGTTGCTGGTGTTGTTGTTGTTGTTGCTGTTGGTATTGCATTTGTGGTGAAGATGTTGTCATTGGTGCCATACCCAAATTTGGCAATTGATTCATTTGATTAATTGCTCCAGCACCCCTTGTTGGTCTATCATCTTCTGTGCTATCATCGGAATCGGAACCACTTTCACTGCCACTCGATTCCGATTCTGAACTAGATGATGATGCACTTAAGTCGGCAGCAATATTCTGTAATAGAATTTAGTAATTCAAATTAAAATTGAAATTATTTTAAACAAAAAAAATATTATATAAAAAAAACTGCCCAGCCCAGCCCTTCCTTGGTAGATTGAGGTTGAGGCCTTCTTTAGAAGCTTGAATTCACAGATTCATTTAGTAGCTTGGGCTGGTTGAAAGGTGCTAGGAGTTCATCAGTGTAGTCGCACTCTCCCCCACCCCTTTTTTTTTGTTGTGTCTGGTTTGTGTGATTCCTCCGCATCCCATTTCCCCCTTTCCTACATACCCTTCTTATATCCTAACTCCTCTATTAACCATCTCTCTTTAAGGACGTTGTACAATAAGTAAATTCGACCTCCGGGTTTTGTACTTGTCTTAATTTACAAGTACACGTCCTCTAACCTAACCTTCATAGAATATGGTCGAATTTTAAGTGGTATAGTCTTGTTTCGCCGTGGTCTAGTAGGTAGTGTGTTGGCTTATTAGACGTAAAAGCCAGGGTTCGAGTCCCAGGCCAGACCTCAAAATGAAATACAAAAAGTAATTTCTCGGCGATTTCCTCTCAGCAGATTTCTGGCAAAAACTCTGAGAGTAAATAAACCTGCAAAAAAATCTGTCGTTCGGAGTCGACTTTAAACTGTAGGTCCCGCCACTTAAGTATAAAATTAACGCACACAACATAAGTAGTGTGAGAAACTAGGTCAATAATCCTGACTGAAGGGTTGTAATGACCTATTATGTATGTAGTCATGTTTTTAGTATTTAAAATGTTAAAAATCTTACTAAAATATTATCTTTAGGTTAGGTTTAAGGACGTCTACTTGCCATTGGGATAAGAACAATACCCAGAGGTCAAAATGACTTATTGGACATACATCCTAGAAAAGAGAGAGAGGGGGAAAAGTGAAGGAGATAGGAAAATGGGAAAACGCAGGATAAAATAAAAACCACACACAATCCAAAGAGCCCCATTACAACCTTGATGCCCTAGCACCATAGCTGCCAGATTTGACAATTTTGTGCTCCAAAAATATCATTTTGACGATTTTTAGAAATTACAAATTTATATCATATTCTTTACTTAAGTACATTTAAAGCCTCTTTAAGCTTTGTATTTACTTTGCCGTTATTACTATTGCAAATTTAAGTGATAATTTTTCTGTACCTTATATGTATTTTTCATTCTTTAAAAACCAAAAAATTACAAACACTGTACAAAGGGAGTTCCACATACGAATAGTCCGACTAAAGAACAAATTTTGTATGTAATGCAGTGTGCGATCCACTGGCGCATCAACCACATACGTATGTGCTCGCCGAGAAAGCAAGTGTTACTTAGGAATACATGATTCTCGGAAACAAATCCCTTATTTCGCTTGAGTAAAATCCATTATAATAGCGGTAAAACACAAATCACCTGTCAACGATGCTCCAATAAATCAATAGAGTTCGTTACATTCATTAACGGGCAAATTCGCCCAGTCTCGTGCACGGTCGAGAAGTCTCAAAATAGACGTTGAGGCACCGGCCTATACATGAAAATTGTATTCCATTCTCTTTCGAATAGGAGTCGTGTAAATAGTATTGAAGAAGATCAAATGAAAAGATTTATTTATTGCACTCTCTTAAGAAGCTAAGGAGGCACTGAAAATCTAGTGAACATCATACTGAATTTTCATGCTGATTTTGTGACGATTATTTTTACGATTTTCATGAACGTCTTTGACGATTTTTTTCTAATATTTGACGATTTGTTGCTTTATTTATCTGGCAGCTATGTCCAGAAAACCGACTAAAACACTTGAATTTTATCCTAGCCTAACCTACTCCTCTCGATACAAAATCATCAACAAGGCTAAAAAATGTGCATAACGAAGAGAATATTGTTGATGTAGTCCGAAGTTTTGAAGAACATTATCGAAATATCGACACCCCTATAAAATATATAGTTCGTTTCCAATAATTAATCAGCGAAACTTCAACTACATTTGAATCCAATAAAAAATTACTTGCCACGTAGAAGGCTTAATACTGCAATAAATTTTGGTGCAAGCAGTGGTCCTGTCAACTGGCCCTACGTTTGTACGATTTTATACCCCTGGTTGTCGGTTTAAGCCGATAAATGAATAAATTTTAAGACAATGGGAGCAAATATTGTCTCATGGGGCCATTCTTATTGAAAAAATTTCCAAAAAGTTGAACTGAACGAACGGACCATCATTTAACTAATTTAACTTTAGCGGACATATATGGGATCTCATATTTAAAAAAAATAATGCCACAGAATTTTCTATCAAATGATAATGAAAAATATATCGTTACAACAAGATTTCTGTTGTGACTTCTATAACGATTTTAATAAACAGAATTAAAGTGAAGTAAAGTGAATAATTTTAAAGATAATTTATAAAATAATAAATAGGAAGAGAAGACATACCTGTTCCAGAGCTGCTGCTTCACTGGCCAGTGTTGGCGATGAGGCAAGATCATTATGGTGATGATTATTATTATTATTATTTAGATTTATATTATGATTATTTATATTATTATTATTATTGTTATGATGATTACTATGATGATTGCTATTACGTATATTATTATTATTATTATTATTGCTATGATGATGATTATTATTATTATGATTATTACTATATAACGATGAGGAGGAATTGCCATTACTGTTATAGCGATTATATTGATTTTGTTGCTGTTGCTGCTGCTGCTGTTGCCACTGTTGCTGCACCTGTTGTTGCTGTTGCTGTTGTTGTTGCGTTTGTAAGGATGTATTTTGCTGTTGATGTCGTTGATGATTGTTGTGTCGCTTTTGATTACTACTATTGTTGTTGTTGCTGTTGTTGTTGTGATGTGATTGTTTTGATTGTTTCGTAGGAGGTGCTGTTGCATTTGAAGTAAATTGTTGAAAATCATATTCATGTCCTGAATTATGATGACTGGATGTTGAAGAGGAGGAAGAAGCCGAAAGATTTGCAAGACCACCATTACCGTTACCACCGCCGCCGGCACCAGCACCGCCGCCACTACCACCACCGCCTATGCCAAATATTGCATCATCATCGTCTACAATCATGGGTATACTAGGTAAAGTGGCCTGACCATTATTAGCATTCCATCTAAAGGAAGAAAATTAAGGAATTATTAATTAAATACAAAACACAAAAAGAAAATAAAAATTTTAAAAGCTTACGCTGGAGCCGATTGAGGACTTTTGTTATTATGATGGGCCACCCCTGCCGAAGGTGAGCCCTGCATAGGCGAGTTGCGAGTCTTTAGCTCAACTGCAATGAAAAGAAACAAAAGAAAATCAATTAAAATTTTACATGTTTTCGAAATCAATGTGGGGCCTGCCTGTTCGTAAATGCATTACTGCGCTGCATAATATGATTATTTTGTGCTCGCACTGCTAATCACATTTTGCTGATGCTTTTTTTTTTTGCTGAAGAACGAACAAACACTGCAGAAATGGAAAAATTCTTAAAAAAAAATTTGATTTTTAAAGTGGACAAAAACAAACTTTCTGCTAAAACTCTCATTCTCTCTCTTTCACTCATTCAATGCAATGCATCATCCATTTTTATAATGAGTGTTTTGTGTTTATTTGCGCATAATATGATTTAATATTGCATTTACGAATATTTGAGAGGTGCAATGAACATTATGCGTATAATATGCAGCGCAGTAATGCATTTACAAACAGGCCCTATATGAATTGGAATTGAAATCCTAACGTACTTATCGTATTCTTTCTATTGCCAGTGGAAACTTTTGTTTTGGAAGTTATTCGCATTGTACTGTTTTCTAATTTTGGTGCTGGTCCTGTTGAATTTGCTGATGCTCCTGCTGATGCTGCTGCTGTTGCTGCTGCTAAGCTAGGCGGCATTGCTACAGGTGTAGGTACACTAGGTTTGTTTGTCATTTCACTAAATGCGTCGTAAAAAAAAGGAAAAGAAAATAAAATAATTTTAAAAATCATTTACTGAGGTATGTATGCAACAGAGATCAGCAATAAGTATTCAAAACGATAAGTAGATTCGAATCATACTTATAATTTCAGATACTTATAAGCATTCATACTTATTTTGATATCATACTCATACTACTCATATTCAAAGTATGAAATACTCATCGTACTTATACTTAACAATAGGCATGATGTTATTGACTTCGACTCTGATTGATTTAGCATATATACGAAGCACACAAATAAGAATGATTCGCATACGAACACCATAATTTCGGATACTTATACGCATTCATACTTATTTTGATATCATACTCATACTACTCATATTCAAAGTATGAAATACTCATCGTACTCATACTTGACAATACGTATGATGTTATTGAATTCGACTTTTCTTGACTCAGTATATACACGAAGCACACAAATAAGTATGATTCGCATACGAACACCATAATTTCATACTTATTTTGATAACATACTACTCCTATTCAAAGTATGACATACTCATCGTACTTATACTGAACAATACGCATGATGTTATTGACTTCGACTCTCCTTGACTCAGTATATACGCGAAGCACACAAATAAGTATGATTCGCGTGCGAACACCACAATACTCACAAGAAGATTGTGTGTTTGCTTTGCTTGTTGTCTTTGTCTTTCGTTTCTTCTTCGTCTGTAGATGCAACAACAACTAAGACTGTAAATTTTGATGAATGATTCGAGTCACTCGAATCCCTTATAAGTATTATAAGTATTTTTTTAAATTTATGAACCTGAATGAGTAGGCGTATAAATCAAACATATTTCGAGTGTTGTGAGTTTGATGTCAACGTTGTACTCATACTTATTGCACCCTATACTTATAAATTAATGAATCAGAGTAGTTGAATTTCAATTCTGTTGATTCAATCATACTGAAAATTGCATGAGTACTTATGATTAGCGGAAAAACGATTCATTGCTGATCTCTCTTCACAGGAATGTCTTATAAATCAATGTTGTCGTGAGTACGAATGAATCAGAGTAGTTAAATTTCAATACTGTTGAATCACTTATACTCAAAACTGCATGAGTACTACTTATGAGTAGCGAAAAGACGATTCATAGCTGATATCTGGTATACATTGCATTCCAACTTACCGCGTCTTCTTTACTTGTATATTGTGATTTAATTTCTCTAATGTAATATCACCAGTATTTTTATCGTATATGAGTATACATTCTTTTGTGTATTTCTTTTGATTTCCTTTATAAATGGTATGAGGCACACCGGAACTAACTAAAACAAAAGAATATTAAATTGTGGTTAAAATGCTTGTTTAAAAAAGAAAAACTATTTGAGTTTTAAACACGTAATTAAAATAATAATTAAAAAAAGGCAAAAATTTCCAATCTCTATAAATTACACTTGTAAACAATTAATGTTTTTATCACCTGCTGTCAAATTTAAATGCTTTGACACAAAATGATATCACATTTGAAAAGGCAAAAGATAAGAAAATGTTAATGCAAATGATTGTGGGGGCCAATACCAGCAGCTTATCAGCCTCGAACTTTGATGTTATGAAATTGATATTGCATTCATAATTTCATTATTTTTAGTTTCTACAGACAACAATATACAGCTGGCTGTCTCAATACTCTCAATACAAACAAATAAAGAAAAAACACAAAAAAATTTTTTTATTGTTTTATAAACCCATGTTGTTATAAACCAAGTATGATGATAAGCACATTAAAAATATAAAAAAAATTCTCAATACAACAATATAGGAATATATAAATATAACCCAGCTAACATTTGGATGATTGTTTAAAAAAAAAATCACATTGCTGAGTCTTTTTAGATTACTCTTGGTGATCAAGAACTTATTAGTCCGTTACACGATTAAAAAAGGACTTAAAAATGATTAGCGGCTATGAGTAAAATGATTTCGATATAAAATACAATCGAATATTAATCATCCAGACGTTTAAACTGAAAATTTAAAAACACTTAATCAAAGAAAGATCATTTAGGTGTTTGAAGATAGATAACTAAATACTTCTTTTTTATATCCATACATACATACATAATTGATCATTACAACCCTTCAGTCAGGGGACCTACAAGTGGCGGGACCTACAGTTTAAAGTCGATTCCGAACGACAGATTTTTGAGAAACATTTCATGGCAATATTTACTCTCAGAGTTTTTGCCAGACAACTGCTGAGAGGAAATCGCCGAAAAAATACTTTTTGTATTTTATTTTGATGTCTGGCCTGGGGCTCGAACCCTTTGTTTACGTCTAATAAGCCAGCACACTACCTACTATAACACTGCGACTCCATTTTGTAATACGATTAATAAATTACTCAAATTATAATCATAAATGACTCAAAGAGGTGTCCAAATTAGTACAAACATAACTAATATATGACAATAAAAGGGCTTCTAATTAAAAATTACTCATAAAAGACTCTTATGCGATTAAACGTTGACTGAAAGACGGACTCGAAAAAGAATCATAAATGAAGGTAAATAAGACCAATGAATGATCAGAAAGTGATTCAAAAAAGATTATAAAACGACTAGAAATAAGGTCGAAAATTACTCTAAAATAATATAGAAATATAGAGTAATTTTCGACCCTTTTTCTAGTAGTTTATAATAATTTTCGAATGGCTTTCTGAACATTCACTTCTTAAAAAGTAGTCACTTAAAAAAAAGAAGTGACTACGAGCGACTCTTTTTAAAAAGTCATTTATGAGTCACTTCTTTTTTTTAAGTGACTACTTTTTAAGAAGTGATTACGACAAAAATGTCTTTTATGATCAGAAATTGAGCGCATGTTTTAGATTTTTTAACACATTGACTGGCACGTCGTACGTTCCCGTGCAACAGTGATTGTTTTTACCTCGAGCCTGTAGTGTATGTATATAAGACACAGAGTGAAATTTTAAGTGATTTTTAAATAAAGAACCCTTTAACAAACATTTTTGCAAAAGCATTTATGGGTCTAGGATGATTTTTTGAGGTTTTAAAATTTTTTAAATAATGTTTAGCCTCCTGAGAAGGTTTTCGTCAAAACCGCTTGGCAGTCACTGAGTTAATCGCGTAGAAGATTCAAAAAAAGACTCGAATTTGATTAAAAATTTTCAAAAATGCTGACTGGGAAATATGTATGCTTGTACACACATGTTTATACAATATAATTTTATATTGTCTTGTATTATAAAAAAAAAGAAAAGAAAATCTTAAGGCGGTTGCTTGTCTTATTCTTCTAATTATCGGTAATTTTTACGCTTGGCTGACTAACCAGCCAAGTTCTGTATTTAATAAATAAATATAAATTTTAGGTTATTCATATTCATTCTTATTAGGGGTTTATTTTTAATTAAATATTGTTTATTATATTGTAGTTCTATGTATAGAATTTAATATTAGAGATATCCAGCACACATGTAGGTTTGTATGAAAATGTATGGAAATTAAAGTTTGTTTTGGAAACTAATATCATTAACTGTCGACTGATTCCATATTAAGATAGTTAGAAAATTGCCATAAAATGATTAATTATTATCAATTATATAAATTGATATATAAATTCATAAATTTATTTAATTTTTAGTTAAATAAACTGGCCTAGAACAATATCAAATTTTTTTTTCTTTTTTTTTATAAAACCAGCACTCAGGGGATGACCCCTACTCATGCAGTGCATTGTGCAGGTTTTAGGAAAGGTGGAAAGAGGGAAGATGCGAACGGTAAGGAAACGAGTTGCTGCTGGTAACTATAAAATATACCTTCACCATTAGATAGTCTACAGCAATCGTCCCCAAGAAGTCCGCAGTTTCTCACACCACTTATGTTGTGTGCGTTAATTTTATACCGAAGCGGCGGGACCTACAGTTTAAAATCGACTCCGAACGACAGATTTTTGATTTTTAAAGTTTAATGCAAAAATTGTGTTTGTTTGGAACCGCCATGTCAGAAGATATAAAGATAAAACATGTAGAATATGTGGCCAGGGCAATGAATAAAGAAAGAAGAAATATACAGCACCTGTCCTAGATTAAGACGGAGAGGAATGTAAGCTATTTGTACTGACACATGACAAACGGCACATTTCCTTAACTGTATAAGAAGGTTTTTTAATAAAAAAAATTAGTTTGGGTAAGGTCCCAACGCTGTACTGTAGCCAATTTCATGCTAAGTACAACCGCTATGTGACACTGCTTCAGCTACATTCATGCTAAATTCAAAGAAGCCACAATAAAAATTTATGATTACGACCAAACTTCTCACACCACTTATGTTGTGTGCGCTAATTTTAAACATGTGTGGTGAGACCTACAGTTTAAAGTCGACTCCGAACGACAGAGCAAGTTCCCGAAGAAATATTTGTTTTCATATTATATTTGATGTCAGACTTGAGGTTTGAACCGTAGCCTAACGCGTCTTATAAGCCAACACACTTTCTCCTAGGGCGGCTTCAACATTTAACACATTTAAAGAGAAAAGATCTACAGATACTCCTACTCGAATGCCTAGATGATTACATACATAATTGGCCATTACAACCCTTCAGTCAGGATTACGACCTAGCTTCTCACACTACTTATGTTGTGTGCGTTAATTTTATACCTACAGTTTAAAGTCGACTCCGAACGACAGATTTTTGAGAAGCTTTTAATGGCAATTTTTACTCTCAGAGTCTTTGCCAGAAATCTGCTGAGAGGGAGTCGATGAAGAAATAATTTTTCGTTTTGATGTCTGACCTGGGATTCGAACCCGGGTCTATCGTCTAATAAGCCAACACACTACCCACTAGACCACGGCGACTTCTAGATGATTGTAGGAGGTTAAATACTGTTTGAAAAGCGGAGAGCAATGCTCTAATATATAAAATTCCCCTCCGAAATAGATCAACCGATATTCATAAAATTAAGTGTGCATATCGGGTAGGTCTGAGAATTGGACAATATCTATTTTTCATGTCACTAAATTTGAAGAGGGCGTGGCAAATGGTTAAAACTGAATAATTAGTTACATAATGATCGTAGACGAATAAAATGTGGTAAGTAAGTTCATAGAGTCAACTTGTTGACAATCCCGCCAAAAATGGGCGTGACAATCCTCCCCTTTCAAGTGATACCTATAACTCTTAAACTACTGAAGCGATTTTAAACTTTTTTTTTTTTTGTTCGAAAGCTTATCAGGTTTAGGTATTTAAAAAAAAATTCGATATGGCAAAAAGTAGGCGTGGCAAGTGGTTAAAATTGAATAATTAGTTACATATTGATCGTAGACGAATAAAATTTGGTAAGTAAGTTCGTAGAGTCAATGTCGGCAATACCGCCAAAAATGGGCGTGACAACCCTCCCCCTTTCAAGTGATACCTATAACTATTAAACTAATGTAGCGATTTTAGCCATTCCTTTTTTTTTTGTCCAAAGCTTATGAGGTTTAGGTGGTTTAAAAAAAATTGGATATAGCAAAAAGTAGGCGTGGCAAACCTTAAAATTGAATATTAAGGTTTAGTTACATATTGATCGTATGCGAATGAAGTTAAGGGTAAGTTCGTAGAGTCGACTTGTTGACAATCCCACCAAAAATGGGCATGACAACCCTCCCCCTTCAAGTGGTACCTATAACTCTTAAACTACTAAAGCGATTTTAGCCATTCTTTTTTTTTTGTTGTTATTCGAAAGCTTATTAGGTGTAGGTATTTAAAAAAAATTCGATGTAGCAAAAAGTAGGCGTGGCAAACCTTTAAAATTGAATATTAAGGTTTAGTTACATATTGATTGTATGCGAATAAAGTTAAGGGTAAGTTCGTAGAGTCGACTTGTTGACAATCCCACCAAAAATGGGCATGACAACCCTCCCCCTTCAAGTGATACCTATAACTCTTAAAGTCGACTCCGAACGGCAGATTTTATGAGAAACTTTTCATGACAATTTTATTTACTCTCAGAGTTTTTGCCAGAAATCTGCTGAGAGGAAATCGCCGAAAAAATATTTTTCGTATTTTGTTTTGATGTCTGACCTGGGATTCGAACCCTGGCTTTTACGTCTAACAAACCAATACACTACCTACTAGACCACGGTGATTTCGATACCTATAAGTCGGCTAATTGTCTATTTGTGTGTATGTCTATCAGTTTTTGTTTTGAATATAAATATATAATGTGACCTGTTTTGGGCAATCAAAAAATATTTTATCAATATTTTGGGCGCAACGAAGTTCGTCGGGTTACCTCGTTTAATTATAAAACAAATTATGATAAATAACTTCAATTATATAAAAATAATCCTTTCTTTTGAGTAGCACAATCTATTAAACAAATTAAATATGAATCTTATTTAGTTAAAATAAATAAAAAAAAAAATTTTCACATGAAATGATAGAAGAAACTTTTAATTAATTTTCTTCAATCTACAATGAAATAAAATTTAATTAAAAAAAACACACGCACACACACACACACAGAGAAAAACAGAAAAATGATACAAATAACAACAATTCATTTGCATAATCACTTGTGCTGGAATTTAAATATCAAAAATAAAAGCAAAAAAAAAAATGCCACAGAAACAACAAAAAAGTGAAAGGGAATTGTTGCTGTAGTAAAACAAAATATACCAACAATCAACGTCACACCAACAGATAAGAAAATTAAAAAAAAAAAAAAAGAAAAAGAAACAAGCAAACACGAATAAATACAACAAATAGATACAAAAAAAACAATACTACACTCAATAAACTCAGCAACCAAAAAATGAAAAAATAAAAACAAAAAAAAAATTTTTTTTTTGGGTCAAATTGCAAACCAAAAAGAATTGCTAAGAGATTATGACAAACCAAACAAATACCAAAAAAGAAAAACAAATACAACATCACCACTATCCACCACTGACTGCAACAATACCGCAACCTACTAACTAAGCTCAAAGATATTTAGTTTTTGATTAAATTTTAATAAAGAGATTCAATTAAAAAAAAAGTAAAACAAGTTTAGCAAAGACTAAAATACTCCACTCCCTTCCTTTTGCCTCTCACTTCCTACTCTTATTTCTTTTTTTTTTGGGCTAATTTTCTTGATAAAAACTCCTCATACCCAATGTGGTGGCTAAACAAAATTATTAATTTGGGTTTTGAGTCGAAATATTATGCAGCAGGTCCCTTTACATGTGTACCTACGGAGGTAAGATATATCGGGTCCGCCATCTAACGTTTTTTTTTCGTGAATGGTAACACTTAGCTCATGTCTGATAATTAGTTTTATCATTCCGCTGAAGGAATATAGAACAACGCTGGGAAATATTGCGACATTACTTTTAAAATCAGAATGTGTGCACAAAATTGCGTACGGATTTTGGAAGAAGTGAAGCACCAACAGCTCCCAATGTTCGTTAGCTTGTGAAAAAAGTGAAACAAACTGGCATCCTCATCGATAAACCAAAGCTTGAAAAACAAATAACAGTAGGTACACCCGAGAATATTCCTGCTGTGGCAGAAAGTGTGCGTGACACGCCATCAACATCAATTCACCTTCGTGAATCTCAACCTTGAACATTTCGGAAACATCATTGATACGAATTTTGCATAAAGAGATAGAAAGACCAGTATATACATAATTGGTCATTAGAACCCATCATCAGTCAGGATTATTCATTTTATACATGAATAGCGGGACCTACAGTTTAAAGTCGACTCCGAACGACAGATTTTATGAGAATCTTATCATGGCAATTTTATTTACTCTCAGAATTTTTGCCAGAAATCTGTTAAAAGGAAATCACCGAAAAAATACTTTTTGTATTTTCTTTTGATGTCTGGCCTGGGACTCGAACTCTGGCTTTTACGTCTAATAAGTCAACACACTACCTACTATACGACGGCGACTCCATTTTGTAATACGACTAATAAATCACTCAAATTATAATCATAAAAGACTCAAAGATGTGTCCAAATTAGTACAAACATAACTGATAAATGACTATAAAAAGACTTCTAATTATGAATTACTCATAAAAGACTCTTATGCGATTAAACAATAACTGAAAGTCGGACTCGAAAAAGAATCATAAAAGAAGGTAGATATGACTAATAAATGATCAGAAAGCGTTTCGAAAATGATTATAAAACTACTAGAAAAAGGGGTCGAAAATGACTTTAAAATAATATAGAAAATGACTCATAAGTGACTTTTGAAAAAGAGTCGCTCGTAGTCACTTCTTAAAAGTCACTTAAAAAAAGAAGTGACTCATAAATGACTCTTTAAAAAGAGTCGCTCGTAGTCACTTCTTTTTTTAAGTGACTACTTTTTAAGAAGTGATTACGACAAAAAAAGTCTTTTATGATCAGAAAATGAGCGTATATTTGATTCAGTAGTTGAAGCCAATTGACCATCTCCAATGCGTTTTCACATCGCAAAGTGGGCCTGCGATCGACTTACAGAAGATGCCGATTTTGGCAAAAAAAAAAAATCATCTTTACAGATGAAGCTCATTTTGATCTTGGCGGGTATGCAAACAAGCAAAATTATCGCATTTGGGGTAGAGAAAACCCGCACGCATACATGAAAAAGCCAAAGCACCCGGAACGAGTCACTGTTTTTTTTTTATTAAACCTGCACTCAGGGGATAACCCCTACTCATGCAATGCATTATGCAGGTTTAGGAAAGGTGGAAAGAGGGAAGATGCGAACGGTAGGGAAACGAGTTGCTGCTGGTGGGAATTTTGGTCCAGAGGCGTAATTGGGTAATTTTTCTTCGAAAATAAGCAAGGAGTGGCTGTTACAGTCAATGACGATCGTTTTAGAAGATCGCATTATCAGCCGCAGAACTGATGCTGTTTGGCCACCTTGGAGCTGCGATTTGACACCCGTTGGTCTATAATTTGTGGGGTGTCGTCAAAGATAAGTGTTACACCGACAAGCCAGAGACAATTGACGCTTTAAAGGACAATATTCGTAAAGTCATTGGTGAAATACAGCTGCACACAATCAATAGTGGGCTTAAAAATTGGACCGATCGTGTAGACTACTGCATGGCCAGCCGAAGCAGTCATTTGAATGAAATTATTTTCCATTATTAACCGAAAGGAAGTCGCCGTGGTCTAGTAGGTAGTGTGCTGGCTTATTAGACGTAAAGCCAGGGTTCGAGTCCTAGGTCAGACATCAAAATTAAATACAAAATGTATTTTTTCGGCGATTTCTTCTCAGCAGATTTCTGGCAAAATCTCTCAGAGCTTTTGCCATGAAAAGTCTCTCAATAGAATCTCTCGTTCGAAGTCGACTTTAAACTGTAGTAGGTCCCGCCACTTATGTATAAAATTAGTGCGCACAACATACATAAATGGTGTGAGAAGCTATGTCGTAATCATAAATTTTTATTGTGGCTTCTTTGAATTTGTTAAATGTTGAAGTTGCCTTAGTCTTGTAGACAGTGTATTGCCTTATTAGACTTAAGGCCACAATTCAAACCCAAGGTTAGATATCAAAACGAAATATTTCTTTGGTGGTTTCATATCGGCAGTTTTCTGGCAAAAACTCTGAGAATAAATAAAATTGCCATGAAAAGTTTCTCAAAAATCTGTCGTTCGGAGTCGACTTTAAACTGTTGGTCCCGCCACTTATGTATAAAATTAACACACGCAACATAAGTAGTGTGAGGAAACAAGGTCAATAAATTTTAAAGCATTCTTTCAAAAAAAAATTTATTTGGCGGATCTTTTATAAAATGTTTGTTCTTCTACTCTACTTTACCTTACTTTACTTTAGTTGTGTTGCAATTAAAACTTTTCTTTTAAGCAACCAATCGACCATCTAAAAGTCAATAAACTTTATTTGCTTGAATATATTGTATAAAGTTGCTACTAAAAACGTAAAGGTTATTAAATTTATTTTATAAGACAGGCAGGCAGTCAGTGCAAGGAAAGAAAGTGAAGTGAATTTAATTTGGTTTGATTTTAAATTGCAAATATTTGCAAATAAATCATGTCAAGAATTGTTTAATGAAGCAACACGCAATGAATTTATTTTGTTTATCGATTTAAAAAACGAAATTGCTCAACTTTTTAAAATTTATAAATAATTCTAGACATTTAGGCTGGCTGGCTGGTTGATTGGTTGGTTGGTTGGTTGATTGTTTGGCTGGGTCACCACAAACCATCCAACCAAGTTCATTAACAACAATTATTTTTATTTATGCACATATTTTATACACAAGAAAACATATCTTTCGAAGCCTAATCAGTAACATTTTTTATTATTATTAGTACATATTATATAAATTTTGATTATATGCCTTAGATTAGGTGGCTTTAAAATTTGAAAAAAAAACAAAAAAAAAATTCATTTTAACAAGAAAACATACGAGCTATGAACACATGAAAATAAAATAAAAAAATAAAAAAAAATTAATTTGTTTTATGTATATTTTTATAACAAAACATTTATACAATATTTGAAAAACTTGTTTCTTTTTTTCCTTTACTTTTTACGTTTTTTTTCTTTTCGTTTCGTTTTTGTTTGTGTGTCTTACCTAAATTTGGCACAGTAACAGTAACTTGATTATTTGAGCCAACATCTACGGTAGCACACCGATTTTTATCCACACTTGCAGGTTTAAAATCATCTGAAAAGAATAAGGAAACCGTTAAACGTCAGAGACAAATAAATATTCAATATTGGCTTAACATTTGTTATTTTTGTTTTTTATATTTTGTTTAATAATGTTTGTTTAATAAAAAATATGTTTTTGCAAACGATATTCATTGTAATTATTCATAGGCAAAGCAAAGAACGGAAGTTATAATAAAGGTTTGGTGTGGGTTTTAATTATCACATTCGCTGCCGAGGACGAGTATACTCGTCCCGCTTTACCAAGGCGAATATACTCTTCCCGCATTGCCAAGGCGAGTATACTCGTCCCGCATTGCCAAGACGAGTATACTCGTCCCGCATTGCCAAGGCAAGTATACTCGTCCCGCATTGCCAAGGCAAGTATACTCGTCCCGCATTGCTAAGGCGATTATACTCGTTCCGCTTTGCCAAAGCGAGTATACTCGTCCCGCATTGCCAAGGCGAGTATACTCGTCCCACATTGCCAAGGCGAGTATACTCCTCCTACTTTAAATATATTATAACATCCAGGCTTTTGAATTAGCAAATTTTTTTTTTGCCAATCGACAACAATGAATTTCTTTATTTCATTCCTTTTATTCCTTTTTCTTTATTTTATCAATCTGCGTGATTTATTATTTGTTTTTCTACTAAAATGTACGCAAATAAGAAAAAAGATATCGAGTCCTTTTGCCTTCCTATTGCCAAGGACGAGTATACTCGTCTTTGGTTTTCAACTTGTAAATGATTACCTTTTGCTTTCCTATTGCCAAGCACGAGTATACTCGTTTTTGGTTTTCAGCTTGCTCTTACCAAGAAATAACAGGGTTTTGGTAAACAATAACTTGACTTCCTTTTGCCAACGACGAGTATACTCGTCTTTGATTTTCAGCTTGTAAATGATTATGCATGATAATATATGTGCTCTTACCAAGAAATAACAGTGTTTTTGGTAAACAATAACCCTCAAAATATAAACAGCAATGGGAGTACATTTTAGGCTTGGCAGCGAATATGTTAAACAAAGCTTTTTAATCCTATACACTAGACATTAGAATTATTTAAAGATTTGAGGTTATAATTTGCTAAGAAAAATTTGTTATCGCCCTGCCTAGCCACCTTGAGCATAAAAGTTTGCTCGAAAAAGCTTCACAATTTGCAGCAGACCCAAACTCGGCAAAAGTCGTTTGATGGGAGCTGCTGTCTTTTAGCCTGTCATGCCATAACATAATGACCTGTGATCATATTTGAGTAGTAGATTGATACGTCTGCTATTATAGCTGGTGGCCCAGCATCGGATTCCGAATTTTACATGATCTTCGTTGAGTCAGGCTGCCCTTTGGGCAATTGCATCGGTCTGGTGTAAATCACGGCTTATTCGCGAGTGGCCAGGAGTCGTTGTGGACTTTTGGACCCAGATCGTATCCGTCTATGCTGGGTTCCGGGTCATAGCAGAATACTGGGCAATGAGACGGCGATGCCCTCGCTAGGCTAGGTTCGCTTTCAGGGGGCGATTTGATAGTTGGTCTCAGTTTACCACCTCTATGGCCTCATCAATGGATGGGTCATGGAGAAAGAGCAGAGGCATTGGTGGAACGGATCGGGTTGTTTTGTTTCTAGGTGTCTATGGCCTAATGTGGACAGTAAAAGAACAGGTTGGCTGCTGACCATAGTTAAGGCAGCTTAAGGTTGTTTGCCGGTTTTATCGCGGGGCACTGCGAGATTAGGTCGCTGACGGGGATCTGGAACAGATCCCAGCCGGACTATTGCAGGGTATGTTGCGATGAGAAGGAGTTGGGAGACTGTCGGTTCCTCCTCTGTAGTTGCCCAGCCCTTGGTAGGTTGAGGTTGTGACCCTTGGCAGGGCCTTCTTTGAGAGCTTGAGTTCTGTGTCTTGAGCCGACATCAAGGCTCTTCACAGATTCATTAGCAGCTTGGGCGGGTTGAGAGGTGCTAGGGCTTCATTAGTGTAATCGCGCTCTCACCCTCTTTTGTTTGTGTCAGTTTCTTTCTGTGTATTCCTCGATTCCAATTCTCCCCCCCCCCACCCCTTCCTTTACCTACATTCTCTCCTTCATCCTATATCCTCTATATCCTTCCTTCTCTAAGGACATTGTACAGTGGGTTAATTTCGATCTCCGGGTACTGTACTTGTCGGTTAAGACAACCTATGGATCCATTTCTGTCTATAGCCTGCATTAGTTTTGTAGCTGGACTTGGATATGGACAGCCTGAGGTCAGCTTTTAGAAAAGGATATACCCTGTTAGGTTAGAAGACGTGTACTTGTGCCTACTGTCACAAGTACAGTACCCGGATGTCGAATTGACCTATTGTACAACGTCCTAGCTTCCCACACCACCCGTGTTGTGTGCGTTAATTTTATACATGAGTGGCGGGACCTATAGTTTAAAGTCGACTCCGGACGACAGATTTTCATGGCAAATTTTACTCTCAGAGTTTTTGGCAAAAATCTGCTGAGAGGAAGTCGCCGAAGAAATTTTTTCATATTTTTGTTTTGATGTCTGTCCTGGCATTCGAACTCGGGCCTTTCGTCTC
This sequence comes from Sarcophaga peregrina, assembly GCA_014635995.1. Taxonomy (NCBI): domain Eukaryota; kingdom Metazoa; phylum Arthropoda; class Insecta; order Diptera; family Sarcophagidae; genus Sarcophaga; species Sarcophaga peregrina. The sequence continues at coordinate 88,996,180 of CM025793.1, forward strand.
ATAAGCCAACACACTACCTACTAGACCACGGCGACTTCCTGTTTATATACCCGGATTATAGCAGGGTATGTTGCCCTGGACAGGGGCTTATTTGAAAGTTTATACTCTCTGTCGAAAGAGGACATTAAAGCTATCTAGAAATTCATAAGTAACTTTAACTGGTTGACAAGTTCTAGGTCATCAAGGTTAGAGTCGCGCTCATTTGTGTGTTTCGTATATTCTTCCTTTTCTAACTCTTCTCTTTTTCCCTATCTTCTCACTATCCTCTCTCTCTCTTTACTAGGACGTATTTACAACGGCTTATTTTGACCACTGGGTATTGCACTTGTCGTAATGAGAAGTTCGCGGCCCTCAAACCTACCCTAATCTAGCAGTCCAACACTAGGATCGCACGTTATGGTCTAACTAGCCGAGCATTTTAAACTTAAACGGACTAATGAAACAATAAGTTTCTGCGTTAAAACGAATAAAAAAGCTATGGAGTAACAAGAATTGAGTCAAAAATTTATGGACTTCAATGTTCAATCGACAAACACAATCATAACGTTTCAGTAATTTCTTTAAATGGTTATTGCAAATCTTTTTTATCGATTTGTATTTGAATTACTAAAAAAAAGAGCGCTACCACACCCGTACTAAAACAATATAAAAAATATAAAGGCGCACCCAAACCTATAACGAATTTTTCTAAATTAGATTAATAGCACTGTGGCGAATTAGAAAATAATAAAATAAAACCAAAAGAAATCGAAACAAATTATATCCCAATCAGATAGACAATTTAAGAAAACAAAGCCAAAAGAATTTAGTTTCACTTCAGAATAAGCGAATCAGTTTTACTGGCTGGAATGATTTTTGGAAAAAGAATAGTTATGTTAGGTTGTAGGACGTGTACTTATCGTTGACAACAAATACAGTATCCGGAGGTCGAATTGATCCATTGTGCAACGTCCTAAAAAAAGAATAGTTTCTAAAAGGTCTAATTCAACGATGGATTGAATAGCAAAATAGTTAGCAATACTTTGAATTTCCAAGTCAATTTATTGTCTAAAAGCAGGAAATATCCGCCATAAAATGCGAGATCTGACATTGGAAGGATTTTTTTAAAGATTTAAACTGTTTCATCATAGAGGTTATGGACGTTGCCTTATAATTATTTTCGATTATTAGAAGGACTCTAGATGAGAATAGATTACGCAAAGTTTGCATACCGGAACTCTCAGATTTTCACTGCAGCGAGCCATGCGCTTAGATATCCTATGATACGTGGAAAGTTATTTTGTATTTCGAAAATAAATAATTTAAATTGAACCCACTTTCTTTTCTTCTTTATGATACAAATATGGGATAACTAAAATATGCTTAAACTGTGTGAAAACAGAGTTATTACCGAGTTATCGCTGTTCACTGCATGATTTTCGCAGGAACTGTGGGAAAAATAGAAAACTTAAGAAACTTCTCTCAAGACCCTGTTGGCGTTTTTAAAATATCTACAGATTGTCGCTAAATGACTCAGATAATCAGATGAAAAATGCTGAGAAGAGCCTTTTCGCAAAATTAAATTTAACAACACGTCCAATTTCTACAAAACAAAAATAAGTTTGTTAAAGTAGAGTTTTCTATACGTCCACTTTGAAAAAAAAAATATCGGCCTAGTATAAATTAGAAGATATGTAGCCTTACTGGTATCGAATTGCTGATAGCAATTACAGCCTTTATAGCTTTATAGGTGGTCGAAAAGTCTAAAGTCGATGGATGTTGGAAAACTTTAGAATTTAACAATTACTGATTATTTGTGCCGTTCTGAATCTGAACCACTCAACACTTCGAATCCTATTTACTCTTTTGCGGATGACAGCAACATTTGTCATTTATATTCATGTGATCGGAGGCCGAGCCTTTTGGAGATTGGGGCAAGGAGGTCGAACATGAATGACGCACTCACAGATGACCTGATAACAATCTCTGAGTGGGGCCGCGCGAACTGGGTCGATTTCAATGCGCTCAAGACCCAATGTTGTTTTTTGACACACCGGCATGATGCTGGCGCTGGTGTTCTGTCATCTGTATCTATGGGTAATGTAAATATTGGGGAGGCGGATGCTCTTGATATTCTGGGCATGAGAATTAGTTGTGACGCTCGTTGGAACGATCACATTTTTCGAATGTCGAAGGAAGCATTCAACTGGCTTGGTTTTTTGAAACGGTGCAGAAAATACTTCACTCCATCCGACCTTCTTACTATTTACAGGACCTTTATCCGACCCCGGATGGAGTACAACTCTCATGAATAGGCCGGTGCTTCAAAGTCTATTTTGAAGCTTCTCGACCGCGTACAGGAGAGGGCGAAGGTGCTTATTAATGACAGTAGGGTATTCAACTCTATTGATTCGTTGGAGCATCGTCGCAATGTGGCGTGTGTTTCATTGTTCTATCGGTACTATAATAGGAAGTGTTCTCGAGAGATAAGGGGCTTGGTTCCCGATAATCACATATTTTTACGTGGTACTCGAGCTTCTCGCAGAGCACATCCTTTTGTGGTAGATTGTCCAGTGAACCCCACAATGCATTGCAGGGAGCATTCATTTGTTGCCCGCTCTGATCGCTTGTGGAATGATCTTTCTGCGAAGGTTTTTCCCGTCAATTACGATATTACATACATACATAATTGGCCATTACAACCCTTCAGTCAGGATTACGACCTAGCTTCTTACACCACAGTTTAAAGTCGATTCCGAACGACAGATTTTTGAAAAGCTTTTCATGGCAATTTTTACTCTCAGAGTCTTTGCCAAAAATCTGCTGAGAAGGAAGTCGCCGAAGAAATATTATTCGTTTTGATGTCTGACCTGGGATTCGAACCCGGGTCTTTCGTCTAATAAGCCAACACACTACCCACTAGACCACGGCGATTTACGATATTGGTAAGTTTAAATCGAATGTCCACAAACACTACTCCCTCCTTCCACCTTCCTATAACCTATTTTCCTAAACCTGCTCAGACTGACGGCTTAAAGTCTACTCTGAGCGACAGATTTTTGACAAATCTTTTTATGATAATATGATTTTACTTCCAGAATTTTTGCCAGAAGACTGCTAAAAGGAAGTCGCAGAAGTTTTTGTTTTCTTACAGATATCTGACGTAGGAGTTTGAACCGAGACCTCATGTCTAATAAGCTAACCCACTAGCTACTAAGGTTAGGTTAAGTTAGGTTAGAGGACGTGTACTTGTCAATTCTGACAAGTACAGTACTCGGTGGTCGAATTGACCCATTGTACTACGTCCTAGCTTCTCACACCACTTATGTTGTGTGCGTTAATTTTATATATGAGGGGCGGGACCTACAGTTTAAAGTCGACTCCGAACGACACATTTCTTGAGAAGCATTCCATGGTAATTTTTTACTTTCAGAGTTTTTGCCAGAAATCTGCTGAGAGGAAGTCACCGAAAAATTATTTTCAAATTTTCGTTTTGATGTCTGATCTGGGATTCGAACTCGGGTTTTTCGTCTAATAAGCCAACACACTACCTACTAGGACACGGCGGCCTAGCTACTAAACTAAGACGACTTCATGTCGCAATGTAAATATCTTCAAGTGCTTTGCAGAGAGCTATCATTGCTAACATCGAACAGCATTCTGAGGATCGTCAAAGCAACTGGATGCATATATACATACATATAGTATGCGTAAGCTCTGTCTATATAGATTGAAATCAGTACTTCAGTATCGATATTCAATAGCATTAACAAAACAATTATCTTAGATTCAATAAAAGCGTTAAGATGATAACCAATTTCAATAAAAGTTTTGTAAAATCAATCAACTTTCTTTGACAAAGGGCATGTCAAGTTTATAAAATTGAACGTAGACGGATAAAATTATCATGAAATAAACCTTTCTTCACCATTCCCTTATAGTATGTATAATACCATCTAGGACGATGATATAGTGTAAGGATATTGAAATGAAATTCGGAAAACATGAGTGCATTTAAACATTAAAAAAAAAAGAAAATATTATTGATGGTGTATTATGTACTTACATTTAATTGTGTGAAATGCATTCGTTGTATTTTTATTAAATGTACATCCCAATTTTAGCTCACGCACCTCATTGCCAATACGTTCGCCCAATGATGTCTTTTGTTTCATCATCATCGCTGGTTGTGATGATGAGGAGAAGTTTGTAAAATTATTATTAATGTTGGCACTGTTGGTGTGAAGAGAAGGATTACTATTGTGATTATGGTTATTAAATTGATTATATTGTTGTTGGGTATTCTGTGCTGGTTGTTGTTGTTGTTGATGATATGATGATAAATGGTGGCTAATAGAGGATGATGTTGATTTTTGTGTTGAAATAGGGGAAGAGGTTGTTTTATGAAAAGACGGAAGAATATCGCTATTGGTGCCAGCCACAACACATGCACCCACGACGCCACCAAAACCAGGATCGCCTTTAAAGACGCCACCGCGCTGTTGATAACTATAACTGGGGCCTTGTGAAAGATATTCTGTTCCAGCACCACCACTGCCGCCGATGACTCCTTGAAAGGAGCCACCACTCTGCTGTAAAACTAATTGATTCGATGTTGAAGCTGTTGGTAATTGTAGTGTCGATTGCTGTAGCTGCTGTTGCTGTTGCTGTAGTAGTTGCTGTTGCTGCTGTTGTTTCGTTGATTTTGTTGATTTCTTACTACGTTTTACTGATGTGCCTGTGGCTTTGGCTTTTAGCTTTTGTAGCGCTGATGCTGAATTTGAAGATTTCGGAATTTTTTGGCTGTTGTCTGGGTTTGGTGGAAGCAATTTTTTACAAAATTGCCCACCAATAACCACCGTTTGTTGTATAGAAAATTTAATTTAAATATGATTTTGCTACAATGTTGTTTCAACTATATATTTTGAAGGCTATTATAGCCCCGTCGTTTTTGCGCTATTCGGTTGTTTGCGATTTTAAACTCTTATTCTTGGGGATAAACTATTTTCTTTTGAGTAACTTAATTCCAGTAAAATATCATCAATTCATTAAATATTGTATGTATGCGTGTGTGTGTTATTCAGGGAAAAGGAATTAAGGAACACATTGCTTATAATTTTAATATTTACATTTTGTTTTTAAGATTTTTGTTTTTGTGTTTTCTTGCTATAAATTCTTGCTCTGTAAAAGAAGAATTTTGTTTATAAATTAATTGAATAGGTAATTTCGTAAGGAGTACAAGAGTTAATGTTATCGAACAACAGTTTTTATTAAAAAAAAACTCCGATAAAACATCAATGCTGCTAACAGGGTAACCTAATCAGTAGTAAAAAAAAAATTTGTAATGAATATTTGAAGTAATGAAGATCATATACATTCATACATACAATACATATGCATGTACATTACATATTACAAGAGGCTGCTGATACGTGTCCTCACAAGGTCATGCGGGCGATTTACGTGCTTGTGCAAATAAACCAGAAACAATGTTGTGGAAAATTCTTGTGGCTTGCCATCGAGCCGTGACAATCACTGACAAATATTTTATTCCATAATTAATCGGAACATGACTTCTTTACAATCATTCAACAATGGCAACAACTTCAAAAAAAAAAAAAAAACGTGCTTTCTATTTCAGAATGGAAAAATACCAACATTCTTACTACGACATCCTTTAACAATTTTTTGCTAACACTGACAGCCACTTAATAGAATTTTAGGTTCACTTTGGATTTAACACCTTAGGTACGTATTTTTTTTTTTTTAATAAATAACAACCTAAGGCATTGCAATACAATTCTTTTATCAAAACATTTACGGGCATGCCAAGCAACGTACCAAACATTCAGTAGACCGCCCAATTCTAGCCTCCCACACAGACAACTCCCACACATAACCTTAAAAACACAAACACACACTATCAAAAAAAAACACACAAACTTATACAATAACAACAAAACGACTCAATTAAAATAAAATGCATTTTAATATTGTTGCTATTGTTGTCCTCTTTATTTTACTTGTTTCATTTGCCAGTGCGGTGTGTAGAGTAGTAATAAAAAAAAATAAATAAACCCTCAAGAACATTTGGGGGGTTTTTTTGTTTTTTTTTTGTTAACATGTTTTACCAGCAACAACATCTAAAACAATGGACTGCACACACGAGCGCTTACTATATATAAACAACACCTGAGGATTTTTGTGTGTGTGTGCGATGGTGCCTTCTTCAAAAGTGGAAAATCTATTTTTATCCAAAAGAATTTTGCACAGACAAAAAAAAAAAAAAGAGGAGGAACTTTAATCAAAACATATGTTTGTAACAAAAAATCTTTAGGTTTATTTCCTAAAGCATGAAATTCCACACTTTTGCTTTTTCAAGTATCTTTTACCAATAGTTTTCGTTTTTTTTTTATACATTTCGCAAATTTTTTTTTTATTATTCATTTGGAACTTTTCTTTTTTTATATTAAAATTTCCTTTTTTAAGTATTGTTTTAAGCAATAAAAAAAATTTTATGAAATCACTTGTCACTTATTTCACGGTTTTATTTTATTATTTTTATTTAATATACGACACATAGAAATTTTATTAATATTCACTTGCGTTTACCGCGCCGTTCACAAGATGATTTGATATGGTCATTTTTGTTGTTGTTACACATAGATAATTTGACATTTCTGTATATTTTTTTTTGTATTTCATTCAGTTTCTTGAAAGTGTGAGCGGAAAAAGTAATAAAAACGAATCAAGGTACTCAAAGAGAATATCTATAGTGTTGCCATCGTGTTAAAAGGATGCTAAAGGAAAATCGTATAAAACAGCTTAAATACAAATACTGCGATTTGAGTTGCCAACTGGAAAAATCAGTAAAAACTAAGTCTAAACATAATTTTCTGATTTCTGAGTATAGGTCCCGCCACTCAGATATAAAATTTACACGAAAACATGAATGGAATTAGAAACTAATTCGGAAGCCTATCTGTAGATGCAATGCAAGATTTCAACAATGCCTAGATTAAAAGACATGATTGAACACAAACTGAATTGCTGTATCTAACTGTGCTTTTAATAGAATTGACATCCTCTATTCTCCATGAATGGTCGAACATTTATCTACCACAATCTGCCAAAAAGATAATACGAGTAAATATGAAAATGATTTTTTTCAGAGCAGGACGAATGGCATCACGACCACTATTGTAGCTGTGGTCAACTAAGGGAAGTTTCTATTATATTTGGGTTAATGAATAGGTTATTGCTGTTTATATAAATACATGTAAATAATTATCAATTTTTTTTTGTTGGGCTCGCAATTTTGGCAATGGGTGTTATGACATTTATTAATTTTTTTACGGTAATGCACCCAAAATGAGTAATAAGTAGCTGACTACTTGGCGATATTTGTTGATATCGGCACGGTTGTCTGTAGACTTGAAGGTGTTCAATATAATAATCGTAGATTTTTTTTATAGCGGTGGCAAGATATTTTCATTTAGCTTTGCCTTTGAAGCTGACTGAATTAGTCAGCAAAAATATATTAGTTAAAAACCCATAATCTTTAAGTAGTCATGGTAGCAATTAATAAACACTTGATGAAAATATATTTTATACCTTAACGTAAATATATATCTAAGTGGTCAGGGACATCACCTCTAGTGATCCATCAGTCATTTTCCAATATTTTTCAATTTCATGATATTACAAAATAGATCTTCCCTTATTTCCGAAGTAAAAATAATTTAACGTGTCATTTTTTACACTAACTTACGTTAAGTTTCCTGTGCGTAAAAGAAATTCAAAATATAAACTTTGGTAATGCACCTTAATTTCGATAAATTGTTCTTTACATAATCTAGCGTTTTTTTTTTTGTTTTTGCTTCCAATTCCTTAAAGCACTATATTTCTGTTGGGCAACTCCATGGACGAAGTACACTTTTTGACAAATAAAGAGTGAAATATACAACATTGTTGTTTTTGTTTTCCAATATTAAAAAACAGTGTTGAATATAAAAGAAAAATAAAAATTACGAGGGGGGAGGGTTTGTAGAAAAAAAAAAAACACTAAAAGTAATGAACGTCAAAAAAAAACCCAACAACAAAAATACGTACGCAAGGCAACACAGCTGGCTGGCTGGCTGGCTGTTTGGTTGTTTTTGTCTTTCTTTCTTTTTCTTCTAAATGTATGTGCTATACACATACACAAATAGATATAAATATTGTTGAATTTTTTTAAGTATATTTTTTTCGTCAAATTAATGATGGGGCACAAGGGGTGATGCAACGCGTAAGGGGATAGGAGGCATATTTTTTTTTAATAAAGTGGCTCGACAACGTTAACGCAAGCAATTCACAACGTAACAAATCAACACAGGCTCAACAAAAAAAATCGAATTGAAATCTTTTTTATCAAAAAAAAAAAACGAAGAACTTTCACAATTTATAGATTTTTTATGTTTTTTAAATATTAAGAAAACATTTTATTTTTCTAATTACATATTTCTTATTCTATGGTTCGATCACATTTTTTTATTTTCTTGGTTTTTCTTTTGGGTTCCACTACACATTTTCACTTTTTTTCATTGATTTTCAACTGGTAACATTTTTTTTTGTTCACTTTTTTTATTCACATTTTTTCCTACAAATCGATTGGCTTAATATTTACTCCTTTATATAATTTTACCGTAATGGACAACTCTTTTTCTTTTGTTTGGCTTAATTTATATTAATTTGAAATAATTTTAATAAATTGAAAATTAATTTTTTTTTATTACGACTTTACACAATTCTACCGTGAGCACTTTCGAATTTTTTTTTATTTTTTTTCACGTCAGCTATAGTTGTATTTGACATTTGAATGGTTTAGCGAATGGAGAGATGCCAGATTTTTGGAAAATTTTGCAAAAGATTACCATAAAAGGGAGTAAAAAGAAAGATTGCAAATGTATGGGAATTTAATGGTTTTGGGAATTTTTGCGAAAGGTGATTGATGACTAATTCTGACAACGGGTTCTCCATTTATGTTATCAATAAGAGTTGCGCTATTTGTTTGGATCCTATTTAGATGATGGAGTAGGCATTTAATTCTACAGACATATGTTATGAAAGCACATTTGTGACCGCTCCATGAGATAAATATAAAGGTGCTGCTATTAGGCAAACATCTGCTGACTTGTCTAGGACAGTATGTTGTTGAAACCATCTGATTCATATCAAACCTTACATATCTCAAGTACTATGTACTGTCCGTAACCTTGCGACCCTTCGCAGTTTAATAATGCTATTTACAGATCTATTGTCCTTCCCTCCTTTAGGACTTTGTACCATGGGTCAATTCGACCTCCGGTTACTCTACTTGTCTTGATTGACAGCTTCACGTCCTATAAACTAACCTAGATAGGCTTATGTACAGCGAACGTATTCTCTCGTGTCGTACTATACTTAGTGCTTTACAAAGTTTATTGAAGTCTTACTCCAGAGATGGTAATTAAGATTAGGAACGACAAATATAAAGTAAAGTACAACTATACAGTATTCCGATATTTTAGCTATCAAGAGGACTAGAAATTTTGATAGCAAAATTTCCTTATTATCGTTAAGGAATGAAAGATATTTGAATACGAAAGGTTACTAAGATAAGTAAGTATTCGAATATTAAGAAATTTAAGGCAAAATGTTTAAAATTTGAAATATTTTATAAATAACTTATAATTGTTAAAAATTTCTTTAATAATTTGGCAATATCCATTCGAAATACAATTTGTTGCTTATAATTTAGTACATACATATAAGTCTACACAATTATTTTGCTCTGGAATATTTAATAATAAATAATAATTAAATTGTTTAAGTTTCAGTTAAAAATAATACTTTTTAAATAATAAAGTTTTGCTCTTACTACTAAACATTAATCCAATTCCAATAAATCTTTCCTCTTAAGGAGAAATGTACGCAAACAACAGTTTATCTCCACTCCTTACTAAGCGTCTGCTTTCTGAGTCTTTTGCATGACTTGCCTTAACTGTGGAAAAGAGGATTTGGTCTGTGGTGGATGTAGTCTAGCACACAAATTTATAAAAGGTTCATACAACGAAGGCCGTTCCATTGCATTAACGGTGTAGTGCTTTATACGCTCACGGGAACACCAGGAATTTGCTCGATTCAATATATGTTCCACAGGATCGATTTGATTATTCTGCAGCTGTTGCTGCTGTGTAGGTGAGGGCGGTGTATCTTTACGTCTGGCTCGCATATTGGCCAAAACAATAATAGCCACCTCTTTCTTTTCCTTATTTTTATCAATATCCTGCTTAATATCGGCCAACATATCTAAACTTTGAGGATCGGTGGGATCATAAACCAAAACAAAACCATCAGGAAAATATAAATAATGACGTGGTAAGCTGAGCTTTGCCTTGTAAACCCGCTGAATCATAGATGCGTAAAGTTTCTCTAGTACCACGACCTGTATCCACACTAGCCACATAAATATCCTCTATAGTTGGATGTATTTCCTTAGTAAAAAAAAAGTTATAAACTATTAAGCAAGTGTTTAGAAAGTTTGTAAGCAATTAATTGCCTTACCGTGTCCATATTAACATTTCCATAAATTAATTGTTCCAACAAAGCAGTTTTGCCCACACCTTTCATGCCACATATTAACACTTTGCCCACTTTACCAATTTTGGCCGTTAACATTTTCCAATATGTTTAATTTTTATTGTTTTTTTTTTTTGTAATCTATTTCTATTTTAATTTTTAATATTGTTTTGTTTTTATTTCCTTAAAAATGTTAAAAAATAAATATTTTTCTTGTTATTCATAAACAAGGTTGCCGTTCTTTGTTATTTCTAAACGAAACTGGTTTTTGTTTTTGTTCAATGTGTAATAGATTTGCAGACTTTTTCTGGTTTTGGTTCTTTTTGTTGTTAAAAAAATGTAATTTAATTAATTATTAAAAGCTAAATAAACATATTTAAATTTTAAAACATTTGAAAAAACTATGTTATTAAATATTTATATATTTTTTCTTAATGTTGTGATTGTTTTTCAGGAGTTGAGAACAATTTTTTTTAATTTGCTGGCAACATTGTTATAAAGAGAAAGTTTTTTTTTGGTTTATTTCGGCAGGCAGCTGTTTTTGTTTTCTAACCAGTGTTGGTTAAGGCATTAATTGTGTTATCAATACTTTTGCATAACGTTGAAAATAAGAAGAAGATGTTTTTTTTTGTAACGTTTTCTGATTAGAAGCCAAAATTTTATTCGTTTTCCCGCGTTGAAGAATAAAAAAATGAAAAATGTATTCTCATTATTTAAAATGTTATTTTGTGATTTAAAGTGTGTGTTTTTATACAAATTGGTAAGAATATTAATTAATTACTAAATTTATTATGTTCTGAAGTAAAATATATGTTTGAGTTAAAAATATAATATCGTTAGTATTACACCAAATCATGGAGCATTCTAGAGCAAATCCTTTATTGGAAGACATAACGCTAATGTCTGGGGCTTCATTAAGCCTTGTTCCACTTGGAAGTTAATATTTGATGCAGTTACCTTTAGTTCTAGTTGGAGTAAATGCTATTTAAGTGGCTGTGACCAAATTTCCCAATTGAGACTTGGCCCATTAACCTCCTTCAGTGGAGTATGTACGGAGTTAATACTGCTGTTGTATGAAGCAGTAATTAATTCACCCCAGATTTCGGCAATAGAATTGCTGTTATACAGAAATACGAAAAAAAAACGAGGAGGTGGCGCACCACAACATTGTTTGTGTATACCCCCTTTGTCTATCGAAACATAACCTCAATAGTGTTTGCCAACAAACAGTATTTGGTATAGGGAACGGCCAAAGACATTTGAAGAGCTATCTATGGACCCTAAGGAAAATACTGCCTAGCGTAGTTTGAGGGTGGACGGCAAGAAAGATAGTAAAAGAAATTTTACAGTTAATGGAACACGGTGTACTGGAGTTATTACTGCCTTTTTCCCCAAAATGAATTTCACTTCATGTTTTTTCGTTGTAGAACCTAACCAATCAACCTACTGAGAGGCGACTTTTGTGAGCAATTATTCAAGATCATGTGATTTGGGTACACTGGAATATTTTTTGCGAAGACTGCTGTGCAGCGGTAAGTAAACTAATGATTTCTATTTAAACTATGATAGTTTAAGTCATTTAAGAATCAGTTTATTTGTGTAATCGTTACAATCTGTATTTGCCGGTTGAATGTGTACGAAGGAATATTGTCAGTAGGATTCCTATTCTTGCCCATTTTCTTTTTTTGTATTTAAGGTGGATTGGTTGCTATTTAATTATCGACCACAAGCATTTATTTGTCAATATTATTGGCAAGTATTCGTAGATAGTTATTCATAAATACTTAAATTAATTGAAAATCATGTTTCATTGCCTTCCATAATTCACATTCATAAATAACGGTTACATTAAGGTTCACTACAAAATGTGTTCCTTATCTAAAATATGATTTCTCGAACTACACAACAATACGTATAAAGAACATAGGGTGCCAATACTACTACTACATAACACACTATTAAATGAAACACCTTTTTATTAAATTTGAATTGAACTTTACGAAACCAAATCTAGGCCGTTTTGACCGCTAACATTTCACCATTATTTCACTCCATTCTGTGTTGAACATCTGGGTTTTCTAAGTTCAAATTCCAATTACGCAATGCATTCCTCTACGGATTTTAAATTTAAAACCTTAAGGGAGTTTTGCAGAGTTTGAAATAATTGATAATTTAAAGGTGGAAAGTTTGGACTAAAATGCTTACTATACATACAGTGGTGGCCATGCGGTTAGACACTAGCTCTTCTATTTTTAATGCAATATTCCTCTATTCTTATTTTTTATTATCTCTTTGCTGCGTTACATTCCTTCAAGATCAGCCCATAGTCCATTTTCCTTTTAAATTTCGTTTTTCTATCCAGATGATCCTCTAAACCTGATATTTTAGCACAAAATAAAAATTTATTCATATTAAAAAAAAAAATACAAACAAAAAACTTATTCTAAAACTTGTACTTAGTTGGATACCCTTTATTTTTGATCATAGCTGCCAGTCTCCTTGGCATACTTTCTACAAGGGCCATACAGCGATCCACTGAAATTCCATTCCAAGCTCTTTCTACTTCTTTCCATAAATTAGACAAATTTTTAGACTTTTCTCTCATTACACGCTGCTCCACATCATTCCAAAGGTTCTCAATAGGATTGAGATCCGGAGATTGGGCTGGCCATTTTTACACGTCGATATTGTTCGATTCCAAGCAACACCTCACTAAACGTGAGGTGTGTTTTGGATCATTATCTTGAATAAATCGCCACCTAAGTGGCATGTTGTGCTCTGCATATGGTATCATTGTATTTTGAAGTATATTCTGGTATACATACTGGTCCATAGGAGTATCAATATTTTTTATAGGACCAACTCCATGCCCAGAAAATGCTGCCCACACCATCACATTACCTCCACCGTGTTTTATTGTTTTACTGGTATACTTTGGATTTGGATGTTGCATGTTCGGAGGACGCCATACATACCTCTTACCATTCGATCCGAAAATACAAAATTTAGATTCATCACTCCAGAGGACATTTTTCCAAAAAACTAACGGCTTTTCCAAATGCTCACGAGCGAAGCACAACCGAGCTTGTAGTTCTTTTTTGAAACATGTGGCCTATGTTGAGAAATGTATCCACGTAAATTTTTTTCATTAAGTCTTCTTCTTATCGTTCTGCTGGACACGTTGATACCATATTTTCCTGAAATTTCTCTCTGGATTACGGTGGAGCTCTTAAAAGGATCTTCGACAGAAGCTCTGTATATTAAAGAGTCCTCTTTACGTGAAGTTTTTCTGGACCGAGGAGCCTGTGTAACATTTTTCAAGGTTTTATATTTTTGAATATGGCTTAGTGCATTATAAACCATCTTCCTGTAGCATACCAAAGTAATAGCAAGCTCACTAATACTTCTTCCTCTCGAGTTCATTTGATGAATAATCTTTTTTTGTACACCACTTTTTTTAGCCATATCTGAATAATATTTATTAATTCTATTTGTCTTCCTCATTGATTAAATAATACCTAAACTTACCAATTAAAATTTATACCCACAAAAAAAAAACTTTTAAAAAATTTAATTATACTTGGATGTGCTAAAATTGTCTCCAGCTTCTTTTACATATTACGCACTAATATGCAAATTTGAAAGAGATAGTGATAGAATGCAAAAAAAATTATAAACTACACTAATTACCAAAAGTTTAGTTTATAATTGCAATGAAATGAAATAATTTGCTTTAGAAAACAACAAGCATGATGTGTGCTAACCTCATGGCCACCACTGTATATGGTGGATGCATCAAAAAGTCTCTTATGACTATAAAGTTGCCGAAGTCTAGTAGGTAGTTTGTTGGCTTATTAAACGAAGGGCCACGGTGGACGGTTAAACGGAGCGCATTACGTTTTCTTTTGATTAATTCTGACCCTTTTAATTGAATTGTTTGCTTAAATTTCATTAATTTTTGACCAGGCAGATCTAATTGCTTTACTTTCTTGGTGCCAATATTTACATGTAGCCAAAACCTAGTGCTCCATTTTAATTGCTGCGCTATTGCTATGATCTGTGAGATAAAATGCTAATCTCACATTAATTCATTTAAATTTTCTGGTATACCAGCCTTTGTTAACTTTAATGGCCCTGCGTTCGGGAACCCAGAACGTTCAAATGTCCCTTTATTTCCCCTAGACACACACAGGATTCTTTGACATACACTCTCTAGGGGTCTAATGGTCGCTTTACTGTCCATAAGTGTACACTATTCGACATACTATTGGATTGGTATAGCCATTATCTTAGCCTGGATAGCAGTAATAATAATTAAATTCCACATTCGACTTTATTTGGCCATCTTGATTCCTCTGTGAGTTTGTTTCCTGAGAGATATAAATCGTAATCATAGGGGAATCTTTCTGGTATTTTGATTGTAAAACGAATTCGAAAGATCATTTTGGTATGGCCATAGTTGCTTACATATCATGCTCTTGTGGCCCTCAGGCTCTACCACTTGTGTTGCGATTATGTCTAAAGTTAGCAAGTTAATGATAATAAGTAATTCCTTAGATGATGTAGCTGTAAGTGGTCCTTCCTTCGTCACAGTTGTATGTTTTCGAAAGCAATTTTAGTTCTAATGACAAACAATTGCTTGTTTCAATCAAATCATTGGAATTGTTTCACCATTTTCAAATGGTTGAAGTCCTAAAAAGAAACGAAATTAAAATATTTCTTCAACTGTCAGCTGTCAGTTTGGTAAGATTTTTTTTTTTTTTTTGCCAACAAAAGGAAAAGATGAGAATCCAATAGCGGTGATTCATATCTTTAAACGAAGTATTCTTGCAACAGAAATAAACGAAAGGCTCGAACAGGTACAAAAGAAATAGAAAAACACTAGGATCTGCCAGAAGAAAAGCGCTTAATGTGATAAAGATCGCGCAATACGCAAAAGATTTTTAAGAACACAAAGAAAAAACAAAAACAAAGCCAAAGGCAAATACAGAGCAAATATTTTAAACAATGAGAGACATTGAATGAAAAACAGGCGCCTTTTAAACAGCTTAAATATGGAAAGAATCGCACACACACACGCATACAAATGTAAATAGAGAGCAAGAACAAATAATTACTAAAGAGTCAAGTACTGTTTGTTGTCTGTCAGGCTGTCTACAGATTTTAACATTTTAATGACGATTGTATTTGCTTTTAAGTCGCTCTCTTTTTTTTACTCTCTTACTCATTCTTGCTTCCTTGCTATGTCCATTCAGTTGAAGCAATGATTGATCCTTTTTAGGATTTTGTTTTTGTTTTAAATACGTATAGTATTAGTATAGCTCTATCTCTTTCATACATTTTAAGTGTTGATGAGGAGTATTACTTTTTTGTTTTTTTTTTTTTTTAAAGCCGTAGTTTATTTGCCTGATTTAATTAGAGCTGGTAGTAGTTAAATTTTTTTTTTTGTATTTCATATTTTGCTTCATTTTCTTTATTGTTTTTCTTTTAATGAACAAAATACAAATAAGTACGTAAAGATTGCTTGATTCTTAGATAAGATTAAAGTGTAATAGATACTTTTTAGTTCTCCTGTTCTCATGATCCCTTAACCTGCCTGTCATTCAATTTGAAATGTTCAGAGGCAAGTTAATTAAATGAATGACAGAGGGAGTATATTTCATTAACGAACAAAAAGTGGAGTTCTCATAAATTTAAAATTTCGCCAATAATTTCTACAACTCACTATACGTACTTAAGGCCTATGGTTATAAGGACAATCTGGTCATTATGGTCTCAGGTTTCAATTCCCATACTCTCTCTCTCTCTCTGTCTCTCTCAATCTCTCTCTTAGGCTTTACATCTTATAAGTGAATGGCTAAATTGCCAAACCTTGCAAAACGGAATTCATGCTTTTTAGCGGGCGATCTTAAACGATTCTAAAGCTCGATCCTAAACGAGTTTTAATTTTGCTTATACAATAGAGTTAAATATCTGGGGATGTTCTTGATCCCAAGCTCTCATGATAGAATAACAAATTAGTTAGGATTAGGAGAGCGACAATAGCGCTTTACATTTGCAAAAAGACAGTAGGCAGGATCTAGCAACAGAACAACCATTACATATTGGCTCTATTGGTGTGTAGTTTCGCCAACTTTGTCCTAGATGATCAGACAGGACACCAATGGCACTTATAGAGTACGAAGGTAGCCAGTTGTTCTAATTAACAATGCGCTCTATTCCATTTCAAGCAAGGCAATATTTGCTATATTTAACTAGCTCTCCCTTGTCCTCCTGTTAAGATAGAGGATTGAGTCGGTGGTAGTTAGACTCAATGCAGTCATTTCCTGGCCCAGTCAGGATTATGGGCAAGCTGATATTTTGGGAAGACATAGACACACTGGGGCCGAATATGTGATTCCTTATACTTTTCGAAACAGGACTTTCGATTTTAGAATTCAGAGGTTCACAATAGAACCATTGAAGTTTACACTGATTTTCGAAACAGGGCTTTCGATTTTGTAATTCAGACTAAAGAATTTTGATTTGAGAAACCAGAGGTTCCCAATAGGACCATTGAAGTTTACACTGATGGCCCAAAGTAGCTGCTGAAATTAAACTTTCTTATAGGCTGCCTTATCACTGTAGACATTTCCAAGCAGAGGCCATCCATCAAAAAAATGTTGATTCATACGCACCCCTGTCCTTTTGGTAGGTATGTCGTAAGACTCGAAGTTCCAACTAATGCCTTCTGCAGGAACTGTGGGTCACAGTAGCAGAAAGGTACTGTCGTTCCCCTTATGTGTCACTACTCTGCTCTTGTGATGAAGAAGCGGAGGTTTTTAACCTCTTATTTCCTGACGTCGTTTACCAAGCTTTCTCGCGTTGGTTTTCTCTAGAGAATGGGTAACCTAGTCTTGTTGAAATTTCAGCCTGGAGAGCATTACAATAATGTTTTAGCCTCAATTTGAAGCTTTTTATCCACTTCTCTAATATAGAAACTGTCACCAAATCACAAGAAAGATTTAGAATCCTTATACATCGGAAAGGTCGTTACCCAAAAAGACTGGACGGTCAACTAGAGGGAAGAATAGGCCAACTCTGAGAGTTGTGGTCTTAACTACTATATTGATAGGCAGTTTAAGATTGTTTTTAGTGCCTTGGCCGATGTTCTATATACAATTACGGCCCGGTAGTCCTTGTGAAAGGATTATAACGATTCTGTGCGGTTAAAACCCAGAGAGATGCTATTGCTTTTCTATTTGTAAAGATTACGCTGGAGACATTGAAAATAATCTCTTGACTGGTTTGAGCAGCATGCCAATTTGGAGTCTAGTCTGAAAGCCGAATATTTAATCTCCTTTCTATTTTATATGGGATTGTCATTAAGGCTGTCATACTCTCACGATTAGTTGAACCTTGTAAATACAGTTTCCAATTGGTTATACATAATGTCCACATAATTGCCTCACTTCCGGTCTGTAGATTTCATTCAATTAAAACATCGCGACTTTATTAGCAACTTTGTTAACAATTCCCCAAAGAAAATGGTGTTAAATGTGTAACACAAGCGTATAAAAAAAAATCGCAAAAAATTTAAATTTAAATGCACATGCACATGCGTGTCTAAATGATTGCCAGTAACTGTCAAAAATGCAACAGTGGCTGGCGCAGACTAATGATGTTTAATTTAAAATGTAAACAAATAAACAACAACACAACACACCACACCACACCACAAATAACATGCACTCACTCACTCACACGCTCACACACTTTTTATGACACTCACTTTAAATGGTTGGCTGCTGATTTCAATAATAATGTTTTTATTGTTGTTATGATTATTATTACCGTATGGTGGGGCTCGTTATCCCCATCTCTCTTTCACTCTCTCACTCTGCATGGAGTCTCTTAATCAGTGAGTTCTAGTTGTTCTTTAACGATTTCTTTCAGTGTTTTTTTTTGTTGTTGTTTTTTTTTTTTTTGCATATTCAGTGTAACCAGATCTGTGTTTAATTTAAACAGCAGGGAGTGTTTCTTTTTTGCAGAAACATTCAAATGCAATAATAACTGGAGGCAATTTCCATAACGATTTAGTTGAAGTAACTAGAAAAGAGGAGAATAAAAAAAGAAAGAAGGAATGGGAATCAATTTAACAAATAATAAAAATATATTTAATTAAACATAAAAGTTAAAATTAAAAGAAAAATGAGAGGAATGGAAATCGTATGCATTTTTACAAAAAATATTTATGTATGACGCCATGATCGCATTCAAACTGCAGGAGTATTAAATTCATTCAGATGATCTCTCTTAGCCGTAAAAGAAAACCAACCATCTGTTTTGTTTTTTTTTTTTATTTCTGGCTTGTTTTTTATATTTTATTTCTTAAATGTCTTGAAATTAAGAGAAAAAAAAGTGCCAAATAAGCGTTTATTTTATACGAGCTTTATAATACGGTGGATGAAAATGAAAAAATCAAAAAAAAAAACTACGCTGGTGGTATTTTGACTCCTTTTTCTTAAATATTGGGTGAGGGTAAACAAATTTTCAGTTTTTATTTGGTATAAAACATGGAAAGTTTATATTGGAAACCTTTATCGCAAAACAATATATCGCCCTATGGTCGCCGTGGTCTAGTAGGTAGTGTCTAGTTGGTACTGTGTTGGCTTATTAGACGTAAAAGTCAGGGTTCGAGTCCCAGGCCAGACACCAAAACAAAATACGAAAAGTATTTTTACGGCGATTTCCTTCCAGCAGATTTCTGGCAAAAACTCTCGAGAGTAAATAAAATTGCCATGAAAAGTTTCTCATAAAAGCGGTCGTTCGGAGTCGACTTTAAACTGTAGGTGCCGCCCCTTATGTATAAAATCAACACACACAACATAAGTAGTGTGAGAAAACTAGGTCAATAATCCTAACTAAAGGATTGTAATGACCAATTATGTATGTATTTCGCCCTAAGATATTACCTACAGAGCTGATCTGCTGATCTTCTATTACTCACTTCTTGTCACTATGACAGTCAAGTGACAGCGGTAACCATTCTTATTAGGCAGCATTCCAAACTATATTAGTTCTGAGTGCTTGTTTGATTTAACCGATCGTGAATTCACTATTCTTTCTGTAGTTTCTATTACTCACTTTTTGTCACTATGACAGCCAAGTGACAGCGGTAACCATTCTTATTAGACAGCATTCCAAACTATATTAGTTCTGAGTGCTTGTTTGATTTAACCGATCGTGAATTCACTATTCTTTCTGTAGTTTCTATTACTCACTTCTTGTCACTATGACAGTCAAGTGACAGCGGTAACAATTCTTATTAGACAGCGGTAACAATTCTTATTAGACAGCATTCTTATCTATATTAGTTCTGAGTGCTTATCTGATCTAACCGATCGTGAATTCACTATTCTTTCTGTAGTTTCTAAATGTCGCAGCAGTATTCTGCAATTTTTATTGGGTACTTGGAGGCAGTTTATTCAATTTTCATTTGAAATTAGTTTATAGGGTCTCGTTTATTTATATTATCTGAGATATTTTTCTCTCATCCTCTTAGAAATATAATGTGAGTTATTAAGCTGCTCTATATTTAACGCGTCCGATAAAAATTTTTACGATATTCGCACACTTATAATAACGCTATACCCTTGGCGTTTTGATCCTTAGAACTTAGTGACCCTTAAAACTTAAAATATTATAGTGCGTAGACGGTTTAAGAATTCTGAGTGCTTATATGATCTAAACGATCTCGAATTCACTATTCTTTCTGTAGTTTTAAAATGTCGCAGCAGTATTTTGCAATTTTTATTGGGTACTTGGAGGCATTTTGATTAGTTGTCAAACCAATTCGAAGAGGATAATATTCATCCTTCAGTTTATTCAATTTTCATTTGAAATTATTTTATAGGGCCTCATTCATTTATTCATACTATCTAAGATATTTTTCTTTTATCCTCTTAGAAATATAATCTGAGTTATTAAGCTGCTCTATGTTGAACCCGTCCGAATAAAATTTTTGTCATATTCGCACACTTATAATAACGCTATATTATATACCCTTGGCGTTTTGATCCTTAAAACTTAGTGACCCTTAAAACTTAACATATTATAGCGCGTAGACGCTTTAAGAATTCGTAGAGGTTGCAGGGCTTCTACCCATTCGAATTTTTCGCATTTTTCTTTTCTTTTTATATATCGCACACGTTTAGATCGATTGAATTTGGGTTCGTGAGATTTGAACTTAGCGCGGTCTTGTGATAATATTCGGCTTTTTTATATTTTTGATTTCAAATAAGCGGCTCATGACCGCGAGTCATTTATTGATGAATTTCTCTTCTTGTTTCTAAGTCATTGATTTTTGTCTCTAGCTGTGATTCACTTGCGTAGAATAAAGCTTACCTAACATGTGGTTCATCTGGATATTTTAAAACTCCTGCATACTGATTGCAATTAAACCCAATTTAGCCTTTCTTTCGTGCGTAAAGTATACGTCATTTCTATTCACTCTGAACTGTTTGGGATCATGATATCAGTTGAGGCGATAGAGGGCATCTTGATTTCATTCCAATGTTTGTATGAAATGGTAGACACATGGTTCTGCACTTTCGTGCAGTAATTATTTGAATTATTTCCTTCGCAGTGATAGTAATTTGGTTGATTGTACCGAAAGTACTCGTAAAACTTAGTATGCCAGCCAAAAACTATTGCCACGACCCATTCAGTTTCTATTTGTTCAGACAGCGATTGTTGCTTACATTACTTAGAAGTATTTCCTGCATTAAGACTTCCAGTTTTTAGTTTATGGTAACAGCTACACTGGTCGCACAAGAATCACGCGGTTTCTTCAGTGGGCATCAGCACATAAGGGCTAGGAAGATTGAAAACAAATCCGGCGTCTTATTTATCTGTTATATTTGGCACACAATTCTCCATTCCAAGAGTTTTAAAGAAAAACTTGAAGAACATATTCAGTCATTATGGGCATCACAGCCTATAATGTTTTCTGATGACGTCAGAAAACCGTATGAATAGAATCGATCTCCTGAGGTGTTGATCTCAATTAAAAGACAAGCCTTTAGCAAGTAGGTTAGGTTAGGTTTGAGGGCGTATACTTATCATAGGGACAAGTACTATACCCAGAGGTCAAAATGACCTATTGCAATATGCCCTAGAGGAGAGAGAGGGAGAGGATTGTAAAGGAGATAGGGAAATTACGAAAGAGACGGAGAAAAAAGCAGACCACAAACATACAAGAGAGCGATGTCGTTACTTGACAATAAGTTACTCAGATATCGGCACCATAAGCTGATACATCGAATGGGAAAAGAGTAGATTTTCCTATTACAAATAGAGTCCCAGTACAGTAAGACCCCGCTTAACACTCATTCAGTATTACGCGGTAGTATTGGGGTTCCCCTAAATCGCACACTGTGTTGATACTTGTTGTATATGTGTGCAAATAAAACGGCTATGTATAAACCAAAAGTTCTTTTGTTAGTCTGTCCTGTTAGTCGGTTAGCGCTGCAACTTATTGGAGCGTTAAGCGGGGTCTAACTGTAAATAAACGATATCGGTGGTGAAAATCAATCTGATTTTATAGAAATTACTTTTGCTCCTGACCAATATTTTATCTCTATGGTGTTTGTTGCACATTTTATGATATTGTATCAGCGCTTTATAATCTAAACTTTGCATCACGATCAGCAAATTCCAACACCATCACTGCTTGCTTACCAAGTTTGTACGATTAATTTTTTTTTCTTTCTCTTCAATTTGATTTTTGTTTTTGTTGGATTTTTATTTTTTTTATTATTCATAAAGCCAGTGGTATGATGGTGTTCCTTATCATTTAAGACCATTGGAATAGAAGTTGTCGGTCGTTTGTTCATACCTCTGGAGTTGTGAACGACGACGAATGCGATTATTTATTGACACTTGAAACCCTTGGTGGTGTTGGTGGCAAGCAGTGTTTAGTTGCTTGCTGGCTTGGCATTTAAGTTATGCATGTTGAATTGCCAAGCAAGCAAGCTGGCAGGCAGGAAGGCAAGGCTGGCTGACTAGTGTGTTTCATATTCAAGCTTTTGATTTATGATCAAGTAATTGTTGGTTTTTTTTATCTCTTTTTCTTTTAATTTTTTATTTTCTTTTGTTAAGCGTATAAGATTTTGATATTTTGTTGCTGTTGCTGTTGTTTTTTTTTTTGTTGTGGCATAAGCCACAAAGTCAACAAATTAATATCAATGAAATGGAAAAAGGATTTTTTTTAAATTGTTTTTTAGATAGCACAATACAAACGGATAAACATATAAGAGTATTTAAATACTTGGCTTTAAATGCTATAAAATGTATTTATATTTATGGCAACTCTGTTCAACAAATGTCAATACATTTTAAACTTAACCTTAAATTTGTCTAAATCACACATATTGTCCGAAAGCTACAGTTTATCAATAAATTTTCCTTTGCTTTCTAAAGCAGAAAGGACGAAGAGATAATAAGTGCTTAAAAGAAAACCACACGCATACACTTTCTTTCATAAACTCACGCACACATTTACTTACGCACATCGTCTTCGTTTTCGTCATCGTCATCATCGTCGTCATCATGATCGTCAAAACCTAAAGTAACTGTTGGTTGTGTTGCGCTGTGTTGTGTTATTAATGTTTGCAAGGCTTTTATGTTGTTATTGTTGTTGTTGTTCTTGTTGTTCTTGTCCTGTTGTCGTTGCTGTTACGAAAGCTGCTGTAGTTATTATTATTATGGAGGGATACCACCATAAAGTTAATTTTTTTTTTGTTTTTACAGTGGAAGTTTAACGTGTTAAATTGATTTAAATGGCGCGTGAGCGAAGGAGATAATTTCCACATGTCAGAATGTTTGCAATATTTATGGGCCACAGTTTAAACTACAAACGACCACAATTTATATGAATAATATTGTATACAAAAGCAACAACACAAATAACACAAACAACAGCAACAACAGCAACATCAAACAAACCAGTCATCCAGTCTTAAAGTCTACGATTACACACAAGGTGTTCCTTTTTTTTTTTAGTTGTTTTGATTGTATTAAGCAGCTCTTAACATCAAAAACAACAACAACAACTATACCATCAACATACAAACGAAATAAACCAACCAAACTAACGTTATTAGCCGTTGCCATATTATTCCCTGGCTTTTATGTATTAAGTTCCTGTGAGTGATTATGTCGTGTGTGTGTGTGCGTGCATAAAATAATGCTGTGCCCTATGCTTGTTCCTCCAGTCTGTTTTATGTGCGCATGTGTGTGTGTTATTTTTTTGTTTTCTTTTAAGTTTTTTTTAGTTTATTGATAATTGCTACCAATTACATGCAATTGCAAAATCATTTCTGACACCTTGCCATAGTTTATGGGTAACAAACTGTCATATATTTTACATCAAATAAACGCCATGATTATCACGATGTATTCTCATGCTGCAAGAAATACATTAAACGTTCGTACATTCAAACATATGTGTATGTGTTTGTGTTTATAAATGAATATGAATGAATAGTTAGTTATTAGTGTTGTAAAGTAATTTAAATTGGTTAACCGTTTTCGAAAAACAGAAAATACTACCAGATTCATTGAAGGAAACTAAGAATGCTCGAATAGAATTATGTACACTCACTATGGAACAAATAAACAGGGAATGGTCAGGTCGATTGGCCATTGAATCGTTTTGAAACTACAGAAAATACTCCCAAATTCAGGGAAGAAACCTAAGGATGTTCGAATAGAATTATGTACACTCACTATGGAACAAATAAACAGGGAACGGTCATGTCAATTGGCCACTGAATCGTTTTGAAAGTACAGGAAATACTTCCAAATTCAGGGAAGAAACCTAAGGATATTCGAATAGAATTATGTACACTCACTATGGAACAAATAAACAGGGAACGGTCAGGTCAATTGGCCACTGAATCGCACCAAGTAATGCAGAGATAATTTGTTTTTAGCGGCACTCTTCGTATGTGGAATATTCTTACTGCAGAAGTTTTTCCCCGCAACTGAGGTTAGGTTATTTTTGATTGAAATTTTGTTCTGAATTCCTGCCAGGCGGTGCTGCAGGATCAATAACCATAGATAATTGATCGTGGAAAACAATCATGCGTTCTTTGTTCTTTAATATAAAAGGATTGACAAGTTCCATATATTGTTCCTTTCCGCCAAACTTAATGAGATTAGCCAAGTTCTGTAAACATTTGGCCACCATAACGAGCAAACGTGTAGCTGCTATGGGCGGTGTTTCACTAACCAAACCAAATTGTCGTGGATTTAAAAGAGCCGGACATAGAAGCCTTAAAAATATAAAACCAGAAACGACACGTGTCCTCACCAAACGTTCAGTTGGCCATTTAGCAACAACGGCTTTTACCAGGCAATTGCAGATAAATCGTACCGAACGTAGACACGCTTCGGGCGAATTAAAAATATGGAGTGAGTAATAAGATCAAGAATTTGTAAAAGGAACTCAGCATTGGAGCAGGCATCATCGTTAACATCCATTTTGGTGGGATTCATGAATGTGGTGGCCAAGCTGGCATCCCTAAATAGAGTAGTGGTTTCATTTTCTCGTGCAATTTCTGCCTGACCGAGGACACGTATCAATTCGGTTTCACGTTTCTCATGTCTAAACACGCGTAGTAAGGCGTTAGCCAAGGGTACACGATCATTGTGGCACAATTCCGAGAAAGCTTTGACGACATAAAGTTCGGGTTCGAGTAAGAGTTGCTGTAGAGGACTGTACTTTTCACAAGGCATTATGAGATCACCTAAGTAACGCATTCTCAAGCGTAAGGAGCCCCATTCACCCATGTTAGGTTGGAGCGGTAGCCTTGATGCCAAAAGCTCACTTGAGCACGTATAGCGGCCCGTAGTGACGCTTCAGTTGAAGGCAGTCTCTGTACTGCCAAATTCCTCAAAATCAGGGAAAAAGAAGTTGGTCAGCGCGTGGGCGGCACTCTCCGCAACTTACTGTATAAACAGATTAAAAACTAATATCCATAAACCCTCGTTCCTACATCCCTAGAAACTGTTCTTTTCCTTTTTTGCTTCAATGCAATGCACTGCAAGAATAAGGGCAAACTCCTAAGTCGTACATACAGTAAGACCCCTGTTAACGCTGCTCCGCTTAACGGTGTTTCACCATTATGCGGTAGTATTGGGATTCCTCTAAATCGCACTCTGTATTGATGCCTGTTGTATATATGGGCAAATGAAATGGCCATGCAGCAACCGAAAGTGGTCCACTATATAGCGTCGGTGTATACTATGTATCTTTTTCAACGCTCTTTTATTAGTCCATCCATCGCAATGAATTTACATATGTACGTGTCAAATTGCCTCGTTTAACGCTGTTTCGTTTAGTGCTGGAACTTATTGGAACGTATCCCCCTTGTGAAGCGGGGTCTTACTGTACCTAATTGGCCATTACAATCCTTTCGTCAAAATTACAATCTAGTTTCTCACACCGCTTATGTTGAAGGTGCTAATTTTTTACAAGAGTGGCGGAACCTACAGTTTAAAGACGACTCCGCACGACAGATTTTTGAGAAAATATTTTATTTCCTTTCATAGTTTTTGCCAGAAATCATCGAAGAAATATTTCTTTTCTTCTTCTACTTTTAGTTAGAGATGTCTGACCGGGGGGTTTGAATCGAGGCCTCACGAGGCGAGAACTCTTAGGTGCTAAAAAATATTTTTAGGGCGATTTCCTCTTGGTAGTCTTCTGGCCTTTTGCCCTTTCCTAAGTGGAAATAAAATTACCATGAAAAGGTTTTCAAATCTATCGTTCAGAGACTATATTAAATGGAAGATTCCGCTACTTATTAGCACATACAACATGCGTGGTGTGAGAAGCTATTATGAAATCTCAACTACAGAGTTGCAATTACTAATTAAATAAACTGTGAAAACCTTAACTGCCCATACATATAAACGATGATCTTGATATGTTAGTTTAGGTCAGCGGATAGCCTACCGTTCACAGACAAGTTCACTCAGTGACCCATATGGCTTTTTCCTTTTTTTTCTTTTGGCGTGTGAGGTAGGGTTCAAAATGCCTTCGCACTTGCAGTGATCGTCATCAGCTGCGTCGAGTGGTGCTTCCACTAAAACAATCCCTTCTCCTTCTGGGGATACTCCTTTCCCGGGACGGCTATCTACATTACCTCGGGAAGGGCCCAGAACGACGTCCAGTTAAGGACCGTTGTCTACTCTCCCACGTTTGGGTACGCCATATTTGAAGCCAGCTATTGGCTCGTCTTCTCGTGTATCATTCCGTTGTATTGTATCAAGGTCGAACTTCTTTCTGCGGAGTACATATTCAACGTATCTTCTCACAGTGTTCCATTTCATCTCACTTTCGAGCATTGCGTTCACAATGGTGTCGGGTGTAAATTCTCCAATTTGTTCCATCAACATGTTCTTCTCGTCTTGCCATTTAATGCAATAGAAGAATGTGTGTTCAACGTCGTCACTCATTTCCTCGCAATAAATACAGCTAGGATCAGTCACCTTGCCCATACGGTATAGGTATTTTCGGAAATAACCATGACCAGAGAGAAACTGGGTCAGAAAATAGGTAGTTTCCCCAAAGGTTCTCCGTATCCACGCCTCTATAGATGGGATAAGTTTATAAGTCCATCTTCCGCATGTTTACTCGTTCCATCTACTTTGCCATCGCCGTAGTCTTTGAGATCTGAGATCTGCGCTACTAATGGGAAGATTTTCCCTCTTCATTCTCCAAAATTTTCTTCCCTCAAATGCCTGCAGGTCAATAGGTATCTCACCGGCGATCACTAGGACTGCGGCGCCCGATACTGTGCGGTAGGCCGAGGCAACTCTTAATGCCGCTGTTCGCTGCTAATATTTTCCGCTTAGATTTAATCTCTAGCGCATCTCCCCATATCTCGCTTCCGTACAGCAATATCGAGTTCGTCGCCGCCATAATCAATTTTCGTTTGGCCTGTGTTGGTCCGCCAATATTTGCCATCATCCTGCTTAGAATGCCCGTTAGTTTCGCTGTCTTGGTAGCTGCATGCTGTATTTGGGCCCAATAATTAAGTCTGCAGTCGAGTCTTATGCCCAAATATCTAACTGCCCTTTTTGTGACCAGTGACACATCACCTATCTGCATACCAATCTCGAGTGGGATGTGAGCCATTGTCATCAGTATGACCTCAGTCTTGTTCTTTGCGAGCTCTAGACCATGATCCTCAAGCCATATCTGAGTCCTTATCAGGACTCGATTCAGTTTTCTCCTGGCATCCTCAATGTCGCGCGCTGAAATGACTGACACTATATCATCCACGTATCCCACGAGGTATGTGTCCTCTGGCATTTCTATACCTAAGATTTCGTCATAGCTCAGGTTTTAGAGATCTGGACCAAGAATAGATCCCTGAGCTGCACCAGACGTGATCTCCACGACCCTTCGACCATCGGGTGTATCATATAGAAGCTTGCGATCCTTCAGATAACTGCGTAATATTCTCAGAAGGTATATAGGAATACGAAATCTTTCTCGTAGTGCCTTAATAATATCCTCCCATCAAGCGTGGCAAGGACATCAATGCGCTTCGGATAGTGACGTATGAGCCTTGTCCGTTCAACGCATTCCACTACATCCGCTATGGCACCAAGCGTACCCATATAGCCCATTATGTTACCCAGTGTGAGGTAAGCCTTCTTCTTTCTTTTAAAGAGTCCCTCAGCTTCTGCAGTAATATAGGTGGGGCAGACAGCGATTGTCAGCGAAATTGACCATGCCGTTGTGTCCCATTGGAACTCCTGTTAGAATGTGAACCGTTCTCTTGTCAATATCAAGTAGTTCCCTGGTTCTCCCGCTGCAATTTACAGAGCAATTTTGAAATTCGAAAACCAAGTACGTATATTAGACCGTCCCAGGTTTGTGGAATTTCATGTTGCTTTTTCCAATTTATAAAGTATTCTTGTAGGGGCGGATACATAACCTCTATCGACTTCTCCTTAGACATAAACGTTCACCTTTTCGTTTCCCTCTTCACTGGCACAGTAAAGGTAGTTATTGTGTCGATGTATACGGTGTAGAGAGCACATGTAACTACACTTGACGCCCTTTAATTTGACGACATAGGATCCCAGCAGCAATCCCCTTTGATTGCTGCTTAACTGTCCATACATATGGTCAAGTTCGAAGGAGGTAGGCCTTCGGGTTTAACCAAATTTCGTAATCTGTATGACACGTTCAGTGCTTAGTTGTCGGAATAGATCCCAGATCCAGTACGAAATTTTATTTTTGAGTCGTCAGTGGAGATCGTTATATCATGGCTCATAATAAATTTCTAATTTCAAATCATTAGACTCAACAAAGTAAAAATGGTAACAAAAACCGATTACCGATTACTTTTTTTTTTTGTTGCACTACCATTACTAATGCCGTGCATTCTTTTTAATGCCTCTTAAAAGTACAAAGATTTTGTACATCGAAAATCCAATTTAGAAGGAAGGAGTACGAATTGTGGTAATTTTTTTTATTTTTTTTTAATATTCATGGCAGTTCCGTAGAAATACGAATGTGAGTCTCTCCTCTCTCTTGCAGACAATCATTTTGAATGCATTTACAATCGTAATTATTGTTATAGAGGGAGGTCTGCGATGTACACAAACGCTCAAAACGTTCAAAATGTTTTCGCCAACAAATAATATTTATGAACGAAATTAAGCGTTTATTAATTTAAATGTTTCCATAATTATGGGATTTGCTAATAAAAAGCAAAAAAACAGCAAATAAATGCAATTTATTGTTGTAATATTTCTAAATGCTCGTGTTTCGGAACCTTGCCGCCTTAATAATTTACAAGACTGTGTAGGAAATTTAAACAAAAAAAGAAGAAAGAAAAGAATCGGCAAAAGGTGTAAACTTTCTATTTGAAAAGCTCCACTAAATAAATTCGGAGTAAGCCTTTAATCTATTGCGATTGAAAGCAGATTTTTAAGGGAGACTTTTTTCATTTGAATTGCCTTTTAACCTCAGTGTTAAACGAATGTGATGTGATTGGACATTCCTCTTCTCTAGAAAACTTGCTGTAAAACGATCCACATTTACGAAAGCCTTACAGGCCACGTCATTATATTCTTTTTGAGTGATTTTTAATATGTAAGTCATTTGCAGTCGTAGAAAGTTTCTTCAATTTTTTATCCCCTCCAAAAAACTATGACTTTTCGGAGTCACTATACCGCTATCATTTCTTCTGCTTTGTAAGTAAGAAATAGTTTCATGCCTTGAAAAGGCAAATCGTGATGTCAGGTGCATATGACCTGCTATAGCCAGTGATGATTTGTTGCTGGACCTAGATAAGGCCAGCCTAAGGTTAGCGTTTGGTTTCATTACAGGACACTGTGAGATTAGACCACTGATAGGGATCTGGAACAGATAACAGCCGGACTATTGCAAAATATGTTGCGATACAGAGGAATTGGAAACTATTGAACACTTCCTCTGCAAATGTTCTGTTCTAAATAGGTTGAGGACCTTGGGTCAGGGATCTTCTTCAAAAGTTTAGACCATCTCTCGAGTATATAGATGGATTGAGCTAGTTGAAAAGTGCTAGGACATCATGGTTGTAGTCGGTTTCTCCAATTTTTTTCCATCGCCTCTTATATCCTTCCTTTCCCATCTCTTTTCCTTTTCCAATTTCCTTATCTTCTTGACGGGTCGCCGTGGTCTAGTAGGTAGTGTGCTGTGTTATTAGACGTAAAGCCAGGGTTTGTGTCCCAGGTCAGACAACAAAAATAAAAAATACAAAAAGTATTTTTTCGGCGATTTCTTCTCTTGCTCTTCTTGAAAAGTTTCTCAAATAAATTTGTCGTTCGGAGTCGACTTTAAACTGTAGGTCCCGCCACTTCTGTATAAAACTAATACACACAACATTAGTGGTGTGAGAAACTGCAGGCTTCTTGGGGACGATTGTTGTAGACAATGGTGAAGGTATAGCACTGGCCATTTTATAGTCACCAGCAGCAACTCGTTTCCGTTCGCATCTTTCCTCTTTCCTAAACCTGCACAATGCACTGCATGGGTAGGGGTCATCCCCTGAGTGCAGGTTTAACCCAAAAAAAAAAAAATCCTCTCTCTTTCCCTTCTAGAATTAATTTACAATTAGCCATTTTTCTCTGGGTATTGTACTTGTCCTAACGACAAGTACACGTCCTCGAACCTAACCAAAGCTTGCGAATAAATTCAGAGAATATAGGATAAGGAACAAATCATAGCTTAATTTATTCGCATTCGTACATTATCCTCTCATTAAATTGATACAAATGAGTGTAAAATTCAAGAAGTCCCGAACTTTTTGAAGTGGCTTTTTTAACAGCGATGATATACAAAAATTTTAAGTCTCTCAATGAATCCATAATCTGAAGTGTCAGTTGCATTAAGTTTAACTACAGTGTCGGTAATAACAGTAGAACATGGATCATAGTATACCGTATCTGAAAGAATTTCTAATTAGCAAGCATTTTGGATATAAAACATAAACGAAAGAAATTATTCAAATATTCATTTACAAATTTCGGCCAAAAAAATGCAAATCATTGACCAAAAAATGCAAGGCATCGACAAAAAATGCAAGTCATCGACCAAAAAATGCAAGTCATCGACAAAAAAATGCAAGTCGTAGTCCAAAAAAATGCCAGTAATCTACCAAACAAGTGCAAGTCATCTACCAAAAAAATGCAAGTCACTGTTCAAAAATATGCCAGTCGTCGACCAAAAAATGCAAGTCACTGTAAAAAAAAAATGCCCGTCATCGACCAAAAAATGCAAGTCATAGTCCAAAAAATGCCAGTCATCTCCCAAAAAATCCAAGTCATTGTCCAAAAAAATGACAGGCATCTACCAAACAAAATGCAAGTCATAGTCCAAAAAAATCCAAGTCACTGTCCAAAAAAATGCCAGTCATCTACCAAACAAATCCCAGTCATAGTCCAAAAAAATGCAAGTCACTGTCCAAAAAAATGCCAGTCATCGCCCAAAAAATGCAAATCATAGTCCAAAAAATGCAAGTCATAGTCCAAAAAATGCAAGTCACAGTCCAAAAAAATATCAGTCATCGACCAAAAAATGCAAGTCATAGTCCAAAAAAATGCAAGTCATTGTCCAAAAAAATGCCAGTCATATACAAAACAAAATGCAAGTCATACTCCAAAAAAAAGCAAGTCGCTGTTCAAAAAAATAATGCTAGTCATTGACCAAAAAATGCAAATCAGTCCAAAAAAATGCAAGTCACTGTCCAAAAAAATGCCAGTCATCTACCAAACAAATGCAAGTCATCGACCAAAAACTGCAAGTCATTGTCCAAAAAAAAATGGAAGTCATATTCCAAAAAATGCAAGTCATCTACCAAAACAATGCAAGTCACTGTTCAAAAAAATGCCAGTCATCGACCAAAAAATGCAAGTCATAGTCCAAAAAATGCAAGTCATTGTCCAAAAAAATGCCAGTCATATACCAAATAAAATGCAAGTCATAGTCCAAAAAAATGCAAGTCACTATTCAAAAAAATGCCAGTCATCGACCAAAAAATGCAAGTCATGGTCCAAAAAAAATGCCAGTCATCTACCAAACAAATGCAAGTCATCGACCAAAAACTGCAAGTCATTGTTCAAAAAAAATGCAAGTCATACTCCAAAAACTGCAAGTCATTTTCCAAAAAAATGCAAGTCATATTCCAAAAAATGCAAGTCATCTCCCAAAAAAAAATGCCAGTCATCGACCAAAAAATGCAAGTCATAGTCCAAAAACTGCAAATCATTGTCCAAAAAAATGCAAGTCATCTACCCAAAAAAATGCAAGTCATCTACCCAAAAAAAATGCAAGTCATGCACCCAAAAAATGCAAGTCATCTACCCAAAAAATGCAAGTCATCTACCCAAAAAAAAATGCAAGTCATAAACCAAAATAATCTAAGTCATCTACCTAAAAAATGCAACATGCGAAAAATACGATATTTTGTTGTTTATATATTGTATAAATGCATATGAACTAAATGAGAATTATTAACATTTTTTTACTTTTGAAATTAAAAGCTCACAATTCCATTTTTAAAATTAGCTTCCCCGCCTATATCTGCGGTTCCAAGTAACTTCCGACAATAAGAAACCCCGTTTTGGAATCATTGAGGTTTTGGCTATGTAGTCGACTAGGTCCAATGACCCACTAGGTAAATTTTTTTCCGATTTTGCGTGATTAAAATATAGAATATTACTTATTTTTGTTTTATCGCCTATATCTGAGGTCCCAAGTGACGTCCGACAGTAAGAAAACCTGTTTTGGAATCCTTGAGGTCATGGCTATGCGGTCGACTAGGTCCACTTCCCCTTCCCAAGGCCATTTTTTATACCCATTTAAACAGAGTACTTTATTTTGGCTCATTTGAAGAAAACAATTAGCTTCGTTCGCTGGTTCTAAGTAACGCCCAGTGTTACTAAAATGAAATTTTGAAATGGAGATGTTTGACATAAGATTTGAACCGTAGGCTCACGTTTAGTAAGCCTCGCACGCTACCTACAAGATAATAATCTAGTAAATAACTTATTTCTATTTAATACACATACAGTACGGAACAGAAAAACTAACGACTTATTCGTGTTC
Organism: Sarcophaga peregrina; assembly: GCA_014635995.1. Classification (NCBI taxonomy): domain Eukaryota; kingdom Metazoa; phylum Arthropoda; class Insecta; order Diptera; family Sarcophagidae; genus Sarcophaga; species Sarcophaga peregrina. Next base: position 89,029,412 of record CM025793.1, read on the forward strand.
CCTACATATAAAGCAACAACAGCTGATTCGGAAAGTAGCAGGCTAAGGCTCGCTTAGTCAAACGTTGATGGAACGTATTGTGACATACGTTCGTTTTTAGCATATGAAATGCATATGCTTGCCGAAATTACGTTACGGTTAGGTAAGCGTTTTCATTTCATTACGTGTTCTAAAAACGAATGTATATTCCGCGGACGTTTGGTTAACCGGGACTAGGCCTAAATCTACCTTTAACTTTCCGTTGAACGTGATGCTAATGCATTAATAGCTAAAAAAGGGCAAGACATAAAATATGTAATAATAAAAAAGTACTGAAAGCGGAGCCAGGGGCGGAGGGTGTGTACGGCAGTATTTTTGAAATTAAAAAGTGCTGAAAAATGTACAAAAGTACTGAATTTTCCAACACTGTCGTGTAACTTGTGGCATGAGGCACTGCGTTGTTGATATCACAAACCAATCATCACGTGTCAGTAATCATCACACTTTAGAAATTCAACGTAGTCTAGCTAGGTAGTGAGTTAGGCTTATTGGACGGGTGCCCGTAATTCTAAACTTAGCCTAGGCGTCTTGAACAAAGCGAAATATTAAAAATATATTTCTTTTGCTAAATCTGTCCTTTGAATTCTAAGTTGAACTGTAGGTTTTGCCTCTCATAAGAATGTTTGGGGGTCGCAGTGGTAGACCATGTGCGGGCTTATTAGACGTAAAGCCAGGGTTCGAGTCCCAGGCCAGACAACAAAATTTCTTCTCTTTCTCTTCTTGAAAAGTTTTTCAAAAATCTGTCGTTCGGAGTCGACTTTAAACTGTAGGTCCCGCCACTTCTGTATAAAATTAACACACACAATATAAATCGTGTGAGAAACTGCGGGCTTCTTGGGGACGATTGCTATAGACCGTCTAATGGTTAAGGTATAGCACTGGCCATTTTAGAGTCACCATTAGCAACTCGTTTCCTTACCGTTCGCATCTTCCCTCTTTCCACCTTTCATAAACCTGCACAATGCACTGCATGAGTAGGGGTCATCCTCTGAGTGCTGGTTTAATAAAAAAAAAAAAAATTTTAAAACTTAACCTGTTTTTTTACTTATTGCTACATGTCACGAATACTTTTTAATGCTAATAATTTACACTGAAATAAGTCGTTCAACATAGGAGTTGCAACTTCCATAGAGAGAATGCCACAAAATTTGAAATAACGAAATGCCCTGAAGTTAGCTGCAGTTAGTAATGAAGCTGGGATTTTGTCACTCATAAGAATGTTAAACCTTAACCAGTATTTTTTTACTTATTGTCATGTCACATGTCACGAATACTTTTTAATGCTAAAAATTTACACTGAAATAAGTCGTTTAACATAAGAGTTGCAACTTCCATAGAGACAATGCCACAAAATTTGAAATAATGAAATGCCCTGAAGTTAGCTGCAGTTAGTAATGAAGCTTGAAGAATATTCAATTGAAAGTTATTTATCTTCATTATTTGTTTGTTTGTTGTTTTTAAGACATTAATTGCCCCCTTTCCCTTCATCATCATAGTGAATGATTAATTAAGATCTTATTAATTAACTCTCTCTCTCTCTCTTCCTCTTTCTGTCAATTTCTAAGATTTGTTTTTCTTTATTTCTGATCAACAATATTGAAATATTAATTTGTTTAATAAACCAAAAAAATAAACAAAAAAACTGAAATAAAAATGATTTGTTTGCTCTCTTATCAATGGATATTAAATTAACATGTTTACAAACAATTGAACTCGTCTTCCATGTAATTACAGCATGTGGTGTCCCTAATGGCTATACCCCCCGGCCATATTAACTCGTAAGTACTTGAAGAATATCTTCGTACTTTTTCATTCGTTGTTTTTAATAATTTAAAATAAATTTTTGGCTCATGCCGGTAATAAATAATAGAAAACAGTTAAGGTTAAAATTATAGAAGTAGTTTCTAATTTACATACTTAGATGAGCATTTGTCACAACTACATTGAGTCATAGGCCAAGTGTTTCGTTCTTGTGATACAGTTTGTTTCGATTTCAAGAGCTTTTCCACAATTTGATGTTTCTATAGGACTTTGGTCGTGCTTTTCGGCGGACTTAGTCGGCTGTATCACGTTTACAACCTCTTATTTCTTGCGGGAAGTATTCCGCTCATTCATTCATTCCGCTACATTGAGTCATAGGCCAAGTGTTTCGGTCTTGTGAAACAGAGGTTTTCCACAATTTCATGTTTCTATAGGACTTTGGATATGCTTTTCGGCGGGCTTAGTCGTCGGTATCATGTTCAAAACCTTTTCTTTTCTTGCGGGAAGTTTTCCGCTCATTCACAGGAGTTGTCCTAGCCAACGCTAACTCTACTGAATAATGGCCATTCAAACCTTCAGTCAGGATTTCGACTTAGCATCTCACACCACTTATGTTGTCTGGCAGGTTTATTTACTCTCAGAGTTTTGGCCAGAAATCTGATGAGAGGATGTCACCGAAGAAATATTTTGTTTCATACTTTGTTTAGATGTCTTACCTAGAATAAGAACCCGGGCTTTTCGTCTAATAAGCTAACACAAAACCTAGTAGACTACGTGTGATATAGTAATGCCAATATTTTCCGCCAACGTAGATTAATCAATAAACCTTACGTGGAACTTACTTACATAATTGGTTATTGAAAACTATAAAAAGAAGATCATTACGAAGAACAACATCCTAGAATTTTATTGGCAATCCTATCATTTTAGACATTACCATAATAGATCAATCATCCACTTAACTAAACAAAATTTGTGAAACAGAAACACGGGAATGAAAAAGATAAACCAAATAAGAAGATGGAAGTAATTTATGGTAACCTGCAGCTACTCTTTAAAGTAACATTACTCGAGTCGTTTGAGATAGTTTTATTTGGTGCAATTACATGGCAATAACATGACGAGATTTGGGTTATAAATTTTATATCGTTGTGAGAGTAGTCGCATAGATATGGTTTTTGTCAAAACCTGAATTTATTCATTCTGGATAGTTCTTATGCATTTAAAGCTCATACCATCCACTTCATAATCTACAGTTGGAGGCTAAAAAAGTTTTGATTCAGTGGTTGTTTAAGTGTGTTTTAAGTCGCCGCTATGTTGTAGCTAGTTTGTTAGCTTATTCGACGTGAGGTCAAGGTTCAAACCCCAGGTCAAATATTTCTTTGGCGACTTCCGCTTTTAGTAGATTTGTGGTAAAAACTCTTGCTTGCCATGCAAAAATTTCTCAAAAAATCTGTAGTTCGGAGTCAATTTTAAACTGTAAGTCCCGCCACTCGTCTACTAACACATACAACTTAAATAGTATGAGAAACTAGGTCTCAATCCTGACTGAAGGCTTGTAATTATGTATGTATGTATATCATAGACATCCTATTAAACGTTACTTTGAAAGGCGTTGAGAAAGAATGTTTCGCTTTTTACTCCAGAAACACTGGAGTACTGGGGTCGCCGTGGTCTAGTAGGTAATGTGCTGGCTTATTAGACGTAAAGTCAGGGTTCGAGTCCCAGGTCAGACATCAAAAAAATAAAAAAAATACAAAAAGTATTTTTTCGGCGATTTCTACTCCTTCTCTTCTTGTTTCTCAAAAATCTGTCGTTCGGAGTCGACTTCAAACTGTAGGTCCTGCCACTTCTGTATAAAATTAATACACACAACATATGTGGTATGAGAAACTGCGGGCTTCTTGGGGTCGATTGCTGTAGATTGTGTCTAATGGTGAAGGTACAGCAGTAACTCGTCTCCTTACCGTTCGCATCTTCCCTCTTTCCTAAAACCTGCACAATGCACTGTATAAGTAGGGGGGGGTCATCCCCTGAGTGCTGGTTTTATAAAAAAAATGTCTCTGAAGGTGAGATCCAGAAAACTAACAAAATATAAATTCTTTACTAAGGTATTCTTTATGTCTAGTTATTTCACAGGCCACAGAAGCAACTTACCTAATTAAATACAAATTCCAAGTTGTCAGCAATCAAGTGTTGCCAACTATTGTTTTAAATATCTCCTCGTCTTCATAATAAATTTCCTATGACTTTAAATTTTAATTTAAAATAAGTTTCGCTTGTTTATATAATATATAGGTCAAGTGTTAAATTCATATTGGGCTACTGTTCATACATACATAGACAATTGGTCATTACAACCCTTCAGTCAGTATTATTGACCTAGTTTCTCAGACTACTTATGTTGTGTGTGTTAATTTTATACATAAGTGGCGTGACCTACAGTTTAAAGTCGACTCCAAAAGACAGATTTTATGAGAAACTTTTCATGGCAATTTTATTTACTTTGAGTTTTTGCCAGAAATCTGCTGAAAGGAAATCACCGAAAAAATACTTTTTGTATTTGGTTTTGATGTCTGGCCTGGGACTCGAACCCTGGCTTTATGTCTAATAAGCCAGCACACTACCCACTAGACCACGGCTACTGTTACTACTTCAAATGAGATATTTTTTTGTTTTTTTTTTTTTTTTTTTTTATAAAACCAGTGCTCAGGGGATGATCCCTACTCATGGTTTTAGGAAAGGTAGAAAGAGGGAAGATGCGAACGGTAAGGAAACGATTTGCTGCTGGTGACTATAAAATGGCCAGTGCTATACCTTCACCATTAGACAGTCTACAGCAATCATCCCCAAGAAGCCCGTAGTTTCCCACACCACTTATGTTGTGTGTGTTAATTTTATACAGAAGTGGCGGGACTTACAGTTTAAAGTCGACTTCGAACGACAAATTTTTGAGAAATTTTTCAAGTAAAGAAAGAGAAGAAATCGCCGAGAAAATACTTTTTGTATTTTTTATTTTATTGTCTGGCCTGGGACTCGAACCCTCGGTGTTGAAATCACTAATCAAACCGGCGGTGTTGAAATCACTAAACAAAGTTTAGGACATTATAATGGTAAGAATATGTTTTGAAACTGCTAATTCTCTATACACTAATGTCATCTTACTCCTCTCTCCCCCTCTCTGTCTCTTTTCCTCTGTCTATCAAAGTGTTTTGTAAAACTGAACTAATGGGATGGCCATTTAAACTATTCGATTTATCCCAGTATGCCGTTTTAATTTCTACTGAACGAGTGTTTTTGTTGGTTGGTTTGTTTGTTTGTTTGTTTATTTTTCTAAGCAATTGGACATTAAATTTGAATCGTCAGATACATATGTACATACATACATACACTATCTATCTATCTATCCTCCGATCAATATCTTGTCAGACAAAAACAATATCCACCAAAATAAAAGAGTGTAACATTGAATGTGTATGTGAATACCTACCATACCTGGTGTTAAAAACTATTTGTTTTTGTTTTTGCTCCAAACAAAAAACTCGTATCATCTTGTTATGCTGCGGGTGACCCCAGCATTTAATCATTTTTGTTAAATCGATACAAACAAAAACAGCCAACAATGTATTAAAAACAATAAAAACAACAACAATAACAATAATAAATACATTTACACAAACAAATATTTGTTCATAGTTTAACTGGAAAAAAAAGAATAGAAAGAAGAAAAAGCAAGAGATGATGGAAATCTATGAGGAGAAGAAAAAGGTGGCCAAACAATAGATGTTTTAAGACTAAACACAGCAGGTGATTTTGTTATGTTGCGTTGTCTAATGACTTTTTGGAACAGTAAAAACGCTGTTTTCTGACACATTTCACTGTCGTCTAGTGGTATTGGAGAGGGGAGAGGAGAGGGATTTGCTTATACATTCATGAACTCACTCGGCTTTGGTCATAATATTGATTATGATTTAAACAGAAGAAGACGCGCAGAAGATTTATTTCATTTCTTCAATAAAAATTGAATAATTTTCCGTTAAAAACTAAAAGCGAGTATATGCTTGGCATTGTACAGTTTAATCGGTTACTTAGGCATTCTATTATTAGATATGAATTTTAAAAAATCGTTGTTTTTTTCTAGCCTAGGCTTGTTTTTTTCTTCTAAAACGTTTGACAATTTTTCTGTCCATAATTTACCTGGTAATCTGATCTGTTATTACGATCATCTTATGATTTGATAATTTCTTAACACATTCCCTTTTTCGTTTTGTTTTGTTTTTTTCGTTTTTGAAAATTAATCTGGCGCCTAACGTTGGCCATAATTCCGGGTCGTTATTAATTTGTATTTAAATTTAGTGGTAATCTGAGACTTAATAATTCAACTGAAAATAGATTTTTTTTTTTAAATTGTATAAACAAGCGGAAGTTATTTTTATTTAAAATTTTATTTCATTGGAAATTTATTATGAAGTGGAGGGGGGGGAGGTAGTTAAAATAATAGTTGGCAACACTTGATTGCTGACAACTTGAAATTTTTATTTAATTAGGAAAGCTTCGTGTGTGGTCGGTCAGTGAAGAATTTATATTTTGTTACTCTTCAATATCTCAACTTCAGATAGAACATTCTTAATACGAAACTTTATTTATTCTAAAAGAGGCATTAATTTCTATATAGAAGTAGTACAGTAGTTTTCCGATATAACGAACCTATATGTTGTCAGGCCTGTTCGTAAAATCGAAAAGTTCGTTATACACTGGTGCATATTCCCATAAACGCACACTAATTTTTTTTAAAAACAATTGTAAAAATTAAACAAGATAGTATTTAGGGGTCTACAAATTTGTTTATTAAATTAGTTAACACTTCACTTAAAATATTATTTACAAAAAAATTTCATTTTTACTTTATTTATTTTATTTTTACTTCATTTTCGAGATTAACAGCCATTTTTAAAGGTATTTTCCTATAAACGCACATCAATTTATGAACTATTGCAGCATTATTAATAATGAGTGGATGATCCTTTGTAATGGATAGTTTCAAAAATACGGTCTGGTATTGATTCCACTAATTTTTTAAGCAGATCGGAATCAACTTCGTCCCAGACTTGTTTAATTCTTAGTTTTAGCTCTGTCACAGTCATTATGTTTTCATTCTGGGCATTGTTTGCATAAACTTTACGGGCCATGTATCCCCACAAGTTCTCCATTGGGTTTAAATCCGGACTACAAGTCGGCCAGTCCAATAGAGGAATGTTATGTGTATTAAACCAAGATTTCGATTGCTTAGAAACATGGATTGCAGCATTATCTTGTTGGAATATGCAATCTACATCCATTTTTTCATCCATAAATGAGAGGAGAGCATCTTCCAACAGTTCGTTATACATGGCACTATTCATTTTTATCGGAACAAAACATATTTTCGACTTGCCAACTGCAGATAACACTGCAACCACCGAAATTACGTTTTGATATTCGAACATCTTTAGATCTCAAATCGTGCCAATAGCACGAGTATGAGTCTGGACTGTCTAAATTAATTTTTTTTTGCGTCAGAGAAAATTACTTCTTTTCCACTCATCTGTCCATTTCATATATTTTCTTGCGAATTTTAAACGATTTTCTTTATGGTGCTTTTTTAGCATTGGTTTACATTTCAGCTTTTTCCATTTTATGTTTTCATCATTTCGTAAAATGTGAGCAACGTGTTTGGAAGTCACAGGAAGGTTTAATTTATTCTTTATTTGTGTGGAATTCAATTTGTTACGGATTGCTTCTTGTTTTATTTGATTAAGTTGTATTCTTGTCAGTTTTGCATTTCCCTTTGTAGGTTTGCGAATTCCATAATTTTGACCTTTCTTCAAGAAATTTCGCACCACACTTTCCGAACGATCGATTTTACCTCCAATTTCTCTATTGGAGCAGCATTGGTCGAGAACAAATTTTATTTGAATCTTTTCTTGATCGGACAAGAAAGTTTCCTTGGGCATCTTTAAAAGTGATGAAATTTATTGATTAAAATAGGAAAAGTTGCAGTAAATTGCATAAAATAATAAAAAAAACTTAAATTGATAATATTTTATATTTGGTAACTTTTTTAATAACTAATTTCGCGTCTGCGTTTATACGAATATTCCACTTAAAATAGCACCAAGAACATTTGATCGCAAAATTAAGGCAAACAACAAGAATGAGAAAAAAAGAACTTGTTTACTTTTAAAAAGTACCGTTAAGTAGTCTCTCACTAAGATATAACAAAAAAAAAAAACAGAATAACATTAAGTGCGTTTATAGGAATATGCACCAGTGTATGCAGTACTAACTTAAATGTGGATTTTTTGTTCATAAAATATTTTTTTAAATGTACTTTATAAAAATAAATTATTTTTTATAAAAATAATACAAAAATATGAAACAATTCATATCACAAATTAATTACTTGAAAAAGAGTGCTAATTTCGCGTATTTATTCGATACAGTTTGGTAAATGGAACGGCAGCTTAGATGATGACCCTACCAGTGATCAGCAACGAGTTTTCAAAATAATGAGTAGATTCGAGTCACACTTATAATTTCTGATACTTATACGCATTCATACTTATTTTAATACGATCGTTGTACACATACTTATATCAGAACTAGCAGATTGTACCCGGCGTTGCGCGGGTTATAAAAATAACAGTAAATAAAAATCCGGTTTAGAAACCGGCTTCTTAAAAAAAAAATGCAATTTTTCAAATTATTCGGAAAACGGTTTATCAAACAACTCAGTTTTTTGAATACTCTAAGTCCTAAATATAAATGCATGCAATTTACCCGTTTTTCGCCCCTTTTCCCCCTTTTGGTCCAAATTTTTAAACAGAACACCTCCAATAGCTATTTGGGAAACTTAACCAAGTTAAATCGTAAAAAAATACCTTTAAAACCCATAAAATACAGCATTTATGCATAAAGTCCTAATTTTTGCCCTTTTTTTGTCCCTTTGTCACATTTTTTCCCTTTGGTTCAAAATTTTTAAAGGATTTATAGCCTATAACCTGCACCGACAAAAGGTCGATCAATATCCCAAATTTCAAGAAAATCAGTCTAGATGTTCAGGCGCGATTGGCTAACAAAAAAAACAGACTTACAGAAAGATTTATAATATATACTAGCAGATTGTACCCGGCGTTGCGCGGGTTTTTTTTCGCCCCTTTCCCTTTTTTTGGACCATTTTTTCTCCCTTTATCCCATTTTTTCTCCCCTTTTAGCCAAAATTTTAAAAAAATTTATAGCCTATAACCTGCACCGACAAAAGTTCGATCTATATCCCAAATTTCAAGAAAATCTGTCGAGGCGTGATTGGCTAACGAACAAACCAACAAACATTTGGGAAACTTAACCTAGCTAAATCGTAAAAAATTACCTATTACCATTTTTTCCACATTTGTCCCCTTCCCCCCCTTTGGTCAAAATTTTAAAAAGATTTATAGCCTATAAGCTCCACGGACAAAAGCCCGATCTATATACCAAATTTCAAGAAAATAATATATATTAGGATTAGGATATTAGGATAGTTGAATTTCAATTCTGATTGATACACTCATACTCAAAATTGCATGAGTACTTATGAGTAGCGGGGAAAACGATTCATTGCTAATCTCTGGTCCCTACAAGCATATGCAAACATAAGTGGTATTGTATTCTAACACTGATTTTAAAACTATTTGTCTCCGTATAAATTATGTTTGAAGTTTTTACCTTTTTCAGGCTATCATCTGCTATTGTTTTATGTAATCTAGTCCATCTGTTTCTGACATTTCAAGGGTATGCAGAAGCCAAACAGAAGTCTGGCCATAGATAGTGTTATAATTAAAAACAACAACAACGACATGTGTATATAAAACGAAACAAGATCTTAATTATTGTAGTCCTTTAAATTAAGATTCCATCCATATTAGGGGAAGGAAGGCTAAGAAGACAAGAATTTTTTTTTTTTCAAATTCAATGTCTCATGATGAAGAGAGTGAGGCATAGGGAAAGAGGGAGAGAGCAAGGAAGGCTAAGAAGGCAAGAAGTTTCTTTCAAATTCAATCTCTCATGATGAAAAGAGTGAGGCATAGTGAAAGAGGGAGAGAGGTCCTCTTAGATTGTTAGTAAAACAATAGCGAAGTTAATTAGCGTAAGCAAGGGGTTGTTTTTCACATCTTAAAACCTAACCTAACTGTATATGTAAAATGTCAAAAAAAGAAATTGACATTTGTCAACGACGTGATTACAAACTAAAGCATGATTACGTAAACATATTCAGAGGACTTTAAAATTAAATCTGGAGGACTTAAAAATTAGAAAATTCTAATTAAGGACAGCAAAAGGTAGGGGAGCAGCATTAAGACAATTGGTAATAATTGCGAAAATTTATTTGTTTTAAAAATTTATAAAGAAATATCTCTGGCAACAGAGAAAAAAGGTGTAAAATTAGAAATCGTTTGCAGTCTTGATTTGATTGTTTTCCAAAGTGGTTGGTTGGTTGGTGAACAAGAAATTTATTAAACCATAAAGAATGTATGCGCTGTGGTCATGGTTGTGGTGGAAATAAGATTTATGGCCTCTATCATTGCCTTAATATCGCCTTATATTTCTTTTTCGGCCACAATTTCTTCAAAATTTATTCACTTTGCAAAAGGAAACTTCAAAAGAAGCTTAGCTTGCTGAGGCACTTCAAAATAATTATCACCAATTTAGCTTAAGGGTGTGTTGGTTCGCTGGCTGGATGGCTGGCTGGCCGGCTGGCCAACTGGCCGTCCTTTAGTCTAACCAAAGTAGAAGCATGGAAGTAAAATTTTCTTTATTTCTTTAATTTTATTCCTCTTTTTTTTTGTAACGAACACTTTTTTTTGATTTATTGTCATATTAAATGGATCTTTGTCAGCTAAAAGTGTCTGGCAGAGAAGTAGTAAAAAAAAAAATTCTCGTTTGTCTGTTGTTAATAAATGCAATTCATCATAATCAATATGTGGCTAAATTGTTTATTAATTGCTTGGTAAATGGATATATTTTCTACAGGTATTTAGTCTTAACCACCGATACGATACGTCTGGATACTCAGTCAGGATATTGATAGAAACTGTTGTTTTTCGTTTTAAAATGCTACTGGTGTTTTGTCATTACGTCGCTAAATATCAACACAATTTATTAACAACTAATCACAGTATATCCTTCAATCGATTTTTTAAACTCTGAAAATACACTGAAGTCACGCTTGTCTGACTATAATACACACAATAATAAAAATCAAAACATATGTACTCCTCCCTAGACACTCTCAAAGAGCTTCTATCGCGAAAATAACTAACAAAACTTGTACTGTTTAAAAATAAAATAGAAGTCGCCGTGGTCTAGTGGGTAGTGTGTTGGCTTATTAGACGAAAGGCCCGGGTTCGAATCCCAAGTCAGACATCAAAAACGAAAAATATTTCTTCGGCGACTTTCTCTCAGTAGATTTCTGGCAAAGACTCTGAGAGTAAAAATTGCCATGAAAAGTTTCAGCTTCTCAAAAATCTGTCGTTCGGAGTCGACTTTTAACTGTAGGTCCCGCCACTCATGTATAAAATTAACGCACACAACGTAAGTGGTGTGAGAAGCTAGGTCGTAATCCTGGCTGAAGGGTTGTAATGGCCAATTGTGTATGTATGTATGTTTAAAAATAAAATCAAATAAAGGCAATATTACGACAAGGGAAACGATGTGGTCTTGTAGGTAGTGTGCTGGCTTATTAGACGTAAAGCCAGGGTTCGACTCCCAAGCCAGACATCAAAAAAATACAAAAAGTATTTTTTGTTTCTTGTTTCTCAAAAATCTCTGTAGTTCGGAGTCGACTTTAAACTGTAGGTCCTGCCACTTCTGTATAAAATTAGCACACACAACATAAGTGGTGTGAGAAACTGCGGGCTTCTTGGGGACGATTGCTGTAGACTGTCTAATGGTGAAGGTATAGCACTGGCCATTTTATAGTCACCAGCAGCAACTCGTTTCCTTACCGTTCGCATCTTCCCTTTTTGCACCTTTCCTAAAAACCAGCACAATGTACAGCATGAGTAGGGGTCATCCCCTGAGTGCTGGTATTATAAAAAAAGGGACAATAATCCTGGAGACAGCGGATGAAAGGATCCCGATTGTAAGAACAAACTATCAATCGAAAGCTACCCTTGTTACTCGGTAACGGAATCTCACAAGAGCAGAAAACTCTGCAGACTAACAATTAGTTTATGCTCTCCAGCTGATAAAAATTTCGCTTTCGGATAGATTTTAAATCGGCACCCATCACCTTACCGATTTGAAAAAAAAAACTGTTTATTATATCCCTTCATTTAGGACTACGATCTAGCTTATCACATCCCTTATGTTGTGTGCCCTAATTTTAGACATTTATACCGCGTAATATTGCTTAACATTAAAATGAGCAAAAGTTACACAAACAAATACAATGAACTTGTTAGAAGTAAACCAACAGCATCAGTATAAAAGAAAAGAGAATAGACAAGTAAGCGTGAACGCAACAACAAGCAATGTAAAGAAAATACGCAAACAACAATGAAGTCGTAATAGAGTCTTAAAGAACCACGAACGTTCCTTCATACATACATTCATAATTGGTGATTACAACCCTTCAGTCAGGATTATTAACCTAGTTTATTTTAATTTTTATACATAAGTGGTGGGACCTACAGTGTAAAGTCGACTCCGAACGACAGATTTTATGAGAAACTTTTTTTTTTTTACTCTCAGAGTCTTTGCCAGAAATCTGCTGAGAGGAAATCGGCGAAAAAATACTTTTTTGTATTTTTATTTTGATGTCTGGCCAGGGACTCGAACCCTGGCTTTATGTCTAATAAGCCAGCACACTACCTACTAGACCATTGCGACTTCACCTTGTTTGGGATGGAAGAACCGAATCTGGAAAGCTCTATTATCGATGAATGTGACCAACTGATGAAGGCGTGAAAGAAGCAGAGGCCATGAGTGTTTGAGTTGACTCAGCAATGTCGTTCGAATAAAGCAGCATAGCCCGCCGAGACAGGTATTTGATGCGGGGATTTACGAAAGACGGCGAAGTGGATAACCTAGTTTGGGATGGAAGGACCAAATCTAGAAAGCTCTCCTATCGATGGTTGTCACCAACTGCTGAGAATAGGATTAAGATTAAGAAGGAAGAAGATGAAGATTTGTAACTTACTGGCCTGAGAATTAAGCTTTCGTACAATAGCTAATGCGTTATGTAAACATAATAAATTATCAATAGGTAGTAAAGAATTTCAAATGAAAATAAAAAAACTAAAAACTTTTTCCAATATTCGTATTAGTTTTAGACCTACTTTGAAAGTGCCATTAACAAGGAAACAAACAAGCAAAACTAAAATAAAAATTCATCAATTTAAAACATAAGCAAAAGCCAAAGCAAATGCTAAACAAAAAAGTTAATAATTTGTATTCCTATTGCCTACTGCTATCGGTGGCATATATCGATATATCGGTATTACTCTACGTATTGCCACTATAAATGGAGGTATTTGGTGAATGTATTTGAATTTTTTGCAGTTTTGTTTCGTTTGTTATCAATTGATGAAATCTAAAATTGCATTTCCGTTTATATTTACCGTTTTACCAACAAAAAAACAAAAACAAAAAAAAGAAATGAAAATAAAGCATTCACCCCCAACAAATGATTGCGTTTTGCTAATGGTTTTGAAATATGAAATGAAATTAGCAACAAAGCAACAACAACAACAAACAATATGAATAAAATTTATTTCGAAATAAATTGTCTCAAAACAAATTGCCAACTAAACAAAGCAACAACAGCAACAAAAACTAAACAAAACACAATAAAAGGTAATAAAAAAAAAAGTTTTTTATTGTCAAAGTTTTCAATTTAAGTGAGAAACTTCCAAAACTAAAATGAAATGAAATGGATATGGGAAATAATATGAGAAAGAATTAAAAAAAATTTCGTTAAAAAGGAATATTAAACCACAATTTCATTTAAAAAAAAGAAATTTTTTTCAATTTCCAAATATTTATGATCTCAAATCTTTACAAATCTTCATCTTCTTCCTTCTTAATAGGCCTTTAACAATCCGATTATCAGGTTTCGGCCTGCTTTAACACATCCTTTCTGTAGCCTCTGCTTCCTTCACGCTTTCAGCAGTTGGTGACAACCAGAGACCTGCGCCGATCGGCTGACAGCCGGCTAAGCCGAGCCGCCGACAAAATTTAAAAGCCGCCGCCGCCGAAAATTTATTCGGCTTGATTCGGCTTAAATTTAGCCGCCGTTGTATGTATGTAAGAAAATTAGAATATATGAAAATATGTTTTTAAAATTGTATACAGTAAATTTTAATTATATATATGATATTTATATATTTGTTTTAGTTGACTTAAATACATTATTGAAGTTTTTTTTGTTCATTTTGTGATATATTAATAGAAAAATTTTTAATTTTTTGATATGGAAATTTTGAACACCTTTTCTTGTTTTTGGTGAATGTGGTAACACTTTTAACTTTACGTTAAATTTTTTAAAAGACAAAAAATTGAAATGGAGAACTAAAGAACTACAAATTTCAATAATTTAAATGAGTTAAATTCATCTGATTCCGATGACGACCATGCTATTTTTAATGGTATTGATTTCCCAAAACAATAATTGAAAGTTCAATTTCAATTAGCTTTTAGCCAAATTTTTTTGGAAAATTTTATTTTGAATACTTATTTCTGATAATTGTTTTGTAGGTGTTATAATATGCGAAATAATTTCAGGTTTGGAGCTTCTGCGTTGACATCAAACCTCTGTAACCATTTACGTGCTCATGGTATTAATGTAAAATCGAAAAAATTTGAAAATTCGAATGCCAAACCTAAAACCATATTGCCAAGAAGTTCTGAAAATGCAGATTCCGAAAAATTTGCTAACGCATGTCTACTTGTGCAAATGTGCTGCAGAGATCTAAGGCCCTTTAACATGGTGGAGCAACCAGGGTCATTTTATTTATGTCATTTCGGATCACAGCAGACCAGTGTTGCCACCTTGTGTGTAATTTTACTTTTTGTTCTAATTTTTTCTTTAGTCGCTTATTTTTAATAATCGATTTGCTAACAATGATTATTTAGTAAATTTACTGCAATTTTTGGCAAAACCTCTGAGAGTAAATAAAATTACCATGAAAAGATTCTCTAAAATCTATCATTTGGAGTCCATTTTAAAACTGTAGGCCCCAACGCTCATATATAAAATTAACGCACACTCATAAGTGGTGTGAGAAGCTAGGTCGTAATCCTGACTGAAAAGTTGTAATGACCAATTATGTGAGGCTAATGTTTCATACATGGATTTACACGTCTTTTTTGTTCTTTACATACATAAATGTTGGAAATGTATGCATATTATTTAAATAAATAAAAGAGCCGCCGAAACTTTACCATATTTCGGCTGACAGCCGGCTTAAAGCCGCCGCCGAAGATTTTCAACTTTAGCCGCCGCCGCCGACAAATTTGCTCGGCGCAGGTCTCTGGTGACAACCATCGATAGGAGAGCTTTCTAGATTTGGTTCTTTCATGCCAAACAAGGTGAAGTCGCCGTGGTCTAGTGGGTAGTGTGCTGGCTTATTAGACGTAAAAGCCAGGGTTCGAGTCCCTGGCCAGACATCAAAATAAAATACAAAAAGGATTTTTTCGGCGATTTCTTCTCAGCAGACTTCTGGCAAAAACTCTCGAGAGTAAATAAAATTCCCATGAAAAGTTTCTCATAAAAGTGGTTGTTTTTTCCTAATCTTTTTTAGGAATTCTTGTTTAAATTAATTAATTTATAATTCAAACATTAACTAATTTCTTGGGCACTGTGATAAGTTTTTTTTATATTCGCGCAGACCAAAACCAAATAATGTATGGAATAAAAAGACCGAGTCAATCCGTTTCTATTTATCAACTAAAAAACTTTATTTCACATTTCTTAATTCTAACTTATTCTATGTACTTAATCCTAACTGTGTTAATTATTCAGCAACTCCGTTGCTTTTCTCTGACCTTGTTTACATTCTATATGTATTATAATTCGTTGACCTTGTTGTTTACAGAGTATATGTATATTATAGTGCATTGAACTTACTTACTAAATTAACGTTACATTAGGGTAATTCATTTTATTAAAATTCAGGAAATGGACAACACTAAATTAAACATATAATTATATATAATTAAAAGAATAATAATTAAAAGAAAGAAAGTAAGAATTATAATTAAAAGAATTATAAACTAAGACAAATAATACAGTATGATCAACAACATTCCGGCCCCATTGAAGGACCGGAGGTCTTCAATTTAATGGCAGTGGAGCTAGTTTATGTATAGGGCGTTTAAATACGCCGTTGCGCGTTGCGACCTCCGCCACTCTGACCTTGCCGTCTTCGCCTTTGAATACGGCCACGACTTTCCCGGTCAGCCAATGCTGTGGCGGGCGATTGTCTTCGTGGACGATTACCACTTGACCTACCTCCATGTTGTGTGCTTCCTGATGCCATTTGGACTTGCTCTGAAGACCGAGGACGTAATCCCGAGACCAGGCCTGCCAAAATGTCTGCTTGAGACTGCAGAGCAGACGCCAACGCTTGCATAACTTCATCTCGGTTTCTCTCACGGCGTCTCCTGATTCTGGCGGCAGCGAACGCAGACCCTCTCCTAGAATTAGATGCGCTGGTGTTAATGCTTCTCCGTCGTTGGGGTCTGGAGACAGCGGTGCAATTGGCCGGCTGTTGAGCACCGCCTCTACTTCTGCAAGCATTGTTAACATTTCCTCTTGGGTGAGCAGTACGTTGCCCACGGCTCGCAGAAGTAGGAACTTCGCTTGTTTGACGGCAGCTTCCCACAGTCCTCCGAAGTGCGGCGCCCGCTGGTGGTATGAAGTTGAACTTCACCCCGGACGACGCTGCGTATGACTCGACGGCCTGTCGATTCTTCTCGAACGCGTATTGCAGCTCTTTGAGTACGCGGCTGGCTCCGACGAAGTTCGTCGCGTTGTCGCAATGAACTTCCTTGGGTAGTCCTCTCCTGGCGGCAAACCTTTTGAAAGACATAATAAAAGCATCAGTGGAAAGATTAGAGACTAATTCTAAATGTACTGCCTTAGATGTAAAACAAACGAAAACCGCTATATACATTTTTAATGGTGGTCGCCCACGTATTCTCAACGATACATCAATGGGACCACAGTAGTCGACTCCGACTATTAAAAATGGGCGCGAAGCTCTCACTCTACTAGTGGGTAAATTTCCCATTATTTGGGACATAAGCTTCGGTTTGTAGCGGAAGCAATGTACGCATTTGCTAACTATCCTCTTGCATTCTTCTTTAGCATTTATCAACCAGATATTTTCCCGCGAAAGAGCTATAAGTGCCTTGGCACCAGCATGGCAGTTGTCCAAATGCAAGTTTCGCAAATAGAGCGTGACAAAGCTATTTCTTTTCGGTAACAATAGTGGAAACTTGGTATTGTACTTCAAGTCTGCATTTAGCAGCCTTCCACCTACCCTTATCAATGAGAACGATTTATCCCCTTCAACAAATGTATGTATAAATGGTGTCAACCTCTGGACATTAGAGGGCAATATGAGAGATTTTTGAAGCTTAAGTATCTCCTCAGAAAAATTATTTTTCTGGATCGTCTCTACAAGTCGAAAGAAGGCCCATTTCAATTCGATTGCAGTAGGTGGACGATTTTTCTCAACCTTACGTTTCTTCAGGATGTCAACAAATCTGATTACAAACGCGGTGACTCGTAACAATTTTTTGTACGAGGAATACTTTTCTATGAGATCCAACAAGCGATTTTGTGGATCCTCTACTGCAAGAAATACATTTGTTCTTCTTTTTTCCAACAATATTTGGTTCTCTGTTAACTCGAAATGTTTGTTAACAGGCCAAGAAGAACTGTCATCTGATAAGAATGACGGTCCCTCAAACCAGATCGACTGTTTCAATTCCTGGACGTCGCATCCTCGAGAAACAATGTCAGCTGGGTTGTGGTCAGTTGGCACATGTCGCCATGAAATTTTGTCTGACCACTCCTGAATCTCGGCTACTCTATTCGATACGAAGGTAGCAAGGGAGGATGGATGGGTCTTTACCCAATGTAAAGTTATCTCCGAATCCGTCCAGAAATAAACCTGATCGATCTTGAACTCCAACATTAGCTTAATTCGAGTCCACAACTTTGCCAATAGGTGTGCAGCACATAGCTCAAGTCTCGGAAGAGATTTTGTCTTGAGTGGAGCAACTTTAGATTTTCCGGTAAGTAATCTGACATTAACTTTGCCAGATTCGAAACTTCTAACATAAATGCAACACCCATATGCTCGCATTGAGGCATCAGCGAATCCATGTATTTGAATGTT
The DNA here is from genome assembly GCA_014635995.1 of Sarcophaga peregrina. NCBI lineage: Eukaryota > Metazoa > Arthropoda > Insecta > Diptera > Sarcophagidae > Sarcophaga > Sarcophaga peregrina. The sequence continues at coordinate 89,047,639 of CM025793.1, forward strand.
TGCAGTGGAAGTTGTTTGGACGAATCTTGGGATTGTTATTGAATCGATCTCCATTAAATTAGATTTGAGATTTTCCCATGAAGTATCAAGGTTCATGGGAATCGATTCATCCCAGTCAAGCTTTTGAATCCAAAGTTCTTGTAATAAGATCTTGGATTTTATACCAATAGGGCACAACAGTCCGAGAGGATCAAATAATCGAGAAGAAACCGATAATATGTTTCTTTTCGTTGCTTTCAAATCTTTGAAAGAATTTTCCAAATGAAACTTTAATGAATCATTCTTCGGACTCCAATGTAAGCCCAAAGCCTTAGCGGAATCCGAATCGCTATGCAATAGCTTCTCGCTTTGTAGAGTGCTAATAAAGTCAGGGTGATTAGAGAACCACTTCGCAAGGTTCAAACCTGCCGAATTTAATATCTCAGTGACTTGATTACGAATTGTCATTAGATCTTCGTAACTTTCACCACCGGTTAACAAATCATCAACGTAAAAATCACTGCGAACAACTTTTGAACCAATAGGCAAAGTCTCTTTGTACAAATCGCTCAATTCAAGTAAACATCTTATAGCCAGAAAAGGAGCAGATGCAGTGCCATAAGTTACAGTGTTTAATCGAAACACTTGCAAGCTGTCAGACGGATTTTGTCTCCAAAGGATTAATTGAAAATTTCTGTCATTCTCGTCGATCAGAACTTGACGATACATTTTTTCGATATCTGCAGTGATTACGTAGCGATGAAGGCGAAAACGGATGAGTGTAGAATACAGTTCTTCTTGAATGGTAGGACCAACCATAAGCAAATCGTTTAGTGATACATGAGAAGAAGTTCTACACGAAGCGTCGAAAACTACTCGAAGTTTAGTAGTAGTACTTTGAGGCCGCAGAACACATTGATGGGGAATGAAATAGTGAGGAGAATCTGGCATATTATCCAAAAGTGACATATGCCCTAAATTGAAATACTCTTTCATAAAGTCATGATACATTTGCCTCATTGTGTCGTCCTTGGACAGTCTTCGTTCCAACGAAAGAAATCGTCTTTTCGCAACTTCGAACGAAGAACCTAACACCTTTGCATCAGACTTGAAAGGAAGAGAGACTACAAATCGTCCTGACGCTAAACGTCGTATGGAATTCCTAAACTTCTCCTCACACTGTTGCTGCTCCTCTGAATAAACTTTTATTGATTCATTCGGAAGCTCCTCCAATTCCCAGAACTTCCTGACTATCGAATCAATATTGCTCTCGTTCTCTATCACAGTGCTCAAGTGACACACGCTACTGTGAGTGGAGCCCTTTGATTGGTTGTACTTTCCAGTGACAATCCAACCAAGTGAAGTCTTCTGAAGAATCGGAAGGCTCGGGCCAGATTTTATCTGACCGACACACATTAGGTCGAAGAAGATTTCTGCTCCAATAAGCAAGTCAATCTTTCGTGGTTTGTAGAAGTACGGATCAGCTAACTTAATATTGTTAGGAATATGGAAACTGGTTGTATTCAACACGCTTTCAGGTTGGAAATTGGTTATCGAACTCAATACCCAGAATTTCGCATCAAACTGGGTAGAGTTAACCCTCGACGTGACAGTTAAATTGACGCTAGATTTCGAAAGTGAATTTGTTTCACTAATGCCAGTCAAATTTAGTCTGCCTCCTTCTCTTCTCAATCTAAGTAGCTGTGCAAGTTCTTCGGTTATCAAATTCGGTTGTGATCCGGAATCCAAAAGTGCTCTCGCTGGTATCAATTTACCAGAGCTACTTCTTACACTGACTACTGCCGTTGCGAGAATAACTCTCTCATCGGACGAAGAATAATTCACCGATCCATGTGAGGTAGATGATTGTTCAGTGTAGTTATTAGTTGCACTTGCGCTTGTGGTGTACCTATGCAACAATGAATTGTGGGAGCTACCACAAATTCTGCACTTCGATGATGTACACTTTGCTACTGTGTGTCCTCTTTTGAGACAATTTATACAGGCTGGCACAGATTTTATGAAGTCAAATCTTCGGCTTACTGGCTCAGCAGTGAAAGAAGGGCAATTGCTTATATCATGATGAACAGATTTACAGAATAAACACTTGTCAGCAGACGGTTTGGATTTTGATACATTTAGTGAAGCTCTGTTATTTCTTCTCAAAAAATGTTCAGTTCTATGATTATCGAACCTCGGCCTTGAACCTGAAGATTCATCAGCTGCAATGTGCTGATATCGTTTGTTCAAGGCGGCTTCACAGTCTGACCAAAGAGGGAGTTTCTCGAAATCGAGTTGTTCTTCCCATTTCGATTTGGTGACTGGATCTACTTTTGACATCACTAAATGTATTAGAATGGCATTTGTAATTTTCTTATCGTCACCAATTGACAATAAAGAATCGTATATCGCGGATACAGTATCTATCATGCTTCGCAAAGCAATAGCTGAAGGTTTTGAGATTTGTGGCAAATCGAAAAGTTTTCTTATATTATCAAAAAATATAAGGCATTCATTATCATAAACCTTCTTCAGACTAGCTATTGCTTTGGGATAATTCGCTTCTGTAATCTGGAAAGCTTTTACTGTACCCAAAGCTTCATCGGACAAGCATGATATCAGATGATTGAATTTCTCAATGTCTGTCAACGTCGGATCATTGTGGACCAAGTTCTCAAACAAACTCATGAAATTCTTGTAATCGGAATATTTTCCGTTAAATTTGGGGAGTTTCATGTTTGGAAGCCTCGACTGATGTGGTTGCCCAAGAAAGGACACCTCTGGCACAGTTGATTGCCTATTCTTAGACAGGAGGCTCAAAAATAATGATTTGGTGGTCACACATACGTCCTCAAGCTGAGCTCTGTCATCGTTTTCGGGATCTAAATTGTCCACATCAGACTGGAGCTTCATAGCTTGGTCAATATAACTCTTTAATATATCCAGTCGACATTCCAGCTCGATTGGATTAAAAGAAATCGTCTTTTCCAAAATGGATTGACGGATTCGAATTATATTGTTAACGACTTTCGTCTTCTTCGTGGTTAACTTCTCCAAACTCTCCGATTTGGAGGGAGAATCCTGTCTCTTCCTGCTAGTCATGTTCAATTAACTTATGAACTCGAAGCAAATCAAATATAACCAAATTAATTTATTGGTTGAATGAAATCCACAAAAGAAAAGTGATTTGCTTTGGACTAGTACAGTTACCGAAATTATCGAACTCTCGCCGGTTGCACTATATTCGGATGTGTTTCGTCTATCAGTTATTCGCGGCTCCGCAAAGATTCGTTCCACAATTAAAACAAAAATAGTGATAATATTTTTCCCATTCACCTCTCAGCCCTTGATAAATATAATTTGTCAAGTAAAAAATTTTTAATAACCTATGTGTTATTATAAAACAACAATTCAACCTCGTTACAAGCACACTTTATTATCCAAAGATAACAATTACGAACTATTTAAAATTCGAAGTTAGTGTGAACGCTTGATTGATTTCCGAATTCAATTGTTGATTATAACTGAATTTTGTAACGAGTGAGACACCCCGTAAACAGCTGGTTTATGTAAATATTGTAAAAGGTAAGGGAACGACGGAATGGAACACCGATCACATGGAATTTATATTCAGCGAATAAACGAAACACAAGAAAGTAAATAAACAATTTAATTGAAATTAACAAATTAAAATTCACGAATATTTTTTGTTTTAATAAATAGATAATTAAATAAATTATTTAAAATCGAAAACCGACGGTAAGCAAGTTTATATAATAGATGTGATAATACAAATATAAATAATGGTATATAAAATCTGGGATAATATACGTTCTCTGTTGTTGTTTCAAATGACAACAACAGCACATACCAAGGGTGGATTTTATTTGATTAAGGAAAAACTATGTAAGTTTATAAGTTTGAAATGTAAAATATATTTCTTGTGTTCAACAATATACAGTTTTCGAGTAACTTTCAAAAACCTCTTAAACTTGATCAGTTTACAAGTTTAAGGTAAAGACACAAATATATTTTACACTTCTTACCTCTTGAGAGTCGGAACTACTCCCCTGGTTTCTTTCAGCTCTGCACAGGATACACCGGCAACGACGAGTCATCTGGATTAGGCTTCTGAAGGTAATGTGTACAATAGCGATGTCTTCCTCAAAGAGTTAGGTTGGTGGTGATGAATCTGTACCGTGAGTTTTTCTTATATTTTTATTTTTGTACACTTTATTTAAATATGTTTATGTAATAATTTTTTTTATGTAATTTTTTTTTATGTGTTTTATTTCTTTTAATTTATGAATATTTTTACACTTTCAAAAAAATTTGTTTTTTTTTTTTTTTTTTTTGTTGTTGTTGTAGAAATATTCTTAAGTATATATATGTTTGAAGATATCTATATCACGTATATTTAAATTGTGTTTTTTTTTTTTTGAAAATTGTTATTACGTTCTTTTTTATGTATGGTTTTTATGTTCTCACAACAATCACTATGTATATTGTAATTTTATTTTATTTTATTTTGTATTGATTTTTATTTTTAACTTTTAACTTGTTAACCCAAACTTTTATGTAATTTTATTTTATTTGTTGTATACTGTTATCGTTTCTTATATTGGTTTAGATTGGATTTTATTTTTTATATATATATATCTTAATCACTTTATAAGATTTATTGATTGATTAGTAAAATCAGATTCGAAGTATTTTATCGAATCACTCGCGCTTTTCTGATTTTAAGCAACTTATAAAATTCACACACGAGTACGACGGTTTGGTCTTTTTTTTTTTTTTTATACGAAATTACTTATCAAGTCCCTGCTCGGGCGCCAAATGTTTTTTCCTAATCTTTTTTAGGAATTCTTGTTTAAATTAATTAATTTATAATTCAAACATTAACTAATTTCTTGGGCACTGTGATAAGTTTTTTTATATTCGCGCAGACCAAAACCAAATAATGTATGGAATAAAAAGACCGAGTCAATCCGTTTCTATTTATCAACTAAAAAACTTTATTTCACATTTCTTAATTCTAACTTATTCTATGTACTTAATCCTAACTGTGTTAATTATTCAGCAACTCCGTTGCTTTTCTCTGACCTTGTTTACATTCTATATGTATTATAATTCGTTGACCTTGTTGTTTACAGAGTATATGTATATTATAGTGCATTGAACTTACTTACTAAATTAACGTTACATTAGGGTAATTCATTTTATTAAAATTCAGGAAATGGACAACACTAAATTAAACATATAATTATATATAATTAAAAGAATAAAAAAGAAAGAAAGTAAGAATTATAATTAAAAGAATTATAAACTAAGACAAATAATACAGTATGATCAACAACAGTGGTCGTTCGGAGTCGACTTTAAACTCTAGGTCCCGCTACTCATATATAAAATTAACACACACAACATAAGTAGTGTGGGAAACTAGGTCAATAATCCTGACTGAAGGGTTAGAATGACCAATTATGTATGAATGTATCCCAAACAAGGTCATCCACTTCACCGTCTTTCGTAAATCCCTGCATCAAATACCTGTTACGCCGGGCTATGCTCCTTCATTCGAACGACATGGCTAAGCCAGCTCAGACGTTCATGGATATAGTTGCCAGATAAATGAAGCATCAAATAGACAAATATTTGAGAATTTGTGGTTGATTGTCCAGTGAACCGCACAATGCATTACAGGGAGAATTAATTTTTTGCCCGCACTGCTCGCTTGTGGAATGATCCTTCTGCGAAGGTTTTTCCCGTCAATTACGATATTGGTAAGTTTGAATCAAATGTCCACAAACACTACCCCCTCTTTCCACCTTCCTATAACCTATTTTCCTAAAGCTGCACAATGCACTGCATAAGTAGGGGTCATCCCCTGAGTGTTGGTTTTTATAAAAATTAAAAAAATAAAAAATAAAAAAAATGAAAAAAATTTTGAGAAAAAATCATCAAAGTCGTTCATTTAAATCGTAAAAGAAATCGCCAGAAAAAATAAATCGTCAGAATGAAATACAACTCTGATGATGTCAGACGTAAACCGAAAGTCTTACGTAGCACATTTCGCTCGAATACTCTCAGGGCTATTGCATTAGTGCTGTTACATTCTGAGCCATAACGAAGCACGGGGCGAATTAGCTTCCTGTATAATATTAGTTAGGTCTCTGCTTCTTAATTGCCTATTGAAACCGTAATTACTAGTAGCTCCTGTTAGCAAAAGTAATTCCAATTAATTTCCAGACTGACATTATTTTTGGTGGTAAACGCAATACCAAAATAAATAAATTCACTGATGAACGTATAGTTATCGGCCGTAATCTGAGGTCCAATACAACAAGTTAGGATCCCCACTTGTCTGCAACATATACTTCGCCTTGCCCTCATTGAATGCGGAAATCATCACCAACTCCCCAAATCTTTCTTACTAAATTGACAATGTTGTTAAATTTATACACGAGTGGTGGGGCCTGCAGTATGGCTTCCGACCAGGTAGGTCAACGATTGGTGCCATAGCGGATGTAGTGGAATGCGTTGAACGGACAAGGCTCAGACTATCCGAAGCGCATTTTTGTCCTTGCCACGCTCGATGTGAGGAATGCTTTCAACAGCCTACGATAGGAGGATATTATTAAGGCACTACGAGAAAGATTTCGTATTCCTATATACCTTCTGAGAATATTACGCAGCTATTTGAAGGATCGCAAGCTTCTATATGACACACCCGATGGCTGAAGGGCCGTGAAGATCACGTCTGGTGCAGCTAAAGGATCTATTCTTGGTCCAGATCTCTGGAACCTGAGCTATGACCATATCTTAGGTATAGAAATGCCAGAGGACACATACCTCGTGGAATACGCGGATAATATAGTGTCGGTCATTTCAGCGCGCGACATTGAGGATGCCGGGAGAAAACTGAATCGAGTGATGATAAGGACTCAGATATGGCTTGAGGATCATGGAATCATAGAATCCTGTTCAAAAAATGTTACCTAATTATTCTGATCAAGTACTTGAATATATTAGCATGAAGCTGGCTTCAAATATGGCGTACCCAGACGTGGGAGAGTAGACAACGGTTCTTAACTGGACGTCGTTCTGGGCCCCCCTTCCCGAAGTAATGCAGATAGCCGTCCCGGGAAGGGAGAATCCCCAGAAGGAGGAGGAATTGTTTTAGTGGAAGCACCACTCGACACAGCTGACGATGATCACTGCAAGTGCGAAGGCATTTTGAACCCTACCTCATACGCCAAAAAAAAAGTCTTTATCTCTTGTAAATTAGCCTTTAAGGATAGGCGAAGAGCTAGAGCAATCATTCCGAGTATCGTCACAAATCACTTGAAATTATCTACTCACTATGATCTAAGGAATTTAAAGAAAAAAATTGGATTTCGATACTATCAAGTAGCAGAAATGATTGCCAGATTAGAATTTAACCTTTTGGAATGTCGCTAAATGAATTTTAAATTCGCAAAAATAATGGGAAAAAAGTGAATGATGATCTTCCGTGATTGCAGCAGGTATCAAATTCTTTCTATGATACTCACTTAAACCAGATTTAAATTCCTTTTTTTTTTGTTTCTCTTCTCACCAATCCTAAAAGCGCCATATAAGCAAAGGCAAAAAGAAAGGAAACAAACCAAACCGCATTGAATTCGTAACAAGATTAATATCACAGACGAGTATTTATGATTCGATTCACTTAAATAATAAACTACGATTATAGAAAACCATTAAATGTAATGCCATCAACTTCTATAAGTATCGTTACACTACAACAACAACAACATTGCCAGAGAGAAAAAAAATAAAAGAAATGAAAAGAATTGAAAGACAAGCAGCAGCAGCAGCCACCATTGTGACCAGCACCTGAGTAAATTCATAAGTCAGTTATCGTTAGTTAAACCATGACATTTCCAAGTTACTTCTGTATGGCAACAACGAACACAACAGCAACTACACAAGCATACGCTAGAAAGATTTAAGACTTCTTGGTCAATTGCAAAAAACGAAGAAGAAGAGGAGAACAAATTGTAAAACAGAAATGAAACCAAAGTTAAAGCTCGATGAGGAAGGGGAAGTAAAGCGGTTAACGCAACGAAAACAGGCGTAAACAAATTGAAATTGGCATTACTGCAGCTTGTTGACGCTTAATTTATTATGCGTAGGCCACCACATCGTCAGCCTAAAACGAGTTGTTTACGATCCCTATGCACTGAAAGAAATTTCAATGTGTTTTCGCAAAACAAACGATTTGAAAATGCATGAAGGCTTAATGTCTCGAATTTTCAGACGATTTCAGTCTTTTATGAAGCTCAAGAAAGCAATCGGTTTTGAATAACATGTTGCGGATAGTTTTTATTCTGCTTCCTTTGTGGAAATGTTTCCCAAGTGGATTCTTGTTATTACCCCGCTTGGGAGTAAATGACTTCCAATCTAATACAGTTTACTGCTTCTATTTTTACTCTATTTCATATGGGGCTTCACTATCCTAGTTCTTGGGGAGCGTGAAGCAGGGGGAGTCAAATCTTCTAAGCGTTTCGTTTGCACAACCAAAAATTCTGCAATGCATTCGTGTTCCGAAGCTATCAAATAAAGTAAATTATGTCGCCGTAGTCTAGTAGGTAATGTGTTGATATATTAGACTTGTGGCCACAGTTCAAACCCCAGTTAGATATCTCTCCAACAATACGAAATCTGTAAAAATATTTCTTCGGAGGCTTCCTTTTCAGCAGATTTCTAGCAGAAACCCTAAGAATATATAAAAAATTTGCAAAGAAAAGTTTGTTCAAAAAAATCTATTGTTCGGAGTTGACTTTAAACTGTAGGTCCCGCCACTCATGTATCAAATTACCGCACAGAACATAATGGCGTTCTTTTCACCCGCATCTCAAACTTTTCTTATGGCCTGCCTGCCATAAGATCTCTGTCTAACGTTGTGAATAACTCTAGGATCGTCAGGGAATGTCGCCGCTGTCTCTGGTACACTACTCTGGGGTCGGTGCACTATTTCCGGAATCCTCTTCGATTGTAAACAGTGGCACACAGAATTGTGCGAATAATAAACTCATATTTTAAACGTTTTTGAAAGGTAAAAACGTAAAAATATCTTCTGGTTCTGCCGGATTATTATAGCGTGTTTCAAGTGGAAATAATGGTCATTTACCGGGATCCTCGGCAACGGCGTTGCTTTCACCCGCATCTTGATCTTTTCTTATAGCCAGGCTGCCATAAGATCTGTCTAACGTCGTGAATAACTCTAGGATCGTCAGGGAATGTCGCCGCTATCTCTGGTACACTACTCTGGGGCTGGTGCATTACTTCCGGAATGCTCTTCGATTGTAAACAGTGGCACACAGAATTGGGCGTTATCTACCGGGATCCTCGGCAACGGCGTTCCATTCACCTGCATCTCGAACTTTTCTTATGGCCAGGCTGCCATAAGATCTCTGTCGAACGTCGTGAATAACTCTAGGATCGTCAGGGAATGTCGTTGCTGTCTCTGGTACACTACTCTGGGGTCGGTGCACTATTTCCGGAATCCTCGGTAACGGCGTTCCTTTCACCTGCATCTCGAACTTTTCTTATGGCCAGGCTGCCATAAGATCTCTGTCGAACGTCGTGAATAACTCTAGGATCGTCAGGGAATGTCGCCGCTGTCTCTGGTACACTACTCTGGGGTCGGTGCACTATTTCCGGAATCCTCGGTAACGGCGTTCCTTTCACCTGCATCTCGAACTTTTCTTATGGCCAGGCTGCCATAAGATCTCTGTCGAACGTCGTGAATAACTCTAGGATCGTCAGGGAATGTCGCCGCTATCTCTGGTACACTACTCTGGGGTCGGTGCACTATTTCCGGAATCCTCGGTAACGGCGTTCCTTTCACCTGCATCTCGAACTTTTCTTATGGCCAGGCTGCCATAAGATCTCTGTCGAACGTCGTGAATAACTCTAGGATCGTCAGGGAATGTCGCCGCTGTCTCTGGTACACTACTCTGGGGTCGGTGCATTATTTCCGGAATCCTCTTCGATTGTAAACAGTGGCACACAGAATTGTGCGAATAATAAACTCATATTTTAAATGTTTTTGAAAGGTAAAAACGTAACAATATCTTCTGGTTTCTGGTTTCGAGTATGTACATCACTGTAATTTTTCTGCATGTATCCGCTTGCATTGCTTGACTCAGTTCAATATGCCACACTGTTGGCTTGTTAGCCTTTGGGCAATAAAGAAGTTGGCAACATAACAAATTCCATATCGAAATCACAGTACAGCAACAACACAAACTACCACCATAATGAGCGAACGAACGAGCGAGCGAGCGAGGTGTTGGCTAAGCAGCAATCTCCCTCCCAAGTAAATGTAGTAAATGACAGTAATATTGTATTTGTTGTTAGTCTGTTGTTGTTATTGTTGTTGTTGGCTTGGTTGTCTTTGCTGCTTGTTTATTCGACTTACTGCTTGCTTACCCGCAAATGCAATGCCTGGCGATTATAATTTTCTCTCATATTATCATTCCATCCACAAAAAAGCAATGCTGGCGCTGCTGCTGCTCTGTCTGTCTGTATGGCTGTGGCATAAGGATTTTTAATTGAATATTAACACCTTTCAAAAGATTCGATTTCTTTTTCGTAAACAACAACAACAGTAACAGTATGAATGAAATTGTATTTTTTTTTTTTTTTTTTGTTGTTGTTGTTGCTTATGCTGTTGTTATATGCTTTGATAACAATTTCTTATTCAGCAATACACTTTTTGTGTTGATGATTGCAATACGAGAAATTGCTGCAGGGAGAATTGCAGAGAAACCAACAGAATTTCTTTCCAACGAAGACAATTTGTTTGTGACACTGATTTATGCCAAAGTTTTATTGATTTTTTTTTAATTTTTTTTTTATTTTTAAATATTCATTCAATAGCAACTACAACAACAATTTTAGCATTTGTTGCTGGCATAATTATTAAATGATTTTGAAGACAGTTTTTAATATGGAAGCGGGTATTTATTAGTGTTCTATGAATAGTTGTTGTTTTCATTTATTTGGAGGACTTTTCTTTGAAATTTCTTTAAGATTTTATGAAAATAATTTTTCATTTTCGAACCTATTAATGGAAACTAAAGTACTCTCCTTTTTTACAGAATTCTATTATTAGTTACCCTGATGACATGCCTTAGTATTGCTTCCAATCTTAATCCCCTATAACATACTTTACTTACTTAATTGGCCATTAACTACCCGACAAATGTATTTTTGCCTGCCGTAATACATCCTTTCAGAAGCATCTACTTCTTGGGCGTCTATGCCAGTTGCTCATACCGATCGAACACAGGACTTCCTCGATTTGATCTTTCCAAGGCAAACAAAGTCATCCTCTTCATAGACTTCTGCAGATCTCCGCATCAAATACCCGTCTCGCCGGATCATCGTCCTCCATTCCAACGACATGAACGAGTCAGCTCAGACGCTCAGCCGTTCATATTCTTGAGGAGCTTATACAACTCAATGTTGGATCAAATGCGGAAATTATCCGAATAAATCGAAGGTCTTCCGTAGGACCTCTCAGTGCTATTGCATCAGTACGTTGCACAACGTCTACGTCGTTGAGAAGTTCATATAGCTCGCTGTTGGGTCGAATGCGGAAATCATCGCCAACTCGCACTGGACCGAAGATCTTAGGATCTAATCCCCTAACATACTTCAATCAAACTTCGATGTTAACAATGACAATTCCCTGCCTAGCACACAGATGTTACCTTTTAGGAAGAATTAAGGTTACAAAAAGATGTTACGATGCTGATGACAATCCCTATTCATATGCATGTGCTTGGAGCCAGTAATGTCCTGTCTAAAATCTGGTTATCAACCTCAAGTTATTTCTTGATAGTTGATGCATGACACAGATCTCCTCTCATTGTTACTTTCCAACAAAAGTTTTTTGATAGCCCTAAACCCAAATGGTTTGAGGACAGTCCTTGCCTCCCTTTATCGTCCTTTTCAATATGTCTACTTTTCCTCACATTCGCATCCACTCCACAGAAGCTTTCTGGTCCTTTCAACGACGTGGAAGCTCCCATTCACCCAAGTTACTTTGGTTACTCGTTGATGTTTTATTTTATCCCACCCCCTAATTAATTCATTTTCTCCAGATAGTCCCATAATTTCATCGATTTAATCTCATAAGAGCCGAGTGCTTGAATGGCGGACTGACTGTCTGATGGTATAGCAAGGTCCAGTCACCATAGTCTACAAGGCTTTGATCTACACCGCTGTAAAACAGGTTCTCATTGCTCCTGTCATCCTCAACGGGGTGCCGTGACCCATAGATCTGAAGGAGTTTTAGATAGGCTCCGCTCCTAACCAAGGGGGAAGTCATGTCCAAATACATGGCTTCGAATTGGTATTCAGGTGTAACAGTCTGTTGCATTTGGGGGCGTTGGTAGACGAATTGTATTTCACCCTGTGCGAAGAGCACCGCGGGATTAGGTTCTCGCGGACAGGCACCCACGTTAAACCCATCGGCGTTGCTCCTGTCATCATCTCCGTGTGGTAGCGGAAAGAGAATACTACCACAGTGATCACCATACTTGTCGTAAGAGGTGACTAAAGGTGCTGCTACCACTTAGGGACTATTTGGGGTTCAACTGGCAGCAGTCTGCCACGAGCCTGGGAGCCCCAGGGACTTGTCCCTGCCCAGCAATGGTGAGGTCCCCTCGAGGAGCACGTGGTGACTGTGGTTTAGACCCAAATAGCGGGGAGTGCGCGAGTACGGTGTGGCGGCACATTCTTAACGCATTTGAAGGAGTTTAGATGGTCTCCGACCCCTAAACTAGAGGGGAGTCATGCCCAAATAGCATGACTCCGAATTGGTACCTACTACCTGGCTGTAGCCAGTGTTTACAGCATGAAAGTAGGAGCATTGGTTTACGCATTATTTTCAACCAGTGCGAAGAGCACCATGGGATTAGGTCCTCTGGACAGGTACCCATGTAAAAACACACACATCGTTGCTCCTGTCATGAGAACACATGCTAATCTCTGTAAGAGGTATTTGTTGTAGAAACGGACCTACAAGTCCAACTTTTTTAGCTTGAAATAGAAGAAATTTGTTCAAAATAATCACCTGTTCCATAATTTCCCAACAAAAACATTGGCGGACTTCATAGGCAGTATTACTCAAAGAATAATTCTGAACAGTGTTTTTTGTTTTTTTTATGTATGTTTGTGTTGTATTTTAATTATTTTTATTTCGTTAATTATCCACTTTAAATATGTAATTTTTAATTAATTTTTATCAAGAATTTAATCACGATTAAAATCTTTTATTTCGTGTTAAACACTAATCAAATGTCAAATGCAATCCTCTTGCGCGCTCTCTCTCTCACTCTTACGCTCCTATAATTTGTTAAATTTTGTTGAAGTTGAAGTTTACAAATTGAACTTTTGACATTGGCTGTGGTCATAAGAGAAAAACAAAAGAAAAATTACAACAAACATAAATGTTGATGCTGTAGAGTACGATAAGACATATAACACCTTAACAGAATACAACAAATACAATAATAATGAGAAATATCACAGAGAAAAAAAGACACTCGCATAACACATACGTACTCACTCACACTAGAAATAACGTTAAGCAACATGTCAAAACAACAATAAAAAACACTGAACCAGCACTGACAACGCATTTCTGTTAATGCACAAAAGGCAGTGAGAAAGCAAGAGAGTGAGAGAGAGAGAGAGAGAGAGAGTAACGAAATACAAGAAAAATTCAGACACAACAAACAAGATTTTTATCTAAAAAAATTTGTTAAATTTATCACTTCAAGCACACCATGTGGCGGTGGTGGTATCATCATCAGCATCATTATCATCATTATTATTATCATCAACAACAACGGTTTCAAGTTGTTGGCCGCCACCAATACCAAAACTACCACACCAACAGTAACAGCAACAACAACAATTAAGAAAACAAATGAAACGAAATAAAACACAACAGTGTTTAGGTTTTTTTTTAACATTAAACTCCTTGGACTTTAAGCAACAATTAAATGTTCATATAAACATTAACTCGTACTTACATACACATTTTTAATGTTATTAACATTATTAAACATTCAATTTAATAAGAAAATTATTTAAAAAACGTTTTATTTTCATATTTAATAACTATCAACTAAGCTTATCAAATGACTTTCAATGACATTGAGCAAATTAAACTATTAATACAGTTGCCAGATCTCTACTGTTCATACCCATGAACATGTATGTACATATGTGTGCATAAACAATCCTGTAATACAAACCACCATCTCTGTAATTGCATTTATCATGCTCTCATTACCTATAAGCACAGAGTAAGCAGCATAAGCATGCAAAATGACATAAAGTTGCGTGTATGAAATGCATGTAAACATAGGTGTATTAAGGAATCATTATTTTTTTAACACCAAATTCCAACAACAATAAAAGAAACAATAAAAACAAACATTCAAAACAACATTAAACAGAAACAGGGAGAGAGAGCTAGACACACACACACACACACAAAATACACGACACGACACGATATCAATTTAATGATTTTACAAACGACCGATTGATGACCATATCATATAACTTACAGCGAGTACACACATATACATACGCACACAGTTGTCTCTTGAATGCCCTTTGAGATGAATAAAAATATTCTACGTGATGCCATAGACAACCAGAGATGGCAAGTCGAAAATTTTAAAGTGTTTACAATTGGTTTCTAATTTAGGTGTTCAATTCGGTATGCTGTGTTTTATATCGGGTGGGTCATCTATTGCCTTAAATTTGAATCTGACAATACTTATATCATTCTATGCTGTCAGAATATCCAGTATATTATCTCCACTGAACGTGGAGAAATGCTAAATTGCCGATTTTGCAAAAAAAAAATCATCTTTCATCTTGGTGGGTACATTAATAAGTAAAATTCCAATATTTAGGGCCCAAAAAAAAGCGCACTTGGTCTTACTGCAGCCAATGCACTCATTACAAGTGATCCATTGGCATATAGTTCTTTGAAAATGAGGACGGTGCAATCATTATACTCAATGAAGACATCTATCGCACCATGATAACCGATTTTTTTCTACTTTCTCTTCATGGTATTGATGTGAAGGATGTTTGGTACAACTTGCCACACATCTCATCCACAATAGATTTATAGCGCCAAACGTTTGATGGCCATTTACACATACATACATACATAATTGGCCATTATAATCCTTCTGTCAAGATTACGGTCTAGTTTCTCACGCTGGGTGCGTTAATTTTATACATGAGTGGCGGGACCTACAGTCTAACCTCGAATCCGAACGACGGATTTTTGTGAACGTTTTTCATGGCAGGTAAATAAACCTGTAGAATTTTTACCAGA
Organism: Sarcophaga peregrina; assembly: GCA_014635995.1. Lineage (NCBI taxonomy): Eukaryota > Metazoa > Arthropoda > Insecta > Diptera > Sarcophagidae > Sarcophaga > Sarcophaga peregrina. The sequence goes on from CM025793.1 coordinate 89,063,045, forward strand.
AATCTGCTAAAAGGATTTCGTTTTATTATCTGACCTGGAATATGAACCCGGGCCTTACATCTAACAACACATTACCTACTAGACTACGGTCGACTAGTGACTCTGAACAACAAATTTTTTTTGAGAAAGTTTTCATGCAAGGTTTTTTTTTTACTACCAAAGTTTTTGCCAGAAATCTGCTGAGAGGAAATCGCCAAAGAAATATTGTTTTCATATTTTGTTCTGATATCTGATCTGGGATACGAACCCTGGCTTTACGTGTAATAAGTCAACACACTACCTACTAGACTATGGCGACTTCCCTACTAGACTACGGCGACTTCATTAAATTTGTCGAAATGCTAATGTCAATTACCCGCCAAGGAACTGCAATGTAACACTGGTGGACTATTTCCTGTATTCGCCTTCAATCAAGGAAAAATACAGAAATTTAGAAAAGTTATAAAACGAAAATGTAAGTTTCCATCTCTGTCCCTGACACTCTCTAACAGGAAGTCAAGGAAAAAAGTTGAGCCTGCTAATAAATGAGCATCTAAACTCTTGATTTTTATAGGAACTATAAGGGGAACTTCGAGGAAAACGTTAAGAAACTAAATTTAATTTTTGTTTTCGTGCTTAGTACAGCTCTCATTGCTTTGGATGTGAGAAAAAGGGTTCGTTTATGGTCTTAATATCCTCTTTTATATAGCCAGATATCTGATATTATGCTCATATCATTGAGAAAAATCTAAAATAATTATAATGATTGTTTTTATTTTGACTATCATGTTTATTGTGTGTTGTCTAGTTTAACATTAACAGATAGAAAGAAAAAAAATTGTTAAATTCAACACTAAAACTTAAACACAGTGGAACGAATAGTGAAATTGTACGTATAAAAAAACACAAAGAAAGGCTATAATTAATAATAATTATGGGAAAATCAGTATTTATTGCTTTATTTTATTAAACAAAACCAAATCCTTTTTAAGATTATTTTTTTTAACACTTTTTAACACTAGATTAGTTTTATTGCGGTTATATTTATCGATTTGCATCACTGTCTTCTGTTGCTTTTTTCCATATTTGTTGTTTTGTTATGCACCGTTGTTACTGCTGCTGTTGTTGTTGTTGTGGTTGTATGCATGTATATGGAGGATATGAATTCTAACCACATGTGGTCATGTTTTAACGAGAGAGATCCTAAAATGTTTATAACTTTTATATGCCATTGTTTGTTGTTTGTGGTGTTACTGTTGTTGTAACAATGATACAATCTCAGATTAAAGAGTGAGAAAAGAAAAACAAAAACAAAACCAAACACTAAGCGCTTAGCACCCAAGAGATCATGTAAAATAAAGTCAGTCAGTGAGAAATTGATTGAGTTTTGGCGCAATTAAATTTCATTTAATTTGAGTGTGTTTTTTGTGTTTTTATTTTATAAACCATAAGCGTGTGTGTTGTTGTTGTTATTGTTGGTTGTAGTATTTGTTTAACGATTCTTTAACGTATGTGTGTGTGTGTTTAGAACTGAGAAAAACAAATAAACGAAAGGCATTATGATTCTTCGTGGAACTATAAATTACGAGTATAAATTTCAAACATAAACGAATACGCTCGTATCTATCTACACGCATGGAAGAAGAAGAAGGTTATGAACTTTTTTCCTAGTAGGGTGTTGGAAACCCTATTGGAATTTAGAAATTCTTTATGAAGAGTACTCTATCAGAAGAGCTCGCTTGAATAAAATAATGAAAGAAAATTATGCAGAAAATAAAGGAAGAAAGTTTTTCGTCATGTTGGCAATTGTTTTCGGGATGAAAAGAAGGTTGCCAGACCAAGTAAAATTTTAACAAAAAACACTTGTTAGGTAGAACTAAATTTTTAAATTATATTTTTGCTCACAAGTTTAAGGCAAAAAATGTTTTAAAAATGACTGTTTATGACGAAACAGATGCATTGCTATGTCCATACATAAATTCCAAAATCGGAGAGCTGTAAAGTTCTTCACACCTTAATAATGCATCTGAATTCTCATTTACTTAATGAACTGTTTAACATTAAAGAACAATCGATAAACTCATAATATACAGTTACAGAAAAAGTTCTGCATACACCATTATTGTTGACAGTGTTGTATGTAGACTTTTTCCTTGCCTGTAGTTAAAACTGCTTGAATAACAATCGATGTATTTCAATGAATTTTGTTTTTATTTTCTTTTCTTTTAGGAATTTGTCCTGTTCAATGTCCCGTTCATATTGACTTCGAAAAGGCTTTTGATACTCTCAATCACACGGCCATATGGAGCAGACTGGCCCGCAAGGGTGTCCCTACTAAAATAATAAACTTAATAAAGACGCTGTACAACAATGCAATACGCCACGTATTACATGAGAAACAATTGGACAAGAGCATCAAAATAAGAATCAGAATCCGCCAAGGATGTGTGCTGTCACCACTCCTCTTTCATTATGTCCTGGATGTAGTGATTCAAAAGTCAATAATTTATAGGAGCGCCCTGGTAGTCTAGTGGGTAGTGTGCTAGACTATTAGCGTGAGGGTTGTGGGTTCGATTCCCACCAGAGGCTCTGGTTTGTGACACTACACCGGGCATATGGTCGAAGTTACTCAGCTCGTATATGATTATAATATAATTTGGAATTTGTTAGAGAGGCTGGAAGACGTGGACTATGCGGATGATATCGATGCCTCCGTTCTATAACATTCTAAGTCGAAAAAGTGTATTTTGAGTTATGACCTCTTAAAGTTTTCACGCGACATCGACCACATGTGTATTCTAAGTAGATTTTTCCCTATAACTTCGGAACGGATCGGCGCATCCTCACCAAATTTTGAGAGTTAGAGAACGAAGAATTTAGAACGTTTAGAATTTAGAAATACAAGAACATTAAGTGTACTTAGAACGTTATAGAATGGAGGTGTCTATATATGCTTGCTAAGTCATTTTTTCTCCGACATTAAATCAAAGATAAGCTAAAACATCCAGGTTAAATGCTAACGCAGAACGAAAATTCCTTATAAACGGCAATGAAATTGATGATGTGGAGTTCTTCGAATTGATAAATCCGGTGGTTCATCAGCAGATGTTGCCAGTCGCATTAATAAGGTACGCAATGCTTTTGCTCAACATAGTCCTGTTTGAAAATCCTCTAACAAATCAAGATGCATCAAAATTAAAATTTTCAATTTCAACGTTAAATCCACATTACTGTACGGTTGCGAAACGTGGAATATGACACCGCGTTATGCCCAGTCTCTTTGGATATTTATTAGCAAATATCTGCGTAGAATTTTGCGTGTTTACTGGACTTCTGTAATATCCAATGCCCAACTCTTGTCAGATACAAACCAGCAACCAATTGAAAGGAAAATATGGAAACGCCAGTGGCAAGTAGACTCTTCGTAAGCCATTATTAGATGATATCACAAAGAAAGCCATAGATTGGGACCTCGAGGGAAGCAGGCACATCGAACGACCATCACACACCTGATAACGCTAAATCACAACCAAACTGTCCTGACTACATCTACAATGGAACGAAGTCAAACATGCGCTGATGATCGAGTTCATTGAAATCAACTTGTTGCAGCCCTATGCTCCCTAGAGAGGAATGGATCATGTAACTAATACTCGGGGCAGTTATATACCGGCAATAGTAAATAAAAAGGTAAGTGCCAAGAACTTATTTCTCCCACTGTATAGTAAATAAAATTTCATTGCAACAATATTTCTGTAAAGTATTATCGTTTTATAAGTATTACGTACGTAATTGGTCATTAGAACCCCATCAGTCAGGATTATTGACCTAGTTTCTCACACCACTTATGTTGTGTGTATTAATTTTAAACATGAGTAACGGGACCTACAGTTTAAAGTCGACTCCGGACGACAGATTTTATGAGAAATTTTACTCGCAGAGTTTTTGCCAGAAATCTGCTGAGAGGAAATCGCCGAGAAAATACTTTTTGTATTTTGTTTTGATGTCTGACCTGGGACTCGAACCCTGGCTTTTACTTCTAATAAGCCAACACACTACCTACTAAACTACAGCGTTTTCATTTAATTTCTCGAAATGCTAATGTCAATTACCCGCCAAGAACTGCAATGTGACACTGGTGGACTATTTCCTATATTCGCCTTCAATCAAGGAAAAATACAGAAGCTTAGAAATTTTATAAAACGAAAATGTAAGTTTCCGTCTCTATCCCTGACACTCTCCAACAGGCAGTTGAAGAAAAAAAGTTAAACCTGCTAATAAATGAGCAAAACTCTTGATTTTTATAGGAACTATAAGGGGAACTTCGAGGAAAACATTAAGGTTCAATTAGTCGTGACTTTACCATAACGCTGTAGTCGTAACATAATCCATAACCGTAAATTTACTATTAGCAGCAATCAGTGCTGCCATGGCCATAAACAGCTGTTTACGTTAATTGCACATATGTATTTTTCAAAAGTACAAAAGTAAACAAAAAAAATGTGTATACATGGAAGTAAAATCAGCAAACAGCTGTTTATGGTTATGGCAAAAACCCAAAATTCAATTGGTACATATGGTTATAGTTATGATTATGGCATTATGGTAAGTCACCTATAATCGAAAACTGTGATGTCCATAAAGTTGGTTAAAACAGCTGATTTATATGGTTATGGTTAAGTCACGACTAATTGAACCTTTAAGAAACTGAATTCAATTCTTGTTTTCGTGGGTAGTACAGCCCTCATTGCTTTGAATGTGAGAAAAAGGGTTCGTTTATGGACTTATAAGTATTACAATATTTTTATTTCTCCTTCTTGAACTTCCCCACCATCCGGCAGCCTGACTTTATGTTTTTGCAGTAAACTTCATTGCATACGATGCTCTAAGAAATGTATATGTCCGTTGTCTCTCCCCATTTATTGTTAAGCGATAACAATTTTTAGCAATTGACCACAAAAGTGAAAATCATATCGATAACACTGATTGTTTATCAATTAATTTATTTACATTTGACACCTTTTTTTAGTGCTCCATTCTATTCTGTTCTTCTTCTTCTATTTCTATTTAATTTAAGGTTAGAGAATCAGTTTTATTTGTTTGTTTATTTATATTGTAACTGCGATTAAATTAAAGCGATTATTTTTTTTATGATGCAGTGTGATGTGGTGTGTAGTTGGCTGCAGTGTTGCCGCACTGATAAATATTAATTGTGGTATTTGTTGTTGTTGTTTTTTTATTGCGTGTTCTTCTAAGTAAATAAACATTGAAAGGAGATTTGATTTCAATGATATTGAAAAAGAGGTGTGAAGACACGTTTTGTATTGCATTTTATTTTTTTGTACGAGGATGAGATTATTTACGATTTGAAAGAAAAAACATTTAAATGATTAGAGATAGCTAGAGAAGAGAGATTATGAAATATAATAATATTTTGGCTATTGTTAACTTTTATAAATAAATACATTGTTATTGAGATTTGAATCTAATACTATGTTCAGACATGCACTGATATTGAGAATAAACGCTATTATTGATCTCAATATTTCATATAAAATTTCAATTAATTATTGCTCAAAAAATTCATAAATTGTTATAATATTGATTAAAACTTCAAATACAACACTGTCATAAGTACGTACAGTGAGCATATTACATTTTTCCGAACACTTTCTATTGATATTTGACAACTCAAATGTAAACAACGACAGTGCCATAAGCAAAAGCTTTTTTTTCTACTAGCAATCCAATATTATCAAATTTTTATTTCTTATGCTTCCGAGGAAAGCCACTTTGGAGTCACAAGTAGTCCTTATTAACCGCAACAGGTCAACGTCTCGATTAATCATTAGCAATATCTTTTCCAAAGTTAAATTGATTTCCATTTTTTTCTAAAAAATATTTTTGGCATCAATTTTCGCGCTAAAAATTAAAAGCGATTTTGTTGAAGGAATCAGCTGTCAAATAAATTTTCGTATATTATATGTCTGAACGCTAAAAATATTGAATATTCGGTTTATTGAGAACAATATTTTTAGCGTTCAGACATATAATCTACGAAAATTTATTTGACAGCTGATAAACAAAACAGCTGATTGCTTCAACAAAATCGCCGAGCTGTTGCGATTAATAAGGACTACTTGTGACTCCAAAGTGGCTTTCCACGGAAGGATGAGAAATAATAGCACAAAAGAAAAAAAGCTTTTCCTTATGGCACTGTCGTTGTTTACATTGTGAGTTGTCAAATATCAATAGAAAGTGTTCGGAAAAATGTAATACGGCTCATCGAACATACTTATGACAGTGTTGTATTTGAAGTTTTAATCAATATTATAACAATTTATGAATTTTTTGAGCAATAATTAATTGAAATTTTATATATAATATTGAGATCAATAATAGTGTTTATTGCAATTTCTCAATATCAGTGCATGTCTGAACATAGTATAAGAAATGTCAGTAAAGAGTCCAAATTTATTTTAAGCGGAATGTTATAAAAAATTGTAAAAACAATCAAGTAAGCTTCCAGACTAGTTTCTAATGAGGAAGTAACATGGTTTACTACAATATTCGTAGACTATTTACTGGCTTTCAATCTTAGCCTATAAACCAATGTTTATTCAATGCAATCGAAAGTTTCAATTAGTGTGCAACTTTCATTCACTAAAATCAACCTGGTGTCCTACGGTGAGATTCTTCCGGAAACACCGTTTAAATTTGATGTCAGGAGATCCTCCTGGCCCTAATCCTCAAACGTCATAATCGTTACAGTTTAGTTGCCCCTGTACATTTAGAGTTCTCCTAAATGGGCGGCCTAATCAGCTCTCACTGTTGTTGTAGCTCCGGGTGATGCAATGCTTTTGTAGTCTGCCTCTTAATTATTCTAAATCTCCACAAAACTTCTTTAGAAAACAGTTGATTAGCATTCCACTTGTTTGGCATATGCCAGCATTTCATCTCCAGCCAAAAATCTATTCCAATGTATGATGTTTTTTCGTGAATCTTTGGCTCTTGAAAAATGCATTTCGTCGGGAATTTGGTCATCTGTCAGCTTAAATTGATGCAGATATTGTCGGAACCATTCGTAAACGGGCTGAATCTCTATGAGGTTATAATTCAATTCGATCTTGTAATCTGAAAAGTATGAAACAATTCATGAAGTCCAATTCTGGCAATCATCTTCTAGGAATTATGTCAATACGTGAGATTGACGATTCACCAAACTATGGTCAGGTCTTGGTGGTCTAGAATATCACATTTACTACTATTTCGGCCCGCCGCAAAATATCCTTCCAGACGCCTCTGCTTGTGCGCCTATGCCAGTTGGTCACACCAATCGATGACAGGGCTTCCTCAATTTGGTCCTTCAAACGGACATAAGGCCGTCCTCTTCGCCGACTTCCGCAGATCCTCCATTCTAACGACATGGCCGAGCCTGCGCAACTACTGGATATTAAGACGCTGCACAACGTCTATGTCTTTAAGGAACTCATTCAGCTCACTGTTGGATTGGATGCGGAAATCATCGCCAATTCGCACTCAACCGAAAACTCTCAAGGCTGCTGCATCAGTTCTTAATAGGGTCCATGCCACTGCACAATAAAGAAGCACGGGTAGGATGAGCGTCTTGTAGAGTATTGGTTTTGTCTCTGCTACTTAATAGCCTATTGAGACCATAGTAGCATCAGTTGGCATATCAATCTGTCTTATTGAAACCACAGGAAGACCTTGCTTCACTGATTGTAACGTTGAGGTCTTCATTGTTCTCTGGCTGCCTTTCACATCAAATTCGTCAATTCTGTTTATCGACGCACCTAGAGGTATGCTCTCAAGAGGTTTAATAGTGTTTTCCTTCCATTAATACCTTTCGCAGTTGATTACAGTGTGTCCAATCATCGATGCTTGCTTTTCAGCAAGGCGTAAGTGGTAAACAACGGACGGTGATTTACCCAGACTAAAGCTATCTCTGGTTGGCACAAGACTTACTTCGAAAATACTTTCCTAAAGAACTATTTGGGTGATAATGCTATGGTAATAGTGATATTTCTGTTGCGATTCTTCTAATCCCAACGTTACAAGCTTTAAACAACTGAAAAAAAAAACCTCGACCAGACGGATCAGCCATCATGTAGCTACCTATAGGAGTTTCTGTATTGAAGACGATTTTCAATCGACAATTCCTTCACTTCTTCAATGCTTTCTTTTTAGAGCTATCAAAGCAATACGATTTTGTACATCTAAACGATTTTTTTAGAAAAGTTTCCACCATTTTAAGATTTTTACTGATAAGTTTATCAAATTATCTGCTCATTTAGATTCATAAGAAGCAAATGAACTATGAACTCACGTTTAAAAAGAATAAAGTTGACCAGAAATATGACAAGAACCTTACAATGGCCACCAATTGTCTGCAAATTCTCTCTTCTTCTTACTTCGTTAACTGGCTACGGACTCACTTATTCTGTTTTTCTAGCTAAACAAGTTCTAGAAATTTAGGTTGTTGTATTGGGTGTGCAATGGAGGGTGGTGTGGTCTCTGGGAAGATTGTTTTTAAATTCAGAATTCGTCATGAGGGTTCTTTGAAAAGTGAATACATTGTGTAGCAAATTCTGCTGAGAAAAAGTAACTAGATAGAGCTCTTCACATCAATTGCACAGTGAGTTTTAATAATGAGATTGAGTTGGCAACCCTATTATTCTAGACATTTGTCTCAAGTCTCCTGGCTGTTTATAAAAACATTTTTAATGGCAATGAAACTAAAGTTATTAGCAAAACGTGTGTTTGTACTCTGCTGTCAGGTGAAGAATTCATAGTTTAACGTATGACGGATTCTATGTGATCCGGCCTTTACTTTACGAATTACATTTTGTGAATACTTGGACAATATTTTCTTTGCAATGATCTTTGTTTACTTTCTACTTATTAACGGCCAATAATAGCAATAAGAAACTTAATTTACTTACAAAAGGACACGCTTCTAATACTGAGAACAGAATCTAAGCGTTTTAACAAAAATCTGCTTTCAAATTTGCGTGTAAAACATTTGTAATCAGGAACTCATACAGCTCACTGTTGGATTGGATGTGGAAATCATCGCCAACTCGCACTGAACCGAATACTCTCAAGGCTGCTGCATCAGTTCTTAATAGGGTCCATGCCTCTGCGCCATAAAGAAGCACGGGTAGGATGAGCGTCTTGCAGAGTATTCGCCGACTTCCGCAGATCCTCCATCAAATATCCGTCCCGCCCGAGCATTCTCCCCCATTCGAACGACATGGCAGAGCCAGCGCAGCTGCTGGATATTCAGACGCTGCACAACGTCTATGTCTTTAAGGAACTCATACAGTTCGCTGTTGGATTGGATGTGGAAATCATCGCCAACTCGCACTGAACCGAATACTCTCAAGGCTGCTGCATCAGTTCTTAATAGGGTCCATGCCTCTGCGCCATAGAAAACCACGGGTAGGATGAGCGTCTTGTAGAGTATTGGTTTTGTCGCATGAGAGGTCTCTGCTACTCAAGACCATAGTAGCACCAGTTGGCATATCACGCTATCTTGTTGAAACCACAGGTCGACCTTGCTTCATTGATTGTAATGTTGAGGTTTTCATTGCTCTCTGGCTGTCTTCCACATCAAATTCGGCAATTATGTTTATTGACGTACCTAAAGGTATGCTCTCAAGAGAGTTATTGGTGTTTTCCTTCCATTAATACCTTTCGCAGTGGATGACAGTGTGTCCAATCATTACCGATGCTTGATATTCAGCAAGGCTTAAGTGATAACAACGGAAGGTGATTACACCCAGACTAAACCTCTCTGGTCTTGACACAAGACTTGCTTAAAAAATCATTTCCTAAAAGAACTATTTGGGTATAATTGCTATGATAATAGTGATATTTCTGTTGGACTCAGTCCAACTATTCTTCTGATCCCAACGTTACAAGCTTTAAACAACTGAAAAAAAAAACCTTGACCAGACGGATCAGCCATGCATGTAGCTACCTATAGGAGTTTCTCTATTGAAACGGTTTTCAATCAACATTCACTTCTTCAACGCTTTTCTTTTTAGAGCTATTAAGCAATACGATTTTGGTCATTAACGGGTTTCTTAGAAAAGTTTCCACCATTTTAAGATTTTTACTGCTAACTTTATCAAATTATCTGCTCATTTAGATTCATAAGAAGCAGATGAAACTATGAACTCACGTTAAAAAGAATAAAATTGACCAGAGATATGCCAAAAACCTCACAATGGCCACCAATTGTCTACAAATCTCTCTTCTTCTTACTTCGTTAACTGGCTACAGTTTTCACTTATTCTGTTTTCTAGCTAAACAAGTTTAGAAATTTAGGTTGTTGTATTGGATGTGCAAATGGATGGTGGCTCCGGTCTCTATGAAATGTTTTTTACATTCAGAATTCGTCATGAGGGTTCTTTGAAAATGTGAATATATTGTGTAGTAAATTCAGTAAATCTTAACAATGAGATTGACGTTGGCAACCCTATCATTCTAGACATTCGTTTCACAGTCTCCTGGTTGTTTATAAAAACATTTTTAATGGAAATGAAACTAAAGTTATCAGCAAAACCTGTGTTTATACTCTGCAAACACGTGAAAAATTCATAGTTTAACGTATGACGGATTCTATGTAATGCGGCCTTTACTTTACGGATTACATTTTGTGAATACTTGGACAATATTTTATTTGCAATTATCTTTTGTTTACTTTCTACTTATTAACGGCCAATAATAGCAATAAGAAACTTAATTTACTTACAAAAGGACACACTTCTAACACTGAAAACAGAATCTAAGCGTTTTAACAAAAATCTGCTTTCAAATTTGCGTGTAAAACATTTGTAATCCTTTTAAACAAATTGTTGTCATTTCAAAAGGCAAATCTTGAATATTTTCTTTCCTTTTTTTCATTTTCAATTAAATCTCTAGGCAACGGCATTAAATTACTGCAAAAAAACAGAAAAAAACCGGAAAAAATCGCTTTAAGGCATTACAGCATCTCTAATAAAACCGTTTCCATACATTTTCGAGCATATCGATAACTATTTATGTAAATGTAAACATAGTCGCACGCTCACATGTATACAAACACATAGACCTTCTCTATAATAAACGGTAATAAAATATGGCGTCCATTTGCGCATGTTGAATTACAAAGAGGAGAGATAAAGTAAACGCACAACAGCCAATAAAAACATTGCATTGGCACTAATACTAAGAAAGAAGACTTCATTGTGTATCGACACGAGTGTAGTAAAAACGAAAGGCCGCAAAAATAAATAAAGAAACAACAACAAAAGCTAAACCCACCTTCTCTGGTAGCGTATAAACTACACAAACAACAACAAAGTGGAAAAAATAAAGGCAACGAGAGAGAAACAGGTATAACAAGGCAAACAATACACACACAAAACAAAGCTAAAAGCCAAGCAAACGAAACGAAATAAAAGAAAAATAAAACTGTAAACGTTTGAAGATAGAAAGAGAGAGAGGGAGAGATAAAGGAAGACAAAGAGAGGGAGTTAACATTTCAACACCATTAATAAAGCAAAAAAATAACTGGTTTTGCTTCATTCAATTTTTACTAGGAGGATATATGTTGTTGTGGTGTTATGAGGGTTTCTCCAAAGCAGTGCTTTTAAAATTGTAATTTTTTAAAGAGAAGAGAGCTAAAATTATAAGAGCAAACTATTGTTGGTACTCTTTAAAAGATCGTAACGCATTAAGAGATTGAAGCGCATAACATTAAAGGAAAAAATAATAGAAACACTTAAAAATAATGTAATCACATTGAAATTGTAAAGGATTTTCATAAAAGCAACGATTATCTAGACACTTGCTCTGCAACGTTTGGATATTAATCGTGTAAGCACGATCTTTAAAGTAGTCTTAGCCTTAAGTGGCCAATCCAACAACCGGATTAACGATTTCGGCCTGCCGTTACACATCCTTCCAGGGGGCTCTGCTATTTGGTTTTCATTGGATAATATTTTTACGTGCTGGGTTGCTAACCCTACGCACAACCCAAATTTAACGTCCAAGGGATTGAACTTCGCTGCACACATTATTTAATATCAATCGAATGCTAGTATGCCATCCAAGAAGGGCCACGAGGAGGCTGTATGTCAACTTGCATGCATCCCATCCTTTCCTAAAATGCGCACCAGACACTTGTTGTAGTTGCCATCAACTTGAATAGAGCAAGACAAGGTAATCGTCACAGTCTGAAGCTTTACCTTGTTTGCATGCACCACATCCTTCCCTAAAATCTTCAATTGCATTCCAAAATACTAAGCTATCGCACGTCACAGGTCTGTGAATTGGATGTGATGGTTCTCTTATCCAAAATGTGCACAAGACACTTGTTCTAGTTGCAATGGTTTATCCACGATCGGATAACTTTTCTGCATTGCTGAAGCAAATATTGTTCTAGAAATTAGCAATGAAAGTCAGTTTCTGTCGTTTTTAATCAGTATATCTAAGGCGTTGTAAATAATCATTCGGTTTTAATGGATACGCACGTTGATATTGGCACAAACGCTTTACCTTAAGAGGAGAATAGGCAATTGCTGATTAGAGTGGTTAGATCGATTGCTCTGAATGCAGCCTTTTTGTGGGCCGAGGCCATGAATAAAAAGATATATAGGGTAGGAGTCCTACAGGAGATCTGCCCTCCGAGTAATTTTTGTCTCACAGTATCTACGGAAGCAGCCTTGATGAAAGATGTCGCTTCGAATATTAGTAGACGTAGAGAGGAGAAAACCTCAGTGTCCTCTGTCCTATCCTGAAAAAGGGAGACCCCACAATATGCGCCAACTACAGGAGTATAAGCCTTCTCCCTATAGCAGATAAGGTTCTTACAGGCGTATTGTGTGAACGACTGAAGTCACTCGTCAAAACACTGATTGGACCTTATCAGTGCGGCTTCAGACCTGGCAAATCCACCATAGCCCAGATCTTCACACTGCGTCAAATCCTGGAAAAGGTCCACGAAAAACAAGTCGACACACACCATCTTTTTGATAGACTAGACTATAGACTAGAGTATAGACTAGACTAGACTATAGACTAGAGTATGGACTAGACCATAGACTAGACTATAGACTAGACTATAGACTAGACTAGACTAGACTAGACTATAGACTAGACTAGACTATAGACTATAGACTAGACTATAGACTAGACTAGACTATAGACTAGACTAGACTATAGACTAGACTATAGACTAGAGACTAGACTAGACTAGACTATAGGCTAGACTATAGACTAGACAATAGACTAGACTATAGACTAGACAATAGACTAGACTAGACTATAGACTAGACAATAGACTAGACTATAGACTAGACAATAGACTAGACTATAGACTAGACTATAGACTAGACTAGACTATAGACTAGACTAGAGACTAGACTATAGACTAGACTATAGACTAGGACTAGACTATAGACTAGAGACTAGACTATAGATAGACTAGAGACTAGACTATAGACTAGACTATAGACTAGAGACTAGACTATAGACTAGACTAGACTATAGACTAGACTAGACTATAGACTAGAGTATAGACTAGACTAAGACTAGACTATAGACTAGACTATAGACTAGACTATAGACTAGACTATAGACTAGACTATAGACTAGACTATAGACTAGACTATAGACTAGACTAGACTAGACTAGACTAGAATATAGACTAGACTAGACTATAGACTATGGACTATAGACTATAGACTAGACTAGACTATAGACTAGACTATATAGACTAGACTATAGACTAGACTATATAGACTAGACTATAGACTAGACTATATAGACTAGACTATAAGCTAGACTAGACTATAGACTAGGCTATATATTAGACTATAACTAGACTATATATTAGACTATAGACTAGATTATATACTAACCTGTAGATAAAATAGATTAGACTATAGACTAGAATATATACTAGACTATAGACTAGATTATATACTAGATTATATACTAGACTATATACTAGGCTATAGTCTAGACTATAGACTAGACTAGACTATAGACTTTTTCTTTTCTTTTAAAAATGTTCCCCCTTTTTACTGCCAAAATACACTTTTTGTGGGACTTCTTGAAAATTTCCATCGGTAACGCTGAGCCTTACTTACTTACCCACTTATGTGGCCATTAACAACCGGATTAACGTTTTTGGCCTGCCGTTACAAAATCTCAACTCAACTCAATACATCAAATATGTAAAATATTCATCGTAATACAACTTAGAGAAAGTCGCCGTTGTCTAGTAGGTAGTGTGCTGGCTTATTAGACGTAAAGCCAGGGTTCGAGTCCCAGGCCAGACATCAAAATAAAATACAAAAAGTATTTCTTCGCCGATTTTCTCAGCAGATTTCTGGCAAAAACTCTGAGAGTAAATAAAATGCCATGAAAAGTTTCTCAAAAAATCTGTCGTTCGGAGTCGACTTTAAACTGTAGTGTCCCGCCACCATTTATAAAATTAACACACACAACATAAGTGGCGTGAGAAACTAGGTCAATAATCCTGACTGAAGGGTTGGCATGACCAATTGTGTGTGTGTTTGTTACAAAACCTTCCAGGAGGCTCTGCTATCTGGTTTTCATTGCATATTTTTACGTGGTGGGTTGCTAGCCCTACGCACAACCAAAATTTTACGCCCAAGGGATTGATCGCTGCACGCACTAGTTAATATCAATCGAATGCAAGTATGCCATCCAGGAAGGGCCACGAGGAGGCTGTATGTGAACTTGAGTAGAGCAAGGCAAGGAGGTCGTCACAGTCTGAAACTTTACCTTGATTGCATGCACCACATCCTTCCCTAAAATCTTCAATTGCATTCCAAAAAACTAAGCTATCGCACGTCTCAGCTCTCTGAATTGGTTGTGATGGTTCTCTTATCCAAAATGTGCACTAGACACTTGTTCTAGTTGCAATGGTTTGTCAACGATCGGATAAACTGCATTGCTGAACCAAATATTGTTAGAGAAATTAGCAATGAAAGTCAGTTTCTGTCGTTTTTAATCAGTATATCTAAGGCGTTGTAAATAATCATTCGGTTTTAATGGATACGCACTTTGATATTGGCACAAACGCATATATGTTATGTTGTTGAAGTGTTATGAGGGTTTCTTCAAAGCAGTGCTTTTAAAATTGTATTTTTTAAAGAGCAGAGAGCTAAAATATAAGAGCAAGCTATTGTTCGTACTCTTTAAAAGATCGTAACGCATTAGAGATTGAAGTGCATAACATTAAGGAAAAAATAATAGAAACACTATAAATAATGCAATCACATTGAAATTGTAAAGGATTTTCATAAAGCAACGATTATTTAGACACTTGCTCTGGCCAACGTTTGGAGATTAATCGCGAAAGCACGATTTTTAAAGTAGTCACACAAAAAGAAGTGTAACGGCATCAAATAATAGAGCCTTACCAGCGTTACCGTTGAGCGACTAAAGTCGCAATTTGACACTTTTTCAGCGACCTCGCCACTTTTGTGCCCCCTTACTAAAATGAACTAAATCTGACACTTTTCAAGATTTTTGACCCTTTTTTCCCCTTTTTTTAAAAAGTATTTTTTCTAGACTATAGACTAGACTATAGACAAGACTAGACTAGACTATAGACTAGACTAGACTATAGACTAGACTAGACTAGATTATAGACTAGACTAGACTAGATTATAGACTAGACTAGATTATAGACTAGACTAGACTATAGACTAGACTAGATTATAGACTAGACTAGACTATAGACTAGACTAGACTATAGACTAGACTAGACTATAGACTAGACTATAGACTAGACTAGACTATATACTAGACTAGACTATAGACTAGACTATAGACTAGAGTATAGACTAGGCTATAGACTAGACTATAGACTAGAATATATACTAGACTATAGACTAGATTATATACTAGATTATATACTAGACTATATACTAGGCTATAGTCTAGACTATAGACTAGACTAGACTATAGACTTTTTCTTTTCTTTTAAAAATGTTCCCCCTTTTTACTGCCAAAATACACTTTTTGTGGGACTTCTTGAAAATTTCCATCGGTAACGCTGAGCCTTACTTACTTACCCACTTATGTGGCCATTAACAACCGGATATTAACGTTTTTGGCCTGCCGTTACAAAATCTCAACTCAACTCAATACATCAAATATGTAAAATATTTCATCGTAATACAAACTTAGAGAAAGTCGCCGTTGTCTAGTAGGTAGTGTGCTGGCTTATTAGACGTAAAGCCAGGGTTCGAGTCCCAGGCCAGACATCAAAATAAAATACAAAAAGTATTTCTTCGCCGATTTTCTCAGCAGATTTCTGGCAAAAACTCTGAGAGTAAATAAATGCCATGAAAAGTTTCTCAAAAATCTGTCGTTCGGAGTCGACTTTAAACTGTAGTGTCCCGCCACCATTTATAAATTAACACACACAACATAAGTGGCGTGAGAAACTAGGTCAATAATCCTGACTGAAGGGTTGGAATGACCAATTGTGCGTGTGCTTGTTACAAAACCTTCCAGGAGGCTTTACTATCTGGTTTTCATTGCATAATATTTTTTACGTGGTGGGTTGCTAGCCCTACGCACAACCCAAATTTAACGTCCAAGGGATTGAACTTCGCTGCACGCACAGTTAATATCAATCGAATGCTAGTATGCCATTCAGGAAGGGCCACGAGGAGGCTGTATGTCAACTTGAGTAGAGCAAGACAAGCAGGTCGTCACAGACTGAAACTTTACCTTGATTGCATGCATCCAATCCTTCTCTAAAATCTTCAATTGCATTCCAAAAAACTAAGCTATCGCCACGTCTCAGCTCTCTGAATTGGATGTGATGGTTCTCTTATCCAAAATGTACACCAATCACTTGTTCTAGTTGCAATGGTTTATCCACGATCGGATAAACTGCATTGCTGAACCAAATATTGTTAGAGAAATAGCAATGAAAGTCAGTTTCTGTCGTTTTTAATCAGTATATCTAAGGCGTTGTAAATAATCATTCGGTTTTAATGGATACGCACTTTGATATTGGCACCAAACGCATATATGTTATGTTGTTGAAGTGTTATGAGGGTTTCTTCAAAGCAGTGCTTTTAAAATTGTATTTTTTAAAGAGCAGAGAGCTAAAATTATAAGAGCAAGCTATTGTTCGTACTCTTTAAAAGATCGTAACGCATTAAGAGATTGAAGTGCATAACATTAAAGGAAAAAATAATAGAAACACTTATAAATAATGCAATCACATTGAAATTGTAAAGGATTTTCATAAAAGCAACGATTATTTAGACACTTGCTCTGCAACGTTTGGATATTAATCGCGAAAGCACGATTTTTAAAGTAGTCACACAAAAAGAAGTGTAACGGCATCAAATAATAGAGCCTTACCAGCGTTACCGTTGAGCGACTAAAGTCGCAATTTGACACTTTTTCAGCGACCTCGCCACTTTTTGTGCCCCCTTACTAAAATGAACTAAATCTGACACTTTTCAAGATTTTTGACCCTTTTTTCCCCTTTTTTTAAAAAGTATTTTTTCTAGACTATAGACTAGACTATAGACTAGACTATATACTAGACTATAGACTAGACTAGACTATAGACTAGACTAGATTATAGACTAGACTAGACTAGATTATAGACTAGACTAGATTATAGACTAGACTAGACTATAGACTAGACTAGACTATAGACTAGACTAGACTATAGACTAGACTAGACTATAGACTAGACTAGACTATAGACTAGACTATAGACTAGACTAGACTATAGACTAGACTAGACTATAGACTAGACTATAGACTAGAGTATAGACTAGGCTATAGACTAGACTATAGACAAGACTATATACTAGACTATAGACTAGACTAGACTATAGACTAGACTAGAGACTAGACTATAGACTAGAGACTAGACTATAGACTAGACTAGACTAGACTAGACTAGACTATAGACTAGACTATAGACTAGAGTATAGACTAGACAATAGACTAGACTATAGACTAGACTATAGACTAGACTATAGACTAGACTATAGACTAGACTAGACTATAGACTAGACTAGAGACTAGACTATAGACTAGACTATAGACTAGAGACTAGACTATAGACTAGACTAGACTATAGACTAGACTAGACTATAGACTAGAGTATAGACTAGACTATAGACTAGACTATAGACTAGACTATAGACTAGACTATAGACTAGACTATAGACTAGACTATAGACTAGACTATAGACTAGAGTATAGACTAGACTATAGACTAGACTATAGACTAGAGTATAGACTAGAATATAGACTAGACTAGACTATAGACTAGACTATAGACTAGACTAGACTATAGACTAGACTATATAGACTAGACTATTGACTAGACTATATAGACTAGACTATAGACTAGACTATATAGACTAGACTATAAGCTAGACTAGACTATAGACTAGGCTATATATTAGACTATAACTAGACTATATATTAGACTATAGACTAGATTATATACTAACCTGTAGATAAAATAGATTAGACTATAGACTAGAATATATACTAGACTATAGACTAGATTATATACTAGATTATATACTAGACTATATACTAGGCTATAGTCTAGACTATAGACTAGACTAGACTATAGACTTTTTCTTTTCTTTTAAAAATGTTCCCCCTTTTTACTGCCAAAATACACTTTTTGTGGGACTTCTTGAAAATTTCCAGCGGTAACGCTGAGCCTTACTTACTTACCCACTTAAGTGGCCATTAACTACCGGATTAACGATTTTGGCCTGCCGTTACAAAACCTCAACTCAACTCAATACACCAAATAAGTAAAATTTTTCATCGTAATACAACTTAGAGAAAGTCGCCGTGGTCTAATAGGTAGTGTGCTGGCTTATTAGACGTAAAGCCAGGGTTCGAGTCCCAGGCCAGACATCAAAATAAAATACAAAAAGTATTTCTTCGCCGATTTTCTCAGCAGATTTCTGGCAAAAACTCTGAGAGTAAATAAAATGCCATGAAAAGTTTCTCAAAAAATCTGTCGTTCGGAGTCGACTTTAAACTGTAGTGTCCCGCCACCATTTATAAAATTAACAAACACAACATAAGTAGCGTGAGAAACTAGGTCAATAATCCTGACTGAAGGGTTGGAATGATCAATTGTGTGTGTGTTTGTTACACAACCTTCCAGGAGGCTCTGCTATCTGGTTTTCATTGCATAATATTTTTACGTGGTGGGTTGCTAGCCCTACGCACAACCTAAATTTAACGTCCAAGGGATTGAACTTCGCTGCACGCACTAGTTAATATCAATCGAATGCTAGTATGCCATCCAGGAAGGGCCACGAGGAGGCTGTATGTCAACTTGAGTAGAGCAAGACAAGGAGGTCGTCACAGTCTGAAACTTTACCTTGATTGCATGCATCATCCCATCCTTCCCTAAAATCTTCAATTGCATTCCAAAAAAACTAAGCTATCGCACGTCTCAGCTCTCTGAATTGGATGTGATGGTTCTCTTATCCAAAATGTACACCAATCACTTGTTCTAGTTGCAATGGTTTATCCACGATCGGATAAACTGCATTGCTGAACCAAATATTGTTAGAGAAATTAGCAATGAAAGTCAGTTTCTGTCGTTTTTAATCAGAATATCTAAGGCGTTGTGAATAATCATTCGGTTTTAATGAATACGCACTTTGATATTGGCACAAACGCTTTACCTTAAGAGGAGAATAGGGAATTGCTGATGAGAGTGGTTAGATCGATTGCTCTGAATGCAGCCTTTTTGTGGGCCGAGGCCATGAATAAAAAGACATATAGGATAGGAGTGGATGCAGCCTACAGGAGATCTGCCCTCCGAGTAATTTTTGTCTTCCTCACAGTATCTACGGAAGCAGCCTTGATGAAAGATGTCGCTTCGAATATTAGTAGACGTAGAGAGGAGAAAACCTCAGTGTCCTCTGTCTTGTCCTGAAAAAGGGAGACCCCACAATATGCGCCAACTACAGGGGTATAAGCCTTCTCCCTATCGCATATAAGGTTCTTACAGGCGTATTGTATGAACGACTGAAGTCACTCGTCAAAACACTGATTGGACCTTATCAGTGTGGCTTCAGACCTGGCAAATCCACCATCGACCAGATCTTCACACTGCGCCAAATCCTGGAAAAGGTCCACGAAAAACAAGTCGACACACACCATCTTTTTGTCGACTATAAGGCAGCCTTCGATATAAGGGATTGTGTTTATGCCACAATGTCTGAGCTCGGTATACCTGCGAAGCTAATAAGGCTATGCAGAATGACGTTGAGCAATTCCTGCAGCTTCGTCAAGGTAGGAATGGACCTCTCCGAACCTTTTGATACCGTGCGAGGTTTCAGACAATGCGACCTCTTTAACTTTGTCATGGAGAGTGTTCTGCAAAAGGCAGGAGTGCATCGCAATGGCACTATCTTTCAAAAAAGTGTCCAATTGCTTGCGTACGCTGACGACATCGACATCATAGGGCGTACCAAGCGAGATGTTACTGCTGCCTTTAGCGCTATTGAACGGGAGTCTAAGAAGATGGGTCTGGCAGTAAATGAGGGCAAAACAAAGTATATGTTGTCGACAAGTAGAGACGTGCGGCGTATTGATTCTCAGATTACGGCCGATAACTATACTTTTGATACAGTCAAAGAATTTATTTATCTTGGCTCCGCCGTTACCACCAAAAATGATGTCAGTCTGGAGATCAAACGCAAGATTAGTCTTGCCAACAAGTGCTACTATGGTTTCAATAGGCAATTGAGTAGCAGAGACCTCTCTCGTGCGACAAAATTAATACGCGAAGAGGACGGCCTTGTATCCGTTGGAAGGACCAAGTCGAGGAAGCCCTGTCATCGATTGGTGTGACCAACTGGCGTAGGCGCGCAAGAAGCAGAGGCGCCTGGAAGGATGTATTGCGGCAGGCCGAAATCCATTAATCGGGTTGTTATGGCCAATTAAGTAAGTAAGTGAGGAGAAAACATTAAACAAGTAGGAGAGTAGGGGCTAGTGCATCCTGAATGATGATTCAATGAATTAGGTGGCAGTACGATTGGACTTCTTCCATAAAGGGAAGATGGACTTACCGATTAATACTAAATATAGAAGAATGCACCGGAAGAAAACACATGCATATAAATTTTCACTTTACGCAGTTCTTAACGGGCAACAGATGCTAGAGGCCATACCTCTACAAGTATGGCCACAACGTGGATGAGATGTGTCCATCATGTCGAAATACGAGCGAAACAGTAGAGCATATATTCTTTACTTGCCCGCGCTACGAATATCGACGAAATTTCCTGTAGATAACGTGGTTAACCTACATCATGCGAAAACTGGAACGCGGTATGTTTCTTCACGAGTGAAGTTCTAATACAACAAAGGATAATAGAGAGAGCAAGCACAGCAGAAGTAGATAGCAATACTGGCTGAATCTTTACCTCCTTCGATGTAATACTTGATTGTGGTCTCGAAGGTGCGACACAATGGAATTGTGACGGACTAGGTTGAGTTTAGTATGTATGCCCTTAGCGTGCACATTCGTAGCCCGGGCTACCAATGTCTTTTGAAGATTCCTAGCCTTTAGCTCGCATAGCTTTACCTTAACAACACTCATCACTGTTCTGAACAGTTCTGCATTGTTTTGTGTTGCGTTTTTATCGTTTCTAGAACCATACAAACGTTCTTACGGCAACGTACGTTACGTTTTCTACGCTTGGCTAACCAGCCCAATAAATTTTCCAACAAAGTGCTCTCCCAAGAGACTTTAAATAAAAAATCTCTTAAATATAACACACATCAATACTTTCTCTTTATTTGTATTACAGTTGAGGAGTCACTGTAAATATATTATTGGGCTTTGTTGGCAGTGGTTAACGGTACCTTCACGCCTACCCATTGTTTTGTTATTAATGTGAGAAGAGCATAACAATAGGAATATAAAAGGTAGTAAGAGTGACAATAAAAAAACAAAAAGCGAAAACAATAATAAAGTGAGTGATGAGATGTGAATGGTTGGTGAATATGTAAACAATTGAGGTAAAAAGGTATGGTTATGTTAATAAAAGTGATGGTGGTGGTGGTGTAGATGGTGGTGATGGTGAACATGTATTTTTGTGTTACATTGATGGGGTATTTCTTTATTCCTGCTTGACGATCATTGTTAAGTTGCTATGGTTTATGCACGTGTGTGTGTGTATGCAATGCTCTTTGGCTTTGTGTTTTTCTTACTCATTTTTTTTTGTCTGCTGAGTGGTTGCGAGTACAGGGAGATGATATTCGACTTTTAGTTTAACGTTTCCTGGCTTTGCGTGTGGTTCTTGTAAAACGAAGAAATGTAGCGGCGCATCTAACGAAAAAAAAAAGAATAAAAATAAGATTTTAAGAAATTAATTTCATATTGGAAATAAGAAAAACACGGGAATCAAGTGTATAAAAACGTGCGAATATTTTTTTTTTTATTAAAAAGGAAAAGAAAGAGAAGAAAAAATTGTTTATAAAGAAAAATAATAAAAATCAAATAAAATAAAATTAAAAAAAAAGTTGAAATAATAAAAATGTCTTGTGTTGTTTGTTTCAAAAAATAAATTTAACAAAGAATTGCGATTCGTTTTCAATACGAAAAATTCAAATAAAGGAAAATAAAAAAAAATTTTTTGTTTTTAATTTTTTATAAAGAAAATGTGCAATAAATTTAATTAAAGATTTTAAAACAATTTCTTTAACCGTTGGGATTATTAATTTCCATATCAAACTACCTATTAAAATTTAAATTAAAAAGGTAAATAAAAATTTTTATTTTGTTTTGGTTTTCTTTTTTTATATTTTAATTAATGAAATACCGTCGGTACAACTGTTAAACAAGTGTTGAAATCGATTAATGCTATGGCTTCTGATTTGAAACAGCCAGTGTTGCCAATTCGTATATTGAAAGAAACGAAATCGTAAAAAATAGTTTTTTTTTACAAAATTTTTATAAAAAAAATTATTAAAAAAACAACGCAGTGAATTTCGAATAACTAAACTTAAACACAAAACACGGCTAAGGTCAAGAAGATAAATTTGTCGAAAATTAAAGCCATACATACATACATACATAATTGGTCATTACAACCCTTCAGTCAGGATTACGACCTAGCTTCTCACACCACTTATGTTGTGTGCGTTAATTTTATACATGAGTGGCGGGACCTACAGTTTAAAGTCGACTCCGAACGACAGATTTTTTTGAGAAGCTTTTCATGGCAATTTTTACTCTCAGAGTCTTTGCCAGAAATCTGCTGAGAGGAAGTCGCCGAAGAAATATTTTTTTCGTTTTGATGTCTGACCTGGGATACGAACCCGGGCCTTTTCTCTAATAAACCAACACACTACCCACTAGACCACGGCGACTTAAAGCCATAAGATATTTAAAACAGGGAAAATGCAAGGCAGCAGCAGTGGTTTGAATATGCCCGACCATTTTGGGACCAATAAAACAACGAACTCCAAAGGAGAGAGAAGATTTAGAACCGCATCAGGAGAGACCAGGAAGCCTTTGGCCAATAACTCTTAGTAAAAGGAATTTCGCGGCGAAATAAATTGAGCATCTTTAATAATTTCATTGAGGTAATTGCCTTAAACGAATACGAGTCCTGGAATGCCGCTCAATCCTTAGTTAACACTAGTCTTGACACGAATTCAATTGTTTTACCAACAAACTGCGGCTTTGGAGAGAGAAGATTGAGAACCGCATCAGGAGAGACCAATAAGCCTTTGGCCAACAACACTTAGTAAAAGGAATTTCGCGGCGAAATAAACTGAGCATCTTTAATAATTGCATTGAGGTAATTGCCTTAAACGGATACGAATCCTGGAATGCCGCTCAATCCTTAGTTAACACTTGTCTTGACACGAATTCAATTGTTTTACTCGACGAACAGTATCAGCAATATTCCCTTTTTGGGCACAAATTGTGCAAACCACAAATAAAATGACATTAATAACCGGAAATAGAGACGGGCCGCATATTTTCCAAAAACAGGACAACAATTGATTGAAATCACTAGGGCAAATGCCCTCCATTTAGCTCGACATAAAGACAATGGTTTCCTGTTTCACTCTCCCGTAGAAAAGTGCGCGAAGAAGTGGAGATCGTGCATCAGATTTTCAATATCAATGTTCGGCATTGAGGCAAAAGTCCCCCAAGCATCCAAAATTTATTGACGGTGTCTGGGTAAAGCTGACCCTCGCCTACAAAAAACTATCGAAATAGTTGGGGAATGGCAGGCATTACTATTGATATTGGCACCTTTCAGAACTCAAGTAAGGTTTGTTCTTTAGAATGGGCCCCACAGGGCCCCACTACACCTATGCATTGGCATAAAGCCAATTGACAGAAAATTGTACGTATTCAACAAAGTAAATTTCTCTCGTTAACCAAAGTGTTGTAGGAGATGGTGTCACTACTGGGACGCTTCTTATAATGGAAATTATCTGAAACGCATAAACGATGCCTAAGAAAAGACTGAATCGTGGGAAATGTTTGCCCGGACCAGTAAAAAGGAAACTTCCCCGGTTGATCAACTAATTTGAACTTGATATGGCTGTTGCCCAGATTTTCCTGCATAATAAGTAGTGGTGCTCTGGAGATAATTTTATTACTTCTTCCGCTAGATATTAATCGGAGATAGTGATTACTTAATACCGTGATACGACTTCTCAATGGAATTAAGGACAGCCATTTCGAACAAAGCGCCTATGGCATCACAACGGGCCGCCATGCGTGCTCAAGGGAGCTTTTGGTATAAAGCTATAACACTGACCTAACCTAACATCGTAAAAGACTCCGTACAGATCTTCACTGCTGACTCCGAATGGAATGGAACTTTGGGTGATGGAATTTTTGGCGACAGTCGATTGGAATAGCCCTGTCGAATAGCAATAGCATGGCATGTAGAGTCATTCTCATATCTGAGGTTTCCAGTTGATTCAATTCAGGCTAAAATAAATTGGTCATCGTCAACCAATAGTACTCGCTATTAGCAATGATGGTCTGGTCTATGTCGTTTTCAATGAAACCCAGAAAAGCAAAGAGTAATGAACGTATCACGACTTTCTGGACGTTAAGACCAAGACAAACATCAATACTTAGGACTGTATTCTGTAAAAAGAAACATACATACATAATTGACCATTACAACTCTTCAGAAAGGATTACGACCTAGCTTCTCACACCACTTATGTTGTGTGCGTTAATTTTATACATGAGTGGCGGGACCTACAGTTTAAAGTCGACTCCGAACGACAGATTTTTGAGAAGCTTTTCGTGGCAATTTTTACTCTCAGAGTCTTTGTCAGAAATCTGCTGAGAGGAAGTCGCCGAAGAAATATTTTTCGTTTTGATGTCTGACCTGGGATTCGAACCCGGGCCTTTGGTCTAATAAGCCAACACACTACCCACTAGACCACGGCGACTTCTTCTTCTGTAAAAAGAAAGCAAATAATAATTAAACAGGATAAGAATTACAATAACAAATCAACCGTAACGTTCTAGAACTTGCCAGACCCCGGAAAAATTAAATGTAAATAAAACAAAGTAGGTTTTCAATGAGTTTTAGTAAAAAAAAAAAAAAACGCTACGATTACACACTGGTGTATTATATACTACGAATTCTAATCTTTGTAGTCACCTTACCTTATCGAACATACCACGTACATATTTTTTTGTGTGCTTTCTTTCAGTTAAAAACAAAATAAAAAATTAATTTATTTTAAAAATTATTTTGAAAGAGGAATTTGTCCAATCATTAACAAATTACAATATTTTGTAACAATTTTATACAATATTTTGAAAATAGAAAAATTATTAGCTTTTCTCGCCTTTCTTTCTTCTGCAAAGTACAGTGGATACCATTGAAATACAACCATCTGTTGAGTTACTAAAGAAATTAAAATATTTTAAAATTTAAAAATTATCATTTCGCATGTAAAATTTATATTTAGTGAACGATATGAAAGAAAGTATTGAATTGTGTCCGTTCCATCAACACAATAAACAAAATATTTTGCTTTTACTGGAGGCAACTTAATGCTGGCAAAAATTGACTACATTATCGAGGGCCAACGATACTGTTCCTATCAGACATCAGCAACGAGTATTCAAAAAGATGAGTAGGATCTAATCATGCTCATAATTCCTGATACTTATGCGCATTCTTACTTATTTTAATATCAGCCTCTCTACTTCTATTCAACGTTTGAAGTACTCATCATACTCATTCATACTTAACAACACGTATGATGTTATTGATTTCGAGTAGCGATAACTCAACATTTACAAGAATCACAAAATAAGTATGAATCGCATACGATTCGAGTCAATCGAATTATTTATAAGTATTTTTCTAAAGTTATGAATGTAAATAAGTGGATGAGATTATGAATCAAACATATTGCAAATTGTATGAGTTTGATTCCAATGTTGTACGCATACTCATTGCAACCTGTACTTATAAATCAACGTTGTAGAGAGTATAAATGAATCAGAGTATGTAGTTAAATTTCAATATAGTTGACGCACTTATATTCAAATTTTCCTAAGTTCTTATATGATTTTTGGTCTGTAGATAGGCAGAAATGTTAGGGTTAGAGAAGTTGAGGATCGGATCTCTACTTATATTCAAAGTTTGAACTACTCATCATACTCATTCATACTTAACAACACGTATAATGTTATTGATTTCGAGTATCGATAACTCAACAGTATGTAGTTAGTTATTCGCCGTGGTCTAGTAGGTAGTATGTTGGCTTATTAGACAAAAGACCCCGGGTTCGAATCCCAGGTCAGACATTAAAACGAAAAAATATTTCTTCGGCGACTTCCTCTCAGCAGATTTCTGGAAAAGACTCTGAGAGTAAAAATTGCCATGAAAGCTTCTCAAAAATCTGTTGTTCGAAGTCGACTTTAAACTGTAGGTTCCGCCACTCATGTATAAAGTTAACGCACACAACATAAGTGGTGTGAGAAGCTAGGTCGTAATCCTGATTGAAGGGTTGTAATGGCCAATTATGTATGTATGATGTTATTGATTTCGAGTATCGAAACTCAGCATTTACAAGAATCACAAAGTTAGTATGAATCGCATACGATTCGAGTCAATCGAATTATTTATAAGTATTTTTCTAAAGTTATGAATGTAAATGAGTAGACTTATGAATCAAACATTGCACATGGTGTGAGTTTGATTCCAATGTTGTACGCATAATCATTGCAACCTGTACTTATAAATCAACGTTGTAGAGAGTATGAATGAATCAGAGTATGTAGTTAGTTATTCGCCGTGGTCTAGTAGGTAGTATGTTGGCTTATTAGACAAAAGACCCGGGTTCGAATCCCAGGTCAGACATTAAAACGAAAAAATATTTCTTCGGCGACTTCCTCTCAGCAGATTTCTGGAAAAGACTCTGAGAGTAAAAATTGCCATGAAAAGCTTCTCAAAAATCTGTTGTTCGAAGTCGACTTTAAACTGTAGGTTCCGCCACTCATGTATAAAGTTAACGCACACAACATAAGTGGTGTGAGAAGCTAGGTCGTAATCCTGATTGAAGGGTTGTAATGGCCAATTATGTATGTATGTGTTATTAAAATAATAAACAAAAACTCCAAAAACAAATTAATGGACTTGTTTACTAGATCGATGAATAAACAACAACAACGGTATAAAAAAATATAAGGAATAAAGAAGTAAACAAACAAAAACAAAGTGCAGTATGAACAAAAATAGCGGACAGACAAGTACACAAGCAACAACTACTCTGCCTGGTCGAATGGAAACAAGATACACAAACAACAGTAATGAAAACAACTTGTTTACACTTTTAGATATTTCTCGAAGACATTCTCCTTCAAGTGCATTCATTAGACTGCTG
Source organism: Sarcophaga peregrina (assembly GCA_014635995.1). Classification (NCBI taxonomy): domain Eukaryota; kingdom Metazoa; phylum Arthropoda; class Insecta; order Diptera; family Sarcophagidae; genus Sarcophaga; species Sarcophaga peregrina. The sequence goes on from CM025793.1 coordinate 89,090,996, forward strand.
ACTTTCGTGATATAAAAGGCAGTAAGAATTCAGTCGTGGTCTAGTAGGTAGTGTGTTGGCTTATTAGACATAAAAGCCAGGGTTCGAATCCCAGGCCAGACATCAAAACAAAATACAAAAAGTATTTTTTTCGGCGATTTCCTCTCAGCAGATTTCTGGCAAAACTCTGAGAGTAAATAAAATTGCCATGAAAAGTTTCTCATAAAATCTGTCGTTCGGAGTCGACATTAAACTATAGGTCCCGCTACTCATGTATAAAATTAACACACACAACATAAGTGAGAAACTAGGTCAATAATCCTGACTGATGGGTTCTAATGACCAATTATGACTCACTTATGTTCAAAATTTCCTGAGTGCTTGTAGGTAGCGAAAATACGATTCATTGTTGACTTCTGGTCTGTAGGCAGGCAGAAATGTTAGGTTAAGGAAATGTTATGTTAGGCATAAACGATGCCTAAGAAAAGACTGAGTCGTGGGAAATATTTGCCCCCGGACCAGTAAAAAGGAAACTTCCCCGGTTGGTCAACTAATTTGAACTTGATATGGCTGTTGCCCAGATTTTCCAGCATAATAAGTAATGGTGCCAAGCGTACTGCCCCTATGTTGGCTCTGGGGATAATTTTATTACTTCTTCCGCTAGATATTAATCGGAGATAATGATTACTTAATACCGTGATACGACTTTTCAATGGAATTAAGGACAGCCAATTCGAACAAAGCGCCTATGGCATCACAACGGGCCGCCATGCGTGCTCAAGGGAGCTTTTGGTATAAAGTTGGTTGGTGAAGTTGAGGATCGCAAACAGGATGGAATAAAGGACATTTCTTTTTATTTTTTTTTTTTTTATCTTTTCCTCTCTTTTGTTTCTAGTTCTGAAGAGTTCTCCGGGTAAAGCTGTGCCAATATATATTTTTTTTTTTTTGTAAGTTATAGCCGTATTTGACTGTATTTTTACTGTAATATCAAGAAGAAAACTACAAAAAAAATTATTTCTTAATGGGATTTTTATTTTTAACGCCCACATTATTAAAATTAAAAATTTTTTTTTTTCAATATTAAAATTAAAAACATGCAAAAATTTTCATGTCGTTTAATATTCAAAACAAAATACATAGAAATTCTGTATACTTGCCTTAGATTTCTTTACAAAAAACAAATATTTTTGCTGCAATTTGAGTCAAAAAAATTAAAGAAAAAAGAAACCAACGAACGCAATCAAAGAAATTAAAAAAAAAAAACGGAAAAAATTGGATTTTTTGAAAATAAATTTTAAGAAAAACGAACGGAACATAAAATTTTTAATATCAAATCAAATAAAAATGATGAATTGTTAACAAATGTTCAGCAGCAGCGAGGAGTATTTCTCAAATTTATAGATTTTTTATTACGCCAACAACAAACTGTGTGACTGTGTGACTCTGGCTCTGGCTGACTGACTGTGTGAATGACTTGCCGGACTGACTGACGGTTGAGCTGATTACATTTGGTTAAGATTTTTCTAAAACAACAAAAAAGAAAGAATTTTTTATGGCCATAAATTTTGCAATCAAACAACCATTAAACAACATGTACAAGTTGTTGTTGTTGTTCTATTAAAAATTTTTTTCCTTCTTTTTTTTATGCCTTTTGGTTTTTTTGTATAAAATTACCAAAAAAAAAAAAATCATCTTTTCAAAAAAATAAATTCAAAAATTTTAAGAAAAACGATTTGTTTTATGGTTTTTTGAAAATCATTTTCATTTTTGTTGTTATTTCCTTTTTTTTTTAATTATTTTGTCAACATTTTGCTGTTCAATAATTAATATGAAATTGATTTTGTCAGTTTCAGTTTCTGTTTCTGTTTTTCTTCTTCTTGTTTTCCTTTCGTTGTGTTTTATATTTTTAGTTGCCTTATGATTTAAAAATAATTCCTTGAGTTGTTGTTCTTGTTGCTTTTGTTTATTAACGACGTTGTATTCTCTTCTAAACATCAATAAAATAACGGAAGATTTGCTTGCCTTGGCTGCCATTAAAAAAATCGTCATAGTTTTTTCAGTGTTCAAAATTGGTGGTCTTTTTGATAGAGTTGCCAACCACTAATCAGTATTTAAAGATGAATATTTGAAAAGATGAGTAGCATCTAATCATACTCATAATTTTTAATACTTATACGCATTCATACTTATTTTAAAATCATGGAACTCCCTACTCTTATGCAATGTTTGAAGTACTCATTACAGATCAGCAATGAATATTCAAAAAAAAAAAATTCGAATCGAATTATATTAATTATAATTTCTGAGACTTATACTCATTCATACTTTTTGTAATATCATGGAACTCCCCTACTCATATTCATAGTTTGAAGTACTCATTACAGATCAGCAATGAACATTCAAAAAGAAAATTAGAATCGAATCATACTCATAATTTCTGATACTTATACACATTAATACTTATTTTGATATCATGGAACTCCTCTACTCTTATGCAAAGTTTGAAATACTCATTACAGATCAGCAATGAATATTCAAAAAGAAAATTAGAATCGAATCATACTCATAATTACTGATACTTATACACATACATATATGTATATATAATTGGTCATTAGAACCCATCAGTCAGGATTATTGACCTAGTTTCTCACACCACTTATATGTTGTGTCTGTTAATATTATACATAAGTGGCGGGACCTACCATCACTGAACCAAAAATTGGCTTCGTCACTGAACACAATTTTTCGATAAAGAAGTGGATCTTCGGCCAACTTTCCAAGAGCCCATTCACAAAAAATTCTACGTTGCGTTAAGTCGTTCGGCTTCAATTCTTGCACCAGCTGTATTTTAAAAGGCTTCCCAACAAATGCTTCAAATTTTCCACGTTGTTGAGTAACAGAGGCCTAATTGCAACGAACGTCGACGAATCGATAATTAATTGTCATCATTAACACTGGCCGTGATATTTTCTTCAGTTCGCACTCTACGTAAGCGTTTAATTTACGTTCGTTTAATGTCCAACAATGTAAATTTGTTGCGAAATTTAATCACAATAGCCCGAATAGCCGCTTCTCAGTGGGTTGATTAAACTGATCATAAACTGGAAGAAGCTCGAGATGAACTTTGTTAATAGAGTACGCATTTTGATAATAAAATTTAATAATTTGCAAGCGTTGTTCGTTTGTAAGACGATTCATGCTTAAGTTAGACCAAACTGAAGATGTTTGACAGTGAAACAAAACAGGAAACAGTGCGTGAGCTGTTTAAACCAGTGTTGCCAAAAAGATAATAGCTAAAGAATCATCCTTTACTTGCCTCTCTCTCGCATCATAAGTTTTCCCATTTCAAAACAATTTTATACATTAGAAATCAAACGGTTTGACAGTTGGTCCTGACCCCCCCCCAGTCTGCCACTTCTATGGCCTCATCGATGGATGGGGGGTTAGAAGGGAAGAGCAGAGGCCTTGTGGGAACGGATTGGGTTGTTCTGTTTCTAGGCGTCTATGGCCTGCCTGCTGTGGACAGCAAGAGGACAGAGTGGATGCTGGGCTTGGTTAAGGCCAGCTTAAGGTTGGTTGTCGGTTTTATCACGGGGCACTGCGGGATTAGCTCGCTGATGGGGATCTGGAACGGATCGCAGTCGAACTATTGAAGGGTATGTTGCGATGAGGAGGAGTTGGAGACTGTCGACCAGCCGTTGGTAGGTTGAGGTTGAGGACCCTTGGTAGGGCCTTCTTTGAGAGCTTGAGTTCTGTGTCGAGAGCCGATATCAAGGCTCTCTCCACAGATTCATTAGCAGCTTGGGCTGGTTGAGAGGTGCTAGGGCTTCATAAGTGTAGTCGCACTTTCTTTTGTTTTGTGTCTGTTTCTTTATGTATAATTCCTCCGTTTCCCATTCTCCTTTCCCTTCCCTACATTCCTTTAACATCTATTTCCTTCCTCTCCTAAGGACAACGTACAATGGGTCAATTTCGACCTCCGGGTACTGTGCTTGTCTTGACCGACAGGTGCACGTCCTCTAACCTAACCTAATCAAACGGTTTGCTTCTTCAATTAAAGCTGATATTTGAATTTAAACAGGGCTTTGGTGTTGTTGTTTCATTTGTTACGATCATAATTAACCGTCACTCAACTAAGGTAGTAGAAAGTTTAATTATCTGTTTCAGTTTAATGGTATTTTTTCTTTTTTTATCGATAAAAAAAAGCAGAAAAAAGGAATCGATTCTTCTTTGCAATTTTATCGTTATCGGTTTATGTTTTTAATTTCGGTGAGTGTTTTTGTCTGACTGTCGGGTTGTCTGTCTGTTTTGATTTGTTGTTGAAATTAATCTTCTTCTTCTTCTTGCTTATTTTATTGGGATGGATAGCTAGGCATGCCTATCTATAAATGCATTCGTATTCCCTACTCATCATAGTATGATTATAATGTGAAACTATCTTTAGTTGTTGTTCTATGTTCTTATAACTTATAAGTACGTATGTATGTATGTATGGGTGTGATTATATTTGTAGATATGAAAATTATGTGTATGTGTGTGTGTGTGTGTATAGAGCCATACAAAATGTATCTTTAAAGTTGAAATGTGTCATCATCAACGTTTGTACAACAATTTTAACACAACACAACACAAGTATTTCTATCGCTAGCTTCCCCCCTCTCTCTCTCTCTCTCTTTCTGTCTCTCTCTCGCTCTGTTTTTTCTAGCAGGTGTATGAAAGATATTTTATCACTGATTAAGTCTCACATAAAAAAACAAGAAAAGAAAACTACAACAACAACACCGAGTATATAAGAATACTAAACGATTATTAGGATGATTCTGCTATGCTATCCGATGGTATAGAATGCTATACTATGATGGGTACTTGTATTTATTTTTATACAAATGATCTTTGTTCTTGTTCTTTTTTTGTTGTTGTTGTTGTTTATTTTTTGCATTTATTTTTTCACTCTTTTTTTCAACAATTCTTGTGATCTCTTATAACACACCAACAACATCAAAACAAAGAAAGAAAATCAAAGAAAAAAAAAGATAATAAATTTGTTGTCAAAGCCAAGTGATATGTTAAGATACTGACTGACTAACTGTATCTGGTTTTGCTATTATTTTCTAGATATGATATCCTCAAAGCATTTTACCTTAATCGCATAACATTTATGTGGACTTATATACATATAACATATACTTGGATATTCTAGACCCCCATTTACAGTGCTGGAAAAAATAATAGGGACACTTAAATTTTTCAATACTTTCTTATATTTTTATTTACTTTTTCATAAATATTACAAAGTATATACATTAATTTAAAGGCATTCATTACGTTAACTAATAAAATAAAAATAAATGGCTACTTTTGCCAAATTCTTAAAAAAGGCCTGGAAAAAATAATAGGGACACTTTATGTTATGCTAAAAATATGTACACTTTCTTAAACATTATCATCATTTCCAGATATTATTTCAATATTTGGTTAAAACACCTTTCATTTTTATTACCTTTTGACAGCGACGATTTATAGATCCCACAAGATTCGCACAGACGTCATATCTACTAAATTTTCTCCTACAATTCCTGTTTATTTTTTTATTTAAAGTTGCCGATTTTGTTTTTTAGGAGCCCCCAGATGTGTTCAATGGGGTGTAAGTCCGGTGATTGGGACGGAAACTCCATTACAGGTACTTCATTCTGTTGAAAACACATTTTGACGCTTCTATCGGAATCAAAGTAACCTTAAAAATGAATTGTGTGCTCTAGTGACAAGTCGAAACTCTACTGACAATCATTTAGCAAACCGTTGGACTCCAAATACCTCACAAGGTGATTAATCATGCTCTCCATCGCCTTTGAAAGAGTAGAACAAACAGCTATTGGCCGGTAATTTTCAGGGTTATTAGCCTCACCCTTCTTAGGGATTGGCGTGACATTAGCAAGCTTGCAACATGAAGGAAAAATACCGGCACGATACGACAAACAGAAAAGCTTAGCTAATGGACGGGTCAACGTCGGAGAGTACTGTTTCAGTACCAGTGCTGGTATACCATCCGGCCCAGAAGACTTGTTCACGTTGAGATCCGCAAGAATGCTCCTAACCGCCCTGGCTCGAAAGAATATACTAGGCATAGTCACTGATACTCTTTCAAGTTCGGGTAGTGGTTGAGTGCTTGCCGGTAGGTGAAAGTTATCTGCAAACAATCCAGGCAAAAGGTTCGCCTTCTCAATCGGGTTAGTAAATGTTCTGTCATTCATTATAAGAGTTGGATCGAACTAGCATTATTCCGCAAACTTCTAACAAATGACCAAAAGCTCTTCCCCCCGAGGGAAAGAAAGAACTTTAGTACGAAGACGGTGCTCGTATAAAGCCTTTTCACGTCTCAGTACTGCGGCACACGAGGATCTCGCCTGCTTGCGTAGCAAATCAGTATGTGCACACTCGTTTCTTATCCAATTGCTGAATGCTTCCTCTCTGGATCTGACCGCTAGTCTGCAAGTTTGATTAAACCAAGATTTATCTCTCATTTAATCGAAATCCTTTTGGGAAGGAATAAAAGTATTTATCGATCGATATTTGATGCAAGGAAACAAAGTTTCCAATTAAAGTGCCGGAAAAAATTGTTGAGTTTAACCCAACGTGCTTTCCCGTAGTTAAAAAAACAGAGCGTTTCTTAGCCATAGGTGAAACCTCACGAAGTCCAGAGAACGAAAAAGAGGCAGAGATGGTACAATGATCCGAATTACCGAGAGGTGCTAAAACCTTAACTTCATAGTTATCAGGGTGTGAAGTAAGAAAAAGGTCGAGTGTATTATTTTGATGCCCATCAACACACGATATACATATGTATGTGTTGATTCATTCACTAGTTGAGCAAGGTGATTATGATTTATTAGTTAAACTAATCGAAAACCTTTGAATTAATGTATATACTTTGTAATATTTATGGAAAAGTAAATAAAAAATATAAGAATGTATTGAAAAATTTAAGTGTCCCTATTATTTTTTCCAACACTGTATATAATTCCAAAAGTGCGTATAAGTATCAGAAATTATGAGTATGAATCGATTATTCGCATCTTTTTGAATACTCATTGCTGAAATCTGGTATGCAATGCCAATGATATATACACGACGTACAACAACAAAAAATAAATAATAGAACAATGAGGTGAGGTGTATAGCCTTCCTTTCGTATGGAGGTGAAATTCTTGTCATGTCTTTATTATTTTTTAATATATTTTTGTTGTTATCTTGTTTTTTATTTCCAGATATTTTTAATAGAAATCTTTTTTCTTTTCTATTCAATAGAAAATCTTTTGTGTGTTGAAAAGATTTGTAGTAATTAATCACAAATGCTTTTACTTTTCTACTCTTTGAATATTTTCATTAAAATTTCTAAATTTCTTTGTATTTTCGTTAAACATTGCACATTTAAAGCAGAAAAATGTTTCAAAGAATTTGCTTCGGCTTAAATTGACAATATTTTTTTAGACAATAAACAAAACACAACAGCGCGACCACAACGGCAACGGCAACTACGACATCAAGCACATAATATTGAAATTAACGCATTAGGCGCGACAACAACATTTTTTTTGCACACTGAAAATAAGAGAACAAAAAAAAAACGTAGAAAAATAAGAAAAGGAATGCAAAATAAAAATAAAACGTTCTGTAAGAAATTTTCATTCATTAAACATTGAAAAAATAAAAAAAAACACGACAAAACAGCAACATCGAAACAAAAATACTGAGAAAGAATTTGTTTTTAAATGCTTTTACTTTTGCTTTGACAAATTCAACAGCAGCAGCAGCCAGCACAATAGCATTAACTCAACATAAAACCGAAATTGTATGGCAATTAACCATATAAACAAGGCAAAGAATACCAACAACAAATTAAAAATACACCATAGACACAACGTATACCATCGCATTACAGTGAAGCGACACTCAAAGTAACAAAACGAATGAACGAACCGAACCGAACGAACGAACGAACGAAACAAGATGATGAATAAGAACAATAACAAACACAATAAAAGTGACACAAACTAATCGCATGCAATGCACTGAATATTTATCATTTGAAAAACAACAACAACAAAATTACAACAATGTTAACAGTAACAAATGCAATAGCAACACAGCAACATTTTAAAATATTAAGAACTCACTGAATATAAACAATGGCAACAACAATGCAACCAAAAATCATCAGCATCAAACCTCTGTCTCTCTCTGCCATTGGCTTTCTGTAAAACTCTCTTCTCTTTATCATCCGTATTTGCATACAACAGCATACGAAGCATCATCAAAGTTGTCTGAGAGAGTAAATTCCTTTGTTTACATTTCTTTGCCCGTGTTTAACTTTAGGAATCTTGGGCCTGATGCTTAAACAGATAAAAATGTATGAAATACTTAAGCTCACAGCAGGTTTTATTTTATTCTTTGGTTTTTATTCCTCCTTTGTCAGAAATTATTTGTTAAACGATGGTATGGTATGGACAGGTTGTTTCCATTTCATTCCAGCCTATAGAGGAAGGTCATTCATTTATGATTAATTTGTTTCAAAGACGAAGTTTAATAAGAAATAATTTCACAATCAAGAAGATTTAAGCGTCACTTAATATATAAAAGCCTCTTTAATTTTCTATTGAACTGAGAAGAGAGCAAATCTCTCAATTGGCGCTCTTTCTGCAGAAATATTCTTAAGTAAGCCATGTTTAGCAAACACATTGTGTGACACTTTTGCATTACTTAACTGTTAATAGCTAAAACAAATTGCTTATTGATGATAACTGAAGCAATGCAAACCTCTCCTAGAAGCTCTTTTAGACTTCAGCACATCCTGAAGACCAACCAGGAGTTGTAGAGACAAATTTAATACAGAATTAACACATCTAGGGGCATTGCTGCCTTTGAAGTCAAGTGGCTGATAGTTTTTTTCATAAAAATGCAAATCATTGACCAAAAATGCAAGCCATCCTCTAAATAATGCAATTCATCAATCAAAAAAATGCAAGTTATCGACTAAAAAATACGAAAAAAAAATGCAAGTCATCGACCAATTTAATATAGGATTAACACATAACGGGGCATCGTTGCCTTTGAAGTCAAGTGGTTGATTGTTTCCTCTTTAAAAGTCCAAGTCATCGACCAAAAACGCAAGTTATCGTAAAAAAAAAATGTAAGCTATCGACCAATTTCATACAGGATTGACACATCAATGGGCATCGCGGCCTTTGAAGTCAAGTGGTTGATAGTTTCCTCCTTAAAAGTCCAAGTAATCGATCAAAAACGCAAGTTATCGGAAAAAAATGCAAGTTATCGACCAATTTAATACAGGATTAACACATCACGGGGCATTGTGGTCTTTGAAGTCAAGTGGCTCATGGTTTTTTCCACAAAAATGCAAATCATCGACCAAAAACTCAAGTTATCGTACAAAACAATGCAAGTCATTGACCAATTTGACACAGGATTAATACATCAAGTTGTTCATAGATTCTTCCTTAAAAATGTAAATCATCGACATAAAAACGCAAGTCATCGACTAAAAAATGCAATTAATCGACCAAAAATGCAATTTATCAACCAAAAAATTCAAGTTATCGACTAAAAAATGGAAGTCATCGTACAAAAAAATGCAAGCCATCGACTAAAAACCGAAAGTCATTAACTAAAAAATGTTTGCACAATGGTTCAAATCGACCTCCTAGTTCTGTATTTGTCTTGATTGATTGATGTCCTCTAACCTAAGTCATCGATCCAAAAAATAACAATCATCGGCCAAGAAATATATAAAATCGATATAAAGGATAAAGATCATTGACCAAAAAAATGCAAGATATCGATTAAAAAAAAACAAGTCATCGGCAAAGAAATGCAAGTCAAAGCTAAATATGCAAAAATTCATCCTACAGTACGGTGTTGACACGAAGTTATTACTCCTATTCCTGTCTCAATAAATTCGCTTTAATAGAGCTTTGAGTTGACGATTGTTCCAATTTTTTTTTTTTACCTACTTAGAGATGAGGGAGTTATTAACAGAAAGGGAGGGGACAAACGTGGTCGAATGACCCGTATAGCATTATTCTAATTGCACATAATAATTTCATAAATTTTACTTCAAAAATATTGGATTTCTTTTCAGATTTTCAATTCCTATAAAGTTTCCATGTATGATTCACTGCAGACGAGTGTATAATTTTTTTTAGCACGAGCTAAAATTCTCATTCATTTTCCTTCTAAATGAAATATAAACTGAGATATTATAACGTATACATACATACATACATAAGTACACATGTACACATACATACACATTTAAATATTCAAAAATATACAAGAAAATACACAAAAAGTAAAAAAAATAAGAAAAAATCGAGTGAATTTGATCTCTCGGATCGCATTGCTTATAAAATCTCAATACATAACTCGTGTACTGTAAAATTGTATATGTATTTAGGTGTGTGACTAGTACAGTGGTGGACATAAGGTTAGCACATTTAATATTCATGTTTCATTCAAAAAATTAATTTGATTGTTTGCTTAATTTGGAAAATTAGCCAGAATTATCGCCAAAGTTACTAAAAGTCGCTGCACTAATGAGTACTACTTGCTTAATCGGTCTGAAATTTTATATGATCGATCCCACATTAAGTGGCTATAGCTTCGTTATACTACCGGCAAAGGGCAAGTCGAATGAGAAAAGTTTGCGTCCAGACAGCAAACGGATATTGACAAATAAAATGGTAGACAATACTCTCTTCCGATCTATATCCTTTGCAGAAGTCATTTGACCCGTGACCGTGACTGAAATATCCACACGATCCGATTGAAATAGTTAATTTGTATGCTTCCTATCCAATTTAGGTAAATTAACTTTGGCAATAAAGCAAGAGTTTCTGCTTCAGAATTCGGCTTTGACTAACAGAGAGAGTCTAACGAAAGCCGGCATACTTTCATGTGCAGGTTTATAATCGGTAGGAGCGTATGTGCTTTAGCAAGTCCATCAGTTGAATAATTCTCTCTATTTTGGATCCCTAATCGGTTTAGATCTGAATATTGCTTCCGAAAGAGTTCTAATGGCCGCTTGGGTATAAGAGTCTTTAAATATATTGAAAGTTGAAATGATTTACAGCCATTACCGCGGCCTGAAACGAATATCTTAAGATTAAGACCTTCGGAGATTCTTTAATAGTCTAATTTACCCTCAAGTTTTGAACTGTCTTATATACTTCCGTAAAATATCCGCAGTAGTAGTTGTTAAGACTGAAGACTGGCTTAAAAGTCGGAGGTTTTAGCCTCTCATTTTCTGCCTTCTTTAACCCAGCTGTCATATATCGACTCCTCCATGTTTTTTCAACGTTTTCTAACTTAAATACTATCAAAATCCGATCCGCCGATCCGTTCCGAAGTTATAGGAAAAAATCTACTTAGAACACACATACACAGTCGTATGTCGCGTGAAAACTTTGAGAGTTCTTAACTCAAAACACACTTTTTCGATTTAGAATGTTATAGAACGGAGGCGTCGATATGATGCTTGCTGCAATTACATACATAATTGGACATTACAACCCTTCAGTCAGGATTACTAACCTAGTTTCTCACACCACTTATGTTGTGTGTGTTAATTTTATACATAAGTGGCGGAACCTACAGTTTATAGTCAACTCCGAACGAGAAATTTTTTTTAAGAAACTTTTCATGGCAATTATATTTACTCAGAGTTTTTGCCAGAAATCTGGTGAGAAGAAATCTGGTGGGAAGAATTGTATTTTTTTTATTTTCCTGTTTGGCCTGGGACTCGAACCCTGGCTTTACGTCTCATAAGCCAGCACGTTACCTTCTAGACCACGGCGACCCGTAATGTTGAGAGAGAATACAGTGCACTGGAGTTAAAGTGGCAGCTGAAAAGGCGGACGCTTTAGGATGTTGACAAGCAGAGACAACTGAACTGTAATGGAAATAGCGTTCAAGCAACTTAAACGATTTCCTTACGCAATACTTTAGCGGTGTTTCTGTTATGGGACGATTTTACCGCGAGCCTTCGTTATATTGTTTTGGGGAAGGTCCCGCATTAAAAACAAAATACTGGGTGTTCAGTTAAATGAATATTGCGTAGTTTTTCCTGAGGAAAAAAAATTTTTTTTGCCATTTTTGCTAAATTACAAATGCCCGTTGAATAAAACCTTGTACCAAAGTGAGGTCGCCGTGGTCTAGTGGGTAGTGTGTTGGCTTATTAGACAAAAGGCCCGGGTTCGAATCCCAGGTCAGACATCAAAACGAAAAAAATTTCTTCCTCTCAGCAGATTTCTGGCAAAGACTCTGAGAGTAAATAAAATTGCCATGGAATACTTCTCAAAAAATTTGTCGTTCGGAGTCGACTTTAAACTGTAGGTCCCGCCACTTCTGTATAAAATTAACACACAGAACATAAGTGGTGTGAGAAGCTAGGTCGTAATCCTGACTGAAGGGTTGTAATGGCCAATTATGTATGTATGTATGTTGTACCAAAATACCGTCCGGTGTTCCCTGGACAGTACGTGGCCTTTTTATGGGAATTGGAATAAGATTTTGGATTTAGAACGGTAGTCCATACAGTAGATGTAACTACTTAATGTCCACCACTGTATATCTAGATCTTCTTACTCTTCCTACAGCACTCTTCCTACTAAATTCGAAAGAAAACAGAAACGAAGAAGAGGAGAAGAAAAATATGAGAAGTGTGCGTGTGTGTGTGTGTGTGTAATTTTAGAATTCTTCGTAATTTGGTAAGAATATACACTCACGAAGAAAATATAAAGAATTTAAAAAAAAATATTGAAGAGTTTTGAAATAAAACCAAAAATTTTAACAAAATTAATTCATGCAGAAAATCTGTTAGAGATTCTTAAAAAAAATACGAAATCGCTTTCATTTGTTGACAGAACAGAAAAAAAAACAATTTTTAAATTAAAAACAGAAATAAAAAATTAAAAATGAAATCGAAAACGAAAAAAGATTTTCAAATTAATGAATTAAAAAAGAAAATGAAAAATATAATAAAAGAAATAAAATACAAAACAAAAGAGAAAATGAAATAACAATACAAAAAAGAAAACAAAAATAAAATGAAAAACAAAGCATTTGAAGACAACGAACACAACGTTTGCCAAATAGTCCTACTACGTCATAATGACGACCCTTTAAATTGAAACGAAAGGGGAGGGGGGGGGGGTGTGATAAAAGCAATTTTTATAATATTTATGTTTTTGTTTATCATCAATTTAAGGGGGTGACCTTACCAAATGCGAACATTAGAGGGTGGCCCATAAACACAACCTTCATGCGTAGATTTTTAATTGGTAAGCGTGTATACCTGGTTTAGCAAGTACATACATAATTGGCCATTACAACCCTTCAGTCAGGTTTACGACTTAGCTTCTCACACCACTTATGTTGTGTGCGTTAATTTTATACATTAGTGGCGGGGGACCTACAGTTTAAAGTCGACTCCGAACGACAGATTTTTGAGAAGCTTTTAATGGCAATTTTTACTCTCAGATTCCTTGCCAGAAATCTCCTGAGAGGAAGTCGCCGAAGAAATATTTTTCGTTTTGATGTCTGACCTGCGATTCTTACCCGGGCCTTTTGTCTAATAAGCCAACACACTACCCACTAGACCACGGCGACTTCGGATTTAGGTGTGAAGCCTTTCAAAATACGACTTCAAGTTTTTAGCAAGTTCATCAACTAAATAATTACCCGTGATATCCACATGACCGGGACATATCCCCCTTTGGATTAACACAAAACTCCGGGGATTTACAACATTTGGGGTCGCCGTGGTTTAGTAGGTAGTGTGCTGGCTTATTAGACATAAAGCCAGGGTTCGAGTCCCAGGCCAGATATCAAAAATAAAAAAAAAATACAAAAAAAGTATTTTTTCAGAGATAGTAATTTTGTAAGGAACGGCCATTACAACCATTTAGTCTGGATTACGACCTAGCTTCTTCTTCTCACATCAATTCATCTAATTCAGAACACTTACAATCAAGCACATTCTGCACCATAAAACCAAACTGTGCTCCTTTCCAAGGAGTACATATGTTGTTTGTCAGGTGCCTACTAGATTCAGCAAGCTTCTTTATCTTTACCTCCATAGCTGCGACAGTAGCAGTTATATTATACACCGCAGTGTAGTGCGTAAAACTTCAAAAAGTAATATCCGATAATTACAGACTCAACCCAAGGTCACATAACAGCTGTTTAACTTACCTTAATTTTTTTTTTGTTTTTTTTTATTCCGAGGCGGAGCAAATGTACCTAACCGCACCATAGAGGAAGTCGTCACGTCCTCCGTGTGTGGGGCCCTCACCCACTAAATCCCACCCTCGTACCGTGGACTGTTGTGCCCACTCCGGAACTACGGTGGTATTACTCCACTATTCCTTCCATCCAAGCTCCCGACTGGGACCTCGTTTGACACGTGAGCTAGTATCATCTATAACGGCGTGCCCACATGCTCCTCAGCCTCCAGATCTCTTTTCTTCAGTCTCAGAAAACGCTCCACATAATTCGCCACTGAGGCCCAATTCTCCCTGCTCGCAATCATAAGCCCGACAATGTTAGCGGCCGTTATCGTTCCGATCATCGACGTCAGTGCAGAGCGATAGCTCTGCCAGCGTGCACATTCGAAGATAGTGTGTTCTGCATCATCTATTACCCCCGCCCCCTTCCTCGTAAAGGCAGTAAGGGGAGGTGATTTTGCCCATTCTGTTCAGATATTTCCTAAAATATCCGTGGCCCGATAGCATCTGTGTAACGTAATAATTTACTTCTCCAAATTTCCGACAGATCCATGGCTTTGTTTCCGAAATAAATCTCGCCGTCCACCTTCCTCTATCCTCGTCGTTACATAATTGGTCATCACAACCCTTCAGTCAGGATTATTGACATAGTTTCTATAGCCTCTGCTTCCTTCACGCCTTCAGCAGTTGGTGACATCCATCGATAGGAGAGCTTTCTATATTTGGTCCTTCTATCCCAAACTAGGTCGTCCACTTCATCCGTTTTCCCTGAAGTGATCGGTTATGTGATTTTCAGCCTTATTAATCTTCATCCGCTCTGCTGCCTGTAGATTGACAGGGATTACCTTATTGTCCATGAGTGATGCTATCGTCAAGATAGCATCGTAGCTATCCGCCAGTCACTCTCAGCCAGTGCGTTAAAGTTTCTTTATTGCATATTTATATCCATAACTTCCTGGCTTAGCCAATCCTACAGCCTTCTTGATAAGAACATAACAACATAAGTGGTGTGAGAAACTGCGGGCTTCTTGGGGACGATTGCTGTAGACTGGCTAATGGTGAAGGTATAGCACTAGCCATTTTATAGTCACCAGCAGCAACTTGTTTCCTTACCGTTCGCAAATACCCTCTTTCCTAAAACCTGCACAATGCACTGCATGAGTAGGGGTCATCCCCTGAGTGCAGGTTTAATAATAAAAAAAAAATTCTACCAAGTAAACACTGTAATTATCAAAATGGTTACTTTGTCACATTGTTGACATTTCGACTGTTGACATTTCGCCTCTTTATGTGTACGTATTTGTGTTATAGCGAAGATACAAACCTTACCATGACCTTATTTTAACCTCTAAATATTTTACGCAATATTTTATGGGGGGATTTATATTTCCTTTCACAGATATTATTTCTCCAGATTATTTTTCAAAACAAAAATGTTTATAGTCTCGATTGTTTTGTTTAGAATTTCGTAAGAATTTTTTATTTTCGTAAAGAGAAAAGAGAGAGAGAGAGAGAGAGGAGAGAAAGGAAAATAGAGAAGTAAAGCGGGAGAGGGGTGGCATATAATAATTTTATAAACAAAAGAAAATTGAGAGCATACAACTCATGCAGTGTCTACAAGAAAGATATTTTAAGAAACAAAATACGAATACGAGACGAACACCAAAGAGGAGATCTATTTTCATCATTCGGGACAAGTGGATTCGATATGAAAATTTATCGAGCAACAGTAGAGACAGACACCAAATGCTGCGTAATACAAAACGCGCCAAACAGAATTACACAAAATATATGTACATACACACAGAAGAAGAAGAAGAAGGCGAAATAGAAATCTATACCCACGCAAAGTCAAGGCATTTATTTACACTTAAAAATTTTTATTTATTTTTTGTTTTTTATTAAATTTTTATTTAATTTTTAAAATATTTTCCAATAGAATCAGAAATAATCAGAAGTAAAAATCCAAAAATTTTCTTTTTTTCTTCTCTATTTACAGTCAACGCGTGTAAAATACCGATTTTTATAAACAAAAAAAAGTGAAAAAAATACCGTTATTATGTTGTAATACGGCTAAAAATATTTCTAACGGTAAAAAAGAAAAATAATTTTTACAAAACTTCCGTTAATTTGTAAGAAATAAAATTTTTATTATCGGCACTTACACACCCTCAAACAAAATGCTGCAACATCCCGCCTCAGATTTTTATGATTTGGCTGCAGCCAATGCTGCAGGTTTTAAGTTCACGCCAGACGCCTACCATATAGCCCCACCGGCCTAACGGTAGCGGGCTTAACCAGTAATAACAACAACAATAATAGCACAACTAGCAATAATAATTTGGACATGTTATCACATAACGGTAATGCCAATACAGCAACATTATCTACACATTTAGGCGGTCAAAATACAAGTACAAATGGTGGTGGTGGCGGCGGCGGCGGTGCCAGTAATGGGGGCTCTAGTGGACGCGAATCATTACCCAGTTTTGGTTTTACCCAGGAACAGGTGGCATGTGTTTGTGAGGTGAGTGTACTTTTACAATTTTTCAAATTTTTGACATTTTTTACATTTCCATTGTTTACACAATTTAATTGTTTACATGGTCTTAAGGAATCAGTATTGCTTTGTTTAAATTTGACAATAAAGATCTGAAATACTCTTTGGGTGGTAAAGAAGAATATTATAATCCAGGCACATAATCCCATCCGATAACAATCCAGGCTTTGTTGTCATCTGCAAGGTTAAGTTGTTTACATTACGACTGACGAATTGCAAGGAAGGACATAACCTATTTGGGTCCTATAAGATCCCGTTGGAATACCGACATAACCTATTCTGTCATACGATAAATCTCAAAGCCATTCCAATAGTTTTCTATTCGAATAACCTTTGGCTAGATACGTTCTGTTCGGAAGCCCAAGCATCGGGCAATTAGGTTTAGGTTAGAGGACATATTCTTGTCAAATGAGGTCAATTTAACCCATTGTACAGAACGTCGTTAATATAAGAGTATAATATAGGGGATAGGACAAAGGAGAGGAAGTAGGAAAGGGAGAATATGGAAGCGCAGGAATTACACAAACTGACACACAACAGAAAGCGACTACAACCTTGATGCCCTAGCACTTCTCAACCAGTTCAAACAAACAATGAATATGGAGACCCTTGAAGTCGGCTCTCGACACAGACTTCAAACCTTCAAAGCAGTTCCTGTCAACGGTCTTCAACCTCAACCTACTACTTATGGCTTGACAATTACAGGGGAGGTGTTCGATAGTCTCCAACTCTTCTTCATCGCAGCATACCCTTCAATAGTTCGGCTGAAATCTGTTCCAGATCATTGTCAGCCACCGAATCTCGCAGGGCCCCGTAATAAACCCAATAACAAACCTTAAACTGGCATTATCCAAGCCTAGCAGCCAACCTGTTCTTATATTGCCTCTAGCAGTAAGACAAATGCAGAGAAAATGTTCTGCGGACTTCTTTTCTTTTTGATCGTTATAGCTTCTGCAAAGGCTTCCACATGTCCATTTTCCGGACTTGTGCTTTCAGTGTTTCATTATATTGCTTTTCTAAAATGGAATCTAAACCAGATTTAACATAAATTTTATTCTTAATATATACACACGTATGAGACCCGATCTGTCTTGTCTCTCTGCAAGTGGAACTTCACTTGTTGGCTTCACTATTTGTCTGAAGGACCATTTTTTTTTTTCGAAAGTTCTTCATGGAAGAAAGCAAAAATCTGTCGTTCGAAGTCGACTTGAAATTGTAGGTCCCACCACTCATATTAAATCAACATTCACAATATTGAGAAGCTACGATCGTAACCCTGACTGCAAGGTTGTAATCCCAGTACACATTCCAGAACTTCCGAAAGTAATTTTGAATCACTAACTATAGCAGCTACTACCACATCTCCTGCGTAAGCTGTAATCACGATCTTTCTATGGCCTTCAGAGGAGTATAATATAGCAAAAGCAGAAGTACATCTCCTTCTAACTTGTATCGAACTGCCGCTTTGAAGCACTTGATTCACCCAAAGTGGATACAATACCCCTATAACTTTGCAGTCTTCAACGAAAGCGATGACGGAAGCATAAATATCCAGTTGTCGTGAGTTTTACCATTCGCGTGGTAGTGTTATTCTGCTGAAAGAAATGAGGATAGGCTTTAAGTGAGGTACTTTATCTCCCTGGAGGATAAAGATAATTTTGTAAAGTGAAGATTTTTGTAATGGAGATCTTCAAACCACGATTACTCTCTTCAAACACACAGCATCTTCACACAAGACTGACTTAACTTTTACTAACTCAGTTCCCTGCTTTTCTTTGCCTTTTATATAACACTTGTTCGTGAATTCGCCTTTACAAAATCTCTATAAATGGAAACATCAGTGATCATTGTTGTTTGTGAATTTTGTTTACATTTAGTCTTGTAGTTCTCTTTGTGGATTTTTGTTTACTTGTTTACCATTTGTTATGCTGGTGTTTGTTGTTGTATTTTTGTAGATTTTGTTTATAATTTTAATGTTAAACAGAATTTTTTCAATCGTAACAACGAACGTTTCCAAATATCATGAACTATACTTTTAGTAGTCTTTTGAAGTCGCCGTGGTCTAGTAGGTAGTGTGTTGGCTTATTAGGCGAAAGGCCCGGGTTCGTCTCAGCAGATTTCTGGCAAAGCTCTGAGAGTAAAAATTGCCATGAAAAGCTTCCATGTAACAATCGATTAAAAGGAATGAAAGGTTTCACTACCCTTCTAATGACATGTTCTAAGATCAGTGTATCCGATAAGTCTCTTATGTTTACGCCATGTAATCTATTTGTAACATCTTAACCAATTTCATTTTCTTTTTCAAAATTTCTGTTTTCCAAATAGGTTTTACAGCAGGCTGGTAATATTGAAAGACTGGGCCGTTTTTTATGGTCATTGCCACAATGTGATAAATTGCAATTAAACGAATCTGTGCTAAAAGCCAAGGCCGTTGTTGCATTCCATCGCGGTCAATACAAGGAATTGTACCGTCTATTGGAACACCATCAATTCTCACCACACAATCATGCCAAACTGCAAGCGCTGTGGTTAAAAGGTGAGTTTAACACTTATTCGCATTCTCCCTTGATTGTTTTTTGTTCGGTTTTTTTTTTTGTTTGTTTACATTTTTTAATTTGTTTTTATTTTTTTTTTTTAATATTTAACAGCACATTATGTGGAAGCCGAAAAACTGCGTGGAAGACCATTAGGTGCTGTGGGTAAATATCGTGTTCGTCGTAAATTTCCACTGCCACGTACAATTTGGGATGGCGAAGAAACAAGTTATTGTTTTAAGGTAAATAATCCTACTTCTCTTTCTGCTTCTTCATTTCATTTTATATTTTGGTTATGAATCCTTAGTGTTGCCAACGTAAAATAAAGATACAGATACAGAGAGAATGTAACCGTTATAAGGAAATCATAAAAATGTTTTTTTTTTTTGCTTTCTTCATTCGCTATTATTCACTTTCAATGTTACATTTTACACTTACAATCAATTTTATACGATGGGAAAATGTTTCATTAATTCATTGTAATTATTTTTTTTTTAAGGGTTTCCATGGTTTCATAATCTTTTTTTCGTCTTAGTTTCTGCTCCTTACAACAGGGGTTGTTTGTTTCACATGCATGCTTAGCGTTGCTTAAAAGTAACATTTCCCATATGAGTGTTGATAACATAATTTAGGGTTTCATTTGATTAAAAAAATTTTAATCGCCATGTTTGTTGCAAAGATTTATTTATGAAATATTTGGTAATTGGAATTAATTTTGATTTTATTTCGTTTCTTTTTTTTTAGGAAAAATCTCGTTCGGTATTAAGAGACTGGTATGCGCACAATCCTTATCCATCACCGCGTGAGAAACGTGAATTAGCAGAGGCTACGGGACTGACAACAACGCAGGTGAGTTTTAAAAAAATTTACAGGTTTACCCTAGGTTAGGTTACAGGACGTGCACTTGTCGTTTAAGACAAGCACACTACCCGGAGGTCGAAATTAACCCATTGTACATTGTCCTTAGGAGAGGAAGGAAATAGAGGATCTAGGAATATAGGTAAGGGAAGGGAGAATGGGAAACGGAGGAAGGTTAAGGTTTACCCTAAGCACTAGAACATATTAAAGAATAAATATTTTGGACCGAACGTTTCCAATTATTATGAACTATACTTTTAGTAGCATGCATAGCGACTCATGCTACACCATAGCGAAAGAGTGCTTGTAGTCTCTTTCTAGTCATTCACGACGCCATATAATTGAATGGGATACGAGCTATTATTGTCTTGTTCTTCTTTACTTCGTTGTAATGAAGACCTAACCATCTACAAACTTTTCTTAGATAGTTACCTCTTGAAAGCCAAAAACAGCACATATGTTGGTTCTACTAACACCTGTCGTCGTGGTCTAGTCGGCAGTGTGTTGGCTTATTAGACAAAAGGCCCGGGTTCGAATCCCAGGTTAGACATCAAAACGAAAAATATTTCTTC
Organism: Sarcophaga peregrina; assembly: GCA_014635995.1. Lineage (NCBI taxonomy): Eukaryota > Metazoa > Arthropoda > Insecta > Diptera > Sarcophagidae > Sarcophaga > Sarcophaga peregrina. Next base: position 89,111,799 of record CM025793.1, read on the forward strand.
GGCGAGTGTGGTTTAAACCCAAATCGCGGATAGAGCGCAAGCTCAGTGTGGCGTTGCATTCTCAACCATTGTCAAAAGTGGAGTTTAGATAGTCTCCCACCCGTAACCAAGAGGGAAGTCACGTCCAAATGCATGGCTTCGAATTGGTACTCACTTATGGTGATGTAGTCAGTGTTATGCTTATGCATATCATTTAATTGCACCACTATGCGTTGGGACGCTGGTAGACGTATTGTTTCCATCCGTGCTTTAAACACTATGGGGAATGCCGTCATGGCGAAACTCACGTAAGATCCTGGATTAATTAAAGTGTTCTTATAAGTAAACTGTTGAAATTAGAATATCCAAACGGAAGTAGTCGTTACCACTTAAAAGACAAATTTTTTCCATCAGAGCAACTAAAAAAAGCGTGAAACTCTGGGATGAATGACTTGCTTAATTCAATTGAATGCCAAGTATTTACGGATCCCTTTTAACAAGACAGCGGCTCATGAGCATTGTAATTTTGCGGTAGATTGTCTTGGTGTTTAAGGACAATTCTAGATCAGTCCTCTTCTTATTCAAACAAATTCAACAGAGTCACTAATACTCCGATTGCCTTTCTGCTGCAAATAAAATTGAACTTCCCTGTGAAATAAGCACAGACTAGACTAGCTAAGGCAGTAGGAATATCTATTCCATTCCGGTGCTAGAGACTTTTAGGAAAAATAACGTCACATGGCAAGCCTTGTGCTGCTTTAAAAATGTTCCTGACCGCCTGGACAATACTATACTGGTCAGGCAGCTTATTTGAAAGTTTTATATCTTTAGCCTTGAACAAAATACCACAGTCCACTCAATCCAGTGTTTTGAAGGCAGAGACATAAGCCTTAAGGGTAATACTACAAGTCTCCGTATCTTTAGAATAGAAGTCCTTAGTTGCATCCATACATAATTGTTAATTACAAGCCTTCTGTCAGGATTTCGCCCTAGTTTTTTACATCACTTATGCTGTGTGTGTTAATTTTTATGCATGAATGGGGGGACCTACTTTTTAAAGTTGACTCTGAACGACAAATTTTAGATAGTCAGTCTCCAATAAAACGAAATATGAAAAAAATATTTCGGCGGCGAGTTCCTCTCAGCAGATTTCTGGTAAAATTCGAAGAATAAAAATGAAGTTGCCATGAAAGGTTTCTCAAAAATCTATTGTTCGGAGTCGACTTTAAACACGGTGGATCCTGACACTCTTGGATAAAATTAATGATGTTTTCTTTTCTACCAAAAAGTGTGCATTTTATTAAGGCAAAATGCAATTTTTCATTTGTTTCTTAAAAATGTTTCGCCCTCTAAAAGGGTGGTATGTTTTATTCTAAATAATTCGCATTTGCCAGTGGTGGAGGGCATTGCATTTTATGCCCTGCATAAATCGAGAGTGCTGATAATGCCCTGTAAAGCAGATGACTTTTGTTTATTTATAGGGCTACCAGATGGTATTAAAAAAAAGTCGCCTGGTATTGTTATCCAATTTGAAGTTAATATTTTCATTATTTTGTTAGGTAACCTTAAGGAAACATTACATTATTAAAGCTACATGGTCCGTAACATATAAAAAATTGCATTCAATGTTAGAACGGTGTTAAAAAGTTTTTTTTTTATTATTATAAAAAAACCTTTCAAAAATAAAGTTGACAAATTAGCGATCTGGTAACACCTTTTTCATAATTACATTTATTATTGAAAACAAATCAGTTATTAGATTCATCTTCGTCATCTGATGAAGAAGAATTACTGAATTTATGACATACATAATCAAGAGTCGCCATGCCAAACACAGTGTATACCCTTTTTTAAATATTTGTGTTATGTTCTTCTCAAGTCGCCGTGGTCTAGTGGTAGTGTTGGCTTATTAGACAAAAGGTCCGGGTTCGGATCCCAGGTCAGACATCAAAACAAAAATATGAAAAATATTTCTTCGACGACTTCCTCTCTCAGCAGATTTCTGGCAAAAACTCTGAGAGTAAAAATTGCCATGAAAAGCTTCTCAAAATATGTCGTTCGGAGTCGAGTTTAAAACTGTAGGTCCCGCCACTCATGTATAAAATTAACGCACACAAGATAAGTAGTGTGAGAAGCTAGGTCGTAATCATGACTGAAGGGTTGTAATGGCCAATTATGTATGTATGTCTTCTCAAATAAAAAATGACATTACAACAGGGTTGGTCAAAAATTTTTTAATGCACCCTGTAAGAGGGTGACATTTTCTTTGTAGAAAAGAAAACACCATAATACACACAAAATGGGTGGTGTAAGAAACTAGATTGTAATCCTGACTGAAGGTTTGTAATAATCAAATACGTTACATTGGGATTTAGGGGAATCAAATCTATTTTTTTGTTAATTTGGAAGTTAAGCAAATATTAATATTAGTTACTAGATTACCCGTGCGAATATTTCGCACTGTTAGTTATCATTTTTGTAACATAAAATGAAAATAATTAATAGAAATTTTATTAAAAGAATAAAAATATATTAGAAATCATAATATATCATACATATTTACATACATACAATGTTAGAGATAATAACATGATCATCGTTAACTTTTTGCCCGTACTAATCCTTAATACAAACAAAAATATCTTTAAACGTACGCACTCGAGAAAAAGCCACGTATAACTAACCATGTGAAAAGACCGGTTCTGATAAATACGATCCTACCTTTGAAGGGTTTGACCTTGTGCTTTGTTTATCGTTATAGCAAAAGCAACTTTCACAGGGAATTGTTTTCGTGTCATTCGGAAAAGCACAGTTGGATCAGAAGGTGTAATTAAATGACCCTGTATTACCACACTTGTACAAAAACATATAAAATCATAATGACAACAATATTATCATACAGTTCTATATAAAATATAATTTTTATCAATGAAAATATTAATTTTTCAATTTGTAAATATTTTTCGCCATTAGTGTTAAATATAAGCTTTAAACTGAGATATCATTCATTAATTTTGATGCGATGGTATGGGAGATATTTGCAACCGACAAAAATAAGTGCTTTAGAAATAATGTATATGATTCCCATTTTAAAGAAATTTTCAAAAAAAAATTTGTAGTTACAGGCAAGTGTAATAAAATTTTAAATAATGAAGAAAAAATTATTATTTACAATCTCATAAAACAAATATTTCTTGTAGAAGTGATAATTTTAAAAACGCTTTACTTACTTACCTCTCCGAACCTTTTGATACCGTGCGAGGTTTCGGACAAGGCGACGACCCCTTATCATGTGAACTCTTCAACTTCGTCATGGAGAGTGGTCCGCGAAAGGCGAGAGTGCATCGCAATGCCACCATTTTTCAAAAGTGTCCACGACATCGACATCATAGGGCGTACTAAGCGAAATCTTACTGCTGCCTTTAGTCCTATTGAACGGGAGTCTAATAGTGAAAGGCCAATGTACGCGGCATACGGCATCGGACGGCAACAGTATTACCAACCTACAAAAAATTGGTTTGCTTACAAAAGAATTCATAAACACATTTTGTTAGATTGAATTTAATTCAAACTGGCAACACCTTACAAGTTGCCAGGCAATGATAAATTTAGTTCAACTTTTTATTTTGCCGCATCAACTTGTGAAAAAAAAAACAAAATTAGAAAAAATGGAAAGTATTGATGATAAGTAGCTTATTTCTGAGGTAAAGAAATTTAAAAATTTATACAAAAAGAGCTCGCCCGATTACAGAAATAAATTTAAAAGAGCAAAAGGCTTGGGCAGAAAGAAGTGCTGCGATGAATATTGATGGTACATCAACTTAAATTTTTTGAACTGTCAATAAACAAATTTTTACTTTAATTGGCCGCGTTAATTTGCCTATCAAAAACCAATTCAAGCGCCAAATAAGCCAGTTGATTGCCGCCCGTTGCTGTATGCCGCGCACATTGGCCTTTCACATTAAGAAGGTACCTCTGGGAGTAAATGAGGGCAAAACAAAATATATGTTATCGACAAGTAGAGACGTATGACGTACGGATTCTCAGATTACGGCCGTTAACTATACCTTTGATACAATAAAGAAATTCAGTTATCTTGGCTCCGCCACTACCACCAAAAATGATGGCAGCCTGGAGATCAAGCGCAGGATTACTCTTGCCAACAAGTGCTACTATGGTCGTGCTTTTTTCTGGCGCAAAAGCATTAACCCTATTAAGCACTGATGCAACAGCCTTGCGAATATTCGAGAGTAAAGTCCTACGTAAGATCTTCGGTCCAGTGCGAGTTGGCGATGGTTTCCGCATCCGATCCGAACAGTAAGCTGTATAAGCTCCTCAACGACATAGACTCTATGCAGCTTGGTCATGTCTTTTGTATGGAGGAGGATGTTCCGGTGAGACGGATATTTGATGCGGGGATCTGCGGAAATCGGCGAAGAGGACGACCTTGTATCCGTTGAAAGAACCAAATTGAGGAAGCCCTGTCAGCGACTGATGTGACCAACTGGCGTAGGCGCGCAAAAAACATAGGCGCCTGGAAGGATGTGTTGCGAGAGGCCGAAATGCGTTAAACGGGTTGTTATGGCCAACTAAGTAAGTAAGGCTGCGTTGGCACGGCCCTGTAGTTCGAATGCTCTGCCGAGGACGCAGGGAAGAGGACTACCTTGTATGCGTTGGAAGGACCAGGCGTGCAAGAACCAGAGGTGCCTCGGACGATGTGTATCCGTTGGAAGGACCAAATTGAGGAAGCCCTGTCATCGATTGTTATGACCAACTGGCGTAAGCGCGCAAGAATCAGAGGCGCCTGGAAGAATGTGTTACGGCAGACCGTAATCCGATAATCGGATTGTTAATGGCCTATTAAGTAAGTAAGTTACTCACTTACACTTGGTCTTTGCAACTCTTGAGTCAGGTCATGTTGTGTGTGTTCATTAATTTGGGTTTTAAAGTTTTAAAACTTAAAAAAACAAAATAAATTTGCAAAAATGGATGAAATATTTATTTGGAATGCCTTTTCTTATATGTAGTGTACATTTACAGCCACAGAAAAAAGTTTACATACACTCCTTGTAAGTTTCCTTTTTTTCCTAGTACTTTGGTATGTTTTGCTGTATTTACTGTTGTTTTTACTTTGTATTGTGTGGAGGCTAATTCAATATTCATTAAAGTACTCATCACCATCACTAACGGATCATGATCAGAGCGCTTACCTCACACTGGGTAACAAGTGGATCATATGAGCTACCGAGTGAACTTGCAAGCTACACGCTAACCTCCTAAGTATAGATGGAGAAAGTACTACGATTTTCTGTAGGGCGCCGTTAAAGAAAAGTGTTATGCCGAAAAACCAGAGGCAATTGAGCATTTGAAGGCCAACATTCATGATGAACGGATGGCTAATTATGTATGTAATATCATAATTGACGGAGAAAACTACCGCAGGAAGGTCATTCCACAAGCGAACAGTGCGGGCAAAAAACGAATTCTCCATGGACAATCAACCACAAAAGGATGTGCTCTGCGAGAAGCTCGAGTACCACGTAAAAATATGTGATTATCGGGAACCAAGCCATTTATATCTCGAGAACACCTTCCATTATAGTACCGATAGAACAATGAAACATACGCCACATTGCGACGATGCTCCAACGAATCAATAGATTTGGATATCCTACTGTCATTAATAAGCACCTTCGACCTCCTCTCCTGTAAGCGGTTGAGAAGCTTCAAAATAGACTTTGAAGCACCGCCCCATACATGAGAGTTGTACTCCATCCGAAGTCGGATAAAGGTCCTGTTTTATAGTCTTTTAAACTTTTTATCTGTTGTAGAATGCATGTCCCATGTCTTTTATTTCAAAAAGATTTGATTTTGGTTTTTTTTTTTTTTTTATTTAAATAAATACTGCCCGTGTACACATGTTTGCATATACTTTACTTGAACAAAAAATAAATTCAATTTCAATTTAACATATTGATGAGACGTGCATTCTAAAATGAAAATCAATTTAAATTATCGGACACTGTTTTTTTTTTCGTCAATATGCTAAAATATTTAAAAAGTCTATGAATGTGTGTGTGTGTGTATTGTGAAAAAGGACTCTTTAAATATTTATTTAGACTTTTATTCCTTTAAGTGTTTTCTTCTGTTATTTCGTTTGATTTTGTTTTGTTTTGTTTGGCAACACTTAATCACTTACATTCAGCTGAATGCTCTCTCTCTCTCTCTCTCTCTTTTAAAACATACGATGATGCACTATTCTCTTGCTCACAAACACACTTTAATATACACCGCCTTATTGCTGAAACCTCTTGAAAAGAACAATAACTAGCGGGGGGACAGTAATAATAACAATAACTGTTGTGTTGTGTTTATTTTTGTCTACCAGATGAAATCCTTAACAAACACACACGCACACACATAGTCATGTGTGCATGTGCATGTTTTGTATTTATTTTCCTCGTAAAAGTCAATTTCCCTAAATAAGCGCCATTTGTTTTTATCTTCATAACCTTAATAAACACAAGTAAACACTTGAAACACATGGATTCTCTTTGCAAAGAAGAAGCAAAAGCGAGAGAGAGAGAGAGAAACTGTGTATGAAATAAACTCATTGATAATGCAGTTTTATTTGCATACCAATTAAGGCAACACACATTATCTATTGTTTACATTGTTGCATCTTAACAATTCCTTTTAAAATCTAAAAAAATCGTTCAATAATAATTTAAAAGGACAAATTTAAAAATCAATTTAAATTTCTTTGAAAATACTTATCATATGTTATCTTATTTTTTAGGAATTTTCTCAAGCAAATAACTTCATCTCATGATCACCTTTTATCAACCTCGCGCGATATTTTTTTTTTTAATTAAACCAGCACTCAGGGAATGACCCCTACTCATGCAGTACATTGTGCAGGTTTTTAGGAAAGGTGGAAAGAGGGAAGATGCGAACGGTTAACGAGTTGCTGCTGGTGACTATATGATGGCCAGTGCTATACCTTCACCATTAGACAGTCTACAGCAATCGTCCCCAAGAAGCCCACAGTTTCTCACACCACTTATGTTGTGTGCGTTAATTTTATACAGAAGTGGCGGGACCTTCCCACTCCTTGCGCAATACTGCGGAAACAGTCCTTGGTTTCGAGCGCCCACCCCAACGAAATCAATGGTACGATGAGGAGTGTCGCGGGGCAGCTGCAGCGAAATACGCCGCATACAGAAAAACGTTGCAGTCGGCCGCTACGCGAGCCATTGTCGAAAATTACAGAGAGAGGAGAAGGGATGAGAGACGCCTTTTCAGACGCAAGAAGAGGGAGCAGAAAAGGCGTGAGCGTGAGGAAGTCGAGATGTACAGATGTAGGAATGACGCTCGAAAATTCTATCAAAAGGTTAAGCGTCTGACCGAGGGGTATAAGCCCGGAGCGTCTTCCTGCAAGGATGAGAATGGAAACCTGGTTACAGAGCCGCAAGGGGTGCTGAGGTTGTGGAGGAAACACTTCTCTACTCTGCTGCAAGGCGATGACGACATCAATACCGCCTCTAGAGATGATGTTCCGAACCCGATCGATGATGACGGCGTGGAGATTCCGCCGCCTAGTCATGAAGAGGTTAAAGTCGCGATTATGCGACTTAAAAACAACAAAGCGGCAGGTCCTGATGGCCTCCTCGCTGAATTGTTTAAGACCGGATGTAATGAGTTGGTAGGGCGCATGCACCAGCTCATCAACAAAATATGGCTAGAGGAAAGTATGCCCAACGATTGGAACCTCAGTGTCCTCTATCCCGTCCTGAAAAAGGGAGACCCTACGATATGCGCCAACTACAGGGGTATAAGCCTTCTCCCTCTCGCATATAAGGTTCTTACAGGCGTATTGTGTGAACGATTGAAGCCACTCGTCAAAACACTGATTGGACCTTATCAGTGCGGTTTCAGACCGGGCAAGTCCACCATCGACCAGATCTTTACACTACGCCAAATCCTGGAAAATACCCACGAAAATCAAGTCGAAACACACCATATTTTTGTCGATTATAAGGCTGCTTTCGATAGCCCCATAGGAGATCGTGTTTTTGCCGCAATGTCTGAGCTCGGTATACCTGCTAAGCTGATAAGGCTATGCAGAATAACGTTGAGCAATTCCTGCAGCTCCGTCAAGGCGATCCCTTATCATGCGACCTCTTTAACTTCGTCATGGAGAGTGTTCTGCGAAAGGCGGGAGTGCATCGTAATGGCATTATTTTTCAAAAAAGTGTCCAGTTGCTTGCGTACGCTGACTACATCATAGGGCGTACCAAACGATATGTCACTGCTGTCTTTAGTGCTATTGAACGGGAGTCTACGAAGATGGGTTTGGCAGTAAATGAGGGCAAAACGAAGTATATGTTATCGACAAGTAGAGCCGTGCGGCTTATTGATTCACAAATTACGGCCGATAACTATACTTTCGATACAGTCAAGGAATTCATTTACCTTGGCTCCGCCGTTACCACCGAAAATGATGTCAGTCTGGACCTACAGTTTAACGTCGCCTCCGAACAACAGATTTTTGAAAGACTTTTTCATGGCTTTCTTATTAACTACCAGGGTTTTTGCCAGAAATCTGATGAGAGGAAATCGCCGAAGAAATATATTTTTCCATATTTGGTTTTGATGCCTGACCTGGGATGCGAAACCAGGCTTTACGTCTAATAAGCCAACACACTACTTACTAGATTACGGCCGATCTGCACGGAACAACGATTACCGAACGAGAGGCGTTATTCTATATAACTGGAATATGAACTCCGAACTTGATTTACTAGCCTTTAAGGTCGCTCGTAACGCTGAGCCAAAAAGTCATGGGCTTTTCTTACCCGAAATTAACCAGAGAACACTAATGATCAATGAAGCGGATAAGCTTAAGCAATAAATAGTTATTTTTGACAATGTAACTTAAGACAGAGTTGGCAACTCTGCTTAGTAACATAGATATGGCAGCATAAAAAAAATCGATGGTGTAAACAATAGCTTCAACTGAATTTAATTTAAAAGAATAATAATAAAATTATAAAGAATTTAAGTTTTATTATGAGAAAAATACGAACGAAATCGATTTCATTATTTTTATGAAAACCATTTTCTTAGTAACGCGTATACCCTTTTTGATCGAACTCATTAGGCCCGAAAAAAAAAAACGAAATAATAATAATTCCTTATCGATTTTCTGTTTTCTTTCGCTTGTTGTTTACGAATATTTTGAAATGGAGTTGTGGAGTATTTTTTCGCTGTTGTTGTTCTTTAATTTTTCAAGGAATTTTACTTTTTCAAAAAATATTATTGGAATACGTAGAATACAAATATAAACAAAAACAATAAAACGTATAAAATAAAATTGTAGTAGACAGAGAGAAAGAAAGAGAGAGAGAGAGAGAAACAAAGATATCAAATTACAACAAGCCAGCCAACAACAACAACAACAAATTAAACAAAAACAAAAAAAATGTTAAAGATAATCAATAGCGATGATGATGATGGTGACGAAGAAGAAGAGACCTTTTTCAGTACATACAGGCCCCCTCTCCTCTAAAAACAACCAACACTCTAGAAACAGAAACTGTTGTTTTAATACAGAGTTTTCCAACAACAAAAAAACAACAACAACTTGTTGTTTGCACACAAAAAGTATGAGAATAAGAAGAACGACATAAAAAGCCTTAAAAAATCATAATCTGAATAAATGTTCCACACCAAAAAATCCAAGGACAACTTTGGCCTGAGCCATGCAGTGACAAGTATGTCATATACATACAACAACAAAAACAACTTCGGGTTTTATTATTAAAGCAAAAGCCGTACAAAAATATGCTCAACTCTGTTCTGCTCCCATACAAGAACAACAATAAAAAAAATTTAAGAAATTAAGTTGAAAAACTTATTTGTGTCACATTAAATTAAATTTAAATAAGTATTTAGAAACTGTTTCTGTTTCTCTATCTCTTTCCCTCTAACTCTCTCTCTCTCTTTTGTTATTAAATAAAACGGAACGAGAGAAAAAACCAAGTGGGTGGCCATGTTTCAAAAAAAACTGAAGTTCAATGCTGTAGAAAGACAGTGCAGCTTAAAGGGAACTAATTATTCAAGAGGAAATAATCTTTTGACAAGAGGTTTAAATTGTTCTCCTCCAAAAAACAAAAAAATTGAATTTGGATTTAGAAAGAGCATTTGCTAAGAGAGTTACTAAACTCTAGGATTATTTACAACAGTGCTGTAGTATCACTTACGTGTGTGCGGCCCCCTTGTCGGAGCAACGTAGTGGCTGTGGTTTATGCCCAAATGTGGCGGTACACTCTTAACCATTGTCAAAAACAAGTTTAGATAACATCCGAACCATGCGGAAAGTCATATCCAAATGCATGGATTCGAATTGGTACTCAAGTATTATGATGCAATCTATGGTAGTCTTACCAAGAGGCTGTCCCCTTACTGACTAATGTGAGGTCCTTTATGGTAGAAATGTGGTGGCTGTGGTTTATACCCAAAACGCGAAGAAAACCCAAGCTGTGTGTGGCGTTACATTCTTAACCAAGAAGTTTAAATTATTTCCGACTCCTAACCAAGAGAGAAGTCATGTCCAAATGCGTGGATTCGAATTGGTACTCAAGTATTATGATGCAATCTATGGTAGTCTTACCAAGAGGCTGCCCCCTTACCAACTAATTTGATTCCCTTTGTGGGAGCAACATGGTGGCTGTGGTTTATGCCTAAATCACTGGAAGAACGCAAGCTCTGTATGGCGTGACACTCTTAACCATTCTCAAAAACAAGTTTAGATAGTATCCGAGCCATAACCAAGGGGAGAGGCATGTCCAAATGCATGGAATCGAATTGGTACTCAAGTATGATGATGCAATCTATGATAGCCTTACCAACTAATGTGATTCCCTTTATGGGAGCAACGTGGTGGCTGTGGTTTATGTCCAAATCTCTGGAAGAACGCAAGCTCGGTATTTTTTTTTTTTTTTTTTTTTTTTTTTTTATTTTTTTTATGCCGAGGAGGGGCAAATGTACCTAACCGCACCATAGAGGAAGTCGTCACGTCCTCCGTGTGTGGGGCCCTCACCCACTAAATCCCCCCTCGTACCGTGGACTGTTGTGTCCACTCCGGAACTACGGTGGTATTACTTCGGAGTGGAGTCCTTTTTGGCCCTTTGGCCGCCTTCATGCTCACATCCGCGTCCGGACTACGTAATGAAGGTTGGGGAGACTTCTAATTGTCTCCACTATTCCTTCCGTCCAAGCTCCCGACTGGGACCTCGTTTGACACGTGAGCTGGTGTCATCTATGCCGGCGTGCCCGCCTGCTCCGCAGCCTCCAGATCTCTCTTCTTCAGTCTCAGAATGCGCTCCACATAATTCGCCACTGAGGCCCAATTCTCTCTGCTCGCAATCATAACCCCGACAATGTTAGCGGCCGTTATCGTTCCGATCATCGACGTCAGTGCAGAGCGATAGCTCTGCCAGCGTGCACATTCGAAGATAGTGTGTTCCGCGTCATCTACTACCTCCTCTTCTTCGTAAAGGCAATAAGGCGAGGTGGTCTTGCCCATTCTGTTGAGATATTTCCTAAAATATCCGTGGCCCGATAGCATCTGTGTAACATAAAAATTTACTTCTCCGAATTTCCGACAGATCCATGGCTTTATTTCCGGGATGAGTTTCGCCGTCCACCTTCCTCTATCCTCGCTGTTCCATCGTCGTTGCCATTCTGAAATTGTGTTTTCCCTGAAGTGACCGGTTATGTGGTTTCCAGCCGATTTCGCCTTATAAATCTTCATCCGCTCTGCTGCCAGTAGATCGACAGGGATTGTACCTGCTATCACAAGTACGGCTGGGGCGGACACCGTACGATATGCCGACGCGATACGTAGTGCACCCGTTCTCTGTACCGCTAGTAGTAAGTTCGCCCGTTTTTCAACCCCTAGCGTTTCGGCCCAAATTTCGCTCCCATAGAGCATAATGCTGCTTCCAACATCCATCAGGAGTCTCCGTCTCGCCGGTAGCGGGCCTCCAATATTCGCCATTAATCTGCTGAGCTGCCCGACGATCTTCCGGGCTTTGTCAGCCGAGTACTGAATCTGGTATGAAAATTTTAGCCTGGGGTCCAGCCTTATTCCCAGGTATCTTACCGAGCTCTTGGTCCTAATTACCTCGCTTCCAATACTCATGTCCACCTGTAAGGGGATACGGCGACTAGTGATCAGCAGTAATTCTGTTTTGTGCTTGGCCAGGTCTAGGCCGTGGGATTCCAACCATCTTTCCGTCCTTAGCATGACACGTCTCAGTTTTCTCTGCGCCTCTTCCGTATTCCTGGCCGTGATGACGGCAGCAATATCATCTGCGTATCCAACCAAAAAAGTTCCATCTGGCATATCCTCTCTTAGAATTCCATCGTAGTTGACGTTCCATAGGTTAGGGCCAAGGATAGATCCCTGTGCCGCTCCTGATGTTATATGTTTCACCCTTGGTCCCGAGCTTGTGTTATACAACAGCTGTCTGTTACTCAAATAACTACTTATCATGGCCAGAATGTAGTTTGGTACCGAGAAATTGTATTCTAAAGCGTTTAATACATCGCTCCATCTTAGACTGTTAAACGCGTTTCTAATGTCCAAAGTCGCAAGCAGTAGCACTGGCCTCGTAGAGCTACTCCCACGTTGTGTGACCATCGCCGCTTCTGTCACCTCTCTCAAGGCGTCAATGGTAGACCGAGCGGGTCGAAATCCATATTGTCTGGCAGACAATCCGCCACTATTCTCAATAGCCGCAGTAAGCCGCGGCTTCAAAAGCCTCTCGAGCAGTTTTCCCGTCGTATCCAGCATGCACAGTGGCCTGTACGCGGATGGGTCCTCCGGATCGCCCTTTCCCTTGCTTATTAAGACCAGCCGTTGTTTCTTCCATATTTCGGGGAAAATGCACTCCCTTAGGCACGCGTTGTACATTCTCAGTAGGAGTTCCGGTCTTTGACTGGCAATCTCCCGTATTACCTCAGGCGGGATGCCGTCGGGCCCTGGTGCCTTACCGGGTTTTAATCCGACCGCTGCTGCTTTCAGCTCCTCTGTGGAAAATGGTAAAAATTCCGTATTGGACACGTTCTGTCGCCGTTCGCTCGCCGATTCGTGAGTGGGGAATAGTGTATCCACTATATTTGTCATTACTCGCTCATCCATAATCTCCATTGGTTGCCTTTTGTTGAGTTTGCCCATTACAATCTTGTATCCAAGTCCGTACGGGTTTAAGTTTACGTCTTCGCGTAGTTCTTGGAATGCCTGAAACTTCTTGCGCGTTATAGCCTTTTTCAGAGACTTCTTTGCTTCCTTATATATCCGCATTTCCTCAACGGCTGGTCCATCGGGTCTGGCTCTCGTGTACCTTCGCCGTAGACGTAGGCACTCTCGCCTGAGTGCTGCGATATTATCGTCCCACCAGTACACTGCTTTCTTTCTGATATTCGGGGGTCTCAGCAAGGGCATTGCCTTTTTACATCCGCGTCTTATTATCTCCATTGTTTGTTCTACTCTTGTCCTCGCGTTGTCCGAGAGTTCCACTCTGCTACACAGTCTGTCCACTTCCAAGATTAGCCGATTAGCATTCAATTTCCGTGCATCCCATCTTCGACTGTTCGTGTTGTGATTGTCCTCCTCAACTCTATTCCTTGAAGCAAAGGTGTACGATATGTACTGGTGATCACTGCCCGTGTATATTTCCAGGACCTTCCAGTCCTCGACTCTGTGATACATGCCCTCCGAGACCATAGTGATATCCGGAATGGTGCCCTCGCAGCCTGGTCGTCTGAAGGTGGCTACGCTCCCCTCGTTCGCGAAGACTAGTCCGGGTCGAGCTGCCATCTCCACAATTCGCCTGCCCCTTGGGTTGGTGTTCCGCATTCCCCACTCTACTGCTCTAGAGTTAAAGTCTCCTCCCACTATGAGATTGCCGCCAATCTGCGCTATTGCGTCTTCGATTCTGGCCAATTTCTCCTCAAATGTTCCCACGTCATCATTGGGAGTCAAATAACAACTCATTAGAGTGATCTCATCAAACTGTACCCAGGTGAAACAATCTCCCCTGCCTGATCTCCTCGGTCGAGGGCCCTGGTTATCCGTTATCCATATAGCTGCCGTAGATGTTTCATCACCCAGCCAGAATCCACTATTCTTCGGCGCATATTGTTCGCTTATGATAGCTACGTCAACTTCCTGTTCTCTGACTATTTGCGATAACAAAGAAAAAGCCACCTTCCCTCTGTGCATATTCAGCTGCAATATCTTCATGCTGCCTTTCGCAAGCTCAACTCACAGCCCCGCGATCCCGGGAGGTGTTGCAGGGATTTTCCCGACTCCGCAAAGCAAATACAACACCTTGGTGTGTTTCGGCATTCCTTCCTTTTATGCCCTTTTTCTCCACATTTCATACATAGGCTTGATCTGTCCGGCCCATTACATTCCCACCGTCTGTGACCAATTCCGAAGCATCGGAAACATCGTATAGGTTCCTCTCTGACCATTATCCTACAGTTTGTCCAGCCTATTCTGATCCTCTGTAGTTTCAGAAGCGCCTTCGCACAGCTCGTAGAGGTTGATACGAAGGCCTTTTTCTGCTCCCGGTTGTTCGCCCCAGTTAGACGAATGGATATATCCGGATTTGTACCGCCCACTTCTCTCTGTACCGCCGCCAGGACTTCCTCGGTGGTTGTGAGGGCATCTAGGTCTCGTATTTCCAGAGTGACCACCGGTGTGAGTTCCTTCACGGTTGCCTCCTGATTGAGAACGCTCCTCAGGTTCTCCCTGAACTCGTCCCTTTTGCCTCCCTTACCCATCTCAATGAGTATGGCACCTGTTTTTGTTTTCCGGACGGCGCGTATCGCTATCTCCGATTCCTCCGGCTTTATTTTGCTCCTTATGTTCCTCAGAACATCGGCGTAACTGTGCCCCTCGGTTGGATGAATTATCACAGCTTCTGGACGATTTTTTACCGTTTTCTGTCGCTCCTTTTTCTCTTTCCTTGCCGATTTCTTACTCTTTACTGTACTCCATTCTCCATCCACTAATGTTTCCTTGAGCTGTGTCGTGGTCTCCGTTGGTTTTCCTTTCGGCCTTTTTTCTGGGCGGGCCCCCGCCGGGCTTGAGGCGCCTCTCTTGTTGAGGGAACTTACGGGTGTGGATACATCACAATCGTTCCTTTTACTCTTGGCGTCGTCAAGAGTCTTGCTCGCTTCTTTTTCCCTTTCTGCTGTCTTCCAGTTCTCTCTGTAATTCTTCATTACGTCAATTAGCTCCTCTAATTCCGAAAATCCGCTCTGAACTTCCATGCTAATGTTCCTAGCCTTCGTTATTGCCGCCCGGATCTTGCGCATAACAGTTTGGCACTTATTAAACGTCTCCTCCTCTGAGTTCCTCATCTTGTATATAAACTCCTGTCTAGGGGAACTGTGTCCTGAACAAGGTTTCTCCGCTCCATTATGCGCTTGCCGCGTTGCGCGCGAGTGCACATCCTCTTGCACCGATCTTGGTGTCGCGCCACTCTTCTCAGTCCCAGCACTCCTCACGTCTGCACTCTGAGGATTCTCCGTTGTCTGGGATTTTTTCGCCGGTGATCGCCGGATTCTTGGGCTGCTCATGAAAGCTACTTCCCCTTGCATCATCTCTTCCACTTCTAATATGCGTTGTTTATTCATTTTTATTATTTGGGTTCCATCTTCAAGCCGCTATCTCATATCGAATATGCAGTTGTCCCTTAAAGACCCCGAGGGTGCCTATGGTAATCAGTGAGGTCCTCGCGAGGGTTGACGCAAATCCTTATGGGAGTTTGCGTTCAGAGCCAGGTCGAACACTAATTAGGAGTCATCTCAACTAAACCTGCATCGCCAACTAAATGGCGACGATAATCGAACGTACTTGAAGCCCTGCCAAGGGTTTAACGGAACGGAGGCGTCTGCAACATTAACCTGAAAGCCATTTCGACCAGTTTTCACCCGGTGTACTCAGGTAACAGAATGCAACAAACGTCAGCCCACTTGCGTCATCTTCACAATCGATCTTCTAAACATAGCCAAGGTCGCGCCAAATCGTCAATCTCGCCTTCTCACATTAGCAAGTACCCAGCGGGTGCTGAGTACCAGTACCCGGGGAGCGCCTGATCTAAGATACATAAGCTGTGAGCTGCTTGGCATGTACCTGCAAGGATATCACTGGGTTTTGCCAAGTTAAAACCGGACAGTGGCGTTGCCTTGCAGTTACATACCCGCTCCGCAAGCTCGGTATGGCGATACACTCTTAAACCGTTGTCAAAAACAAGTTTAGATAGTATCCGACCCATAACCAAGGGGAAAGTCATGTCCAAATGCATGGAATCGAATTGGTACTCAAGTATGATGATGCAATTTATGGTAGTCATACCAAGAGGCTGCACCTTTACCAACTAATGTGAGGTCCTTTGTGGGAGCAACGTGATGGCTTTGGTTTATGCCAAAATCACTGGAAGAACGCAAGCAAGTATGGTGATACACTTTCAACCATTGTCCAAAACAAGTTTAGATTGTATCCGACCTCTAACCAAGGGGCAAGTCATGTCCAAATGCATGGATTCGAATTGGTACTCAAGTATTATGATGCAATCTATGGCAGTCTTACCAAGAGGCTGCCCCCTTACCAACTAATGTGATTCCCTTTGTGGAAGCAACGTGATTGCTGTGGTTTATGCCCAAAACGAGAGGAGAGCGCAAGCTCGGTATGGCGTTACACCCTTAACCATTGTCAAAAAGAAGTTTAGATAGTCTCCAACCCCTAATGAAGAGGGAAGCGCAAGTTCGGTGTGGCGTTACACTCTTAACCATTGTCAAAAACAAGTTTAGATAGTATCCGACCCCTAACCAAGGGGAAAGTCATGTCCAAATGCATGGATTCGAATTGGTACTCAAGTATGATGATGTAATCTATGGTAGTCTTACCAAGAGGCTGCCCCCTTACTGACTAATGTGAGGCCCCTAATGGTAGCAATGTGGTGGCTATGGTTTAATCCCAAATCGCGAGCTGTGTATGGCGTTACACTCTTAACCATTGTCAAAAAGAAGTTTAAATTGTTTCCGACTCCTAACCAAGAGAGAAGTCATGTCCAAATGCATGGATTCGAATTGGTACTCAAGTATGACGATGTAATCTATGGTAGTCTTACCAAGAGGCTGCACCCTTACCAACTAATGTAAGGCCCTTTGTGGGAGCAGCGTGGTGGCTGTGGTTTATGCCCAAATCACTGGAAGAACGCAAGCTCGGTATGGCGATACACTCTTAACCATTGTCAAAAACAAGTTTAGATTGT
Source organism: Sarcophaga peregrina (assembly GCA_014635995.1). Lineage (NCBI taxonomy): Eukaryota > Metazoa > Arthropoda > Insecta > Diptera > Sarcophagidae > Sarcophaga > Sarcophaga peregrina. The sequence goes on from CM025793.1 coordinate 89,129,135, forward strand.
ATCCGACCTCTAACCAAGGGGAAAGTCATGTCCAAATGCATGGCTTCGAATTGGTGCTCAAATCTGATGATACAATCTATGGTAGTCTTATCATGAGGCTGCATAATTGTACGTCCAACCGTGCTTAGAGCACCGTGGGGTGTGTCATCATACTGATACGTCCTGGACTAATGTAGTACTCCACTTCCAATCTCTATAGCTAATTTCCCTGATGATTTTTACGATGCTTCTCAGTGACAACACCCTGCCTAACACTAGATATTTACTGAGATGTTTCTTCCTGGAATGCATTTAATGAATGTCTGGTTTTAATGAATCAATTTCATCGTCACAGTGTACCCTAAATCTACAGTGCATTAGTAAAAGATCAGCAACCAATTTCCTGTTATTTCTTGAAAGTCTGATGCATGACTTCTCCTATTGCAGTTTTGCAACAAAAGTTTCACTTGATTTGGAAAGAGTCATTGCCTCTCTTTATTTTTCCTTTCGTTAAAAATTGCTTTCTAAATATTCACTCCCACTACCCGGAAGATTTCTGGTTCCATCAGTTTCTTGGATTCTCTGTTTGCTCATTGCAGAGACATCTTATAAGATCCGAGTCCTAGCCAGCGTTACCGCTGGAAATTTTTAAGAAGTCGCACAAAAAGTGTATTTTGGCAGTAAAAAGGGGCAACATTTTTAAAAGAAAAGAAAATGTCTATAGTCTAGTTTATAGTCTAGGCTATAGTCTAGTCTATAGTCTAGTTTATAGTCTAGGCTATAGTCTAGTCTATAGTCTAGTATATAGTCTAGGCTATAGTCTAGTCTATAGTCTAGTATATAGCCTAGTCTATAGTCTAGTATATAGTCTAGTCTATAGTCTAGAAAAAATACTTCTTAAAAAAAGGGGAAAAAAGGGTCAATAATCTTGAAAAGTGTCAGATTTAGTTCATTTTAGTAAGGGGGCATAAAAAGTGGCGAGGTCGCTGAAAAAGTGTCAAATTGCGACTTTAGTCGCTCAACGGTAACGTTGGTCCTAGCAGAAGATAATCTTGTTATGTTTAGCTAGCAGTTTTAGCTTGTTTAGGCGGTCCTATACTATCTTTAACCTCAGAAGAACAGAGTGCTCTAATGATTGTCAGACATTATTGCCATGTCCTCTCTTTTACAGCTTCTGTTCAAGTTGGCTTCTTTTGAACACATACTCGTAGACTTCCGCTTGAAAGATACTCGAGAGTTTTCCTATGGAATGGGAATATTTTATTTTGGGAATGAACACTTCTATTTCAAATTTCGATCGTGACCCATTTGTGTAGCTTAAAATAATCACTGTTTTAAGAGACCATGCATATCCATATTTCTCCGTCCAGTTCTGTTACTAAGTCTCATTGCCAAGCTCTCCCCACAAGCGCAGAACCTACTGATCCTGTTCCAACGATAGTTAGGGAGAGAGCAGTCAGCTAATCAAAATTCTATGATGAATTTCATTCAAATATTTCAAATGTTTCTTGACTGAAATTGGCGAAATTCAGTTGAGTTTTTAAAAAACAAAATAAATTTTGTACAAAAAATCGATTTTAAATTAAACGTTTTATGGAATATTTTTAAACAACCTCTTAATATTTGTAATTGCCCATGAGTTTTAACTTTAAATATCCATTCAAATTAGCATTCCTTAACACCATAATGCGGATTCTTATTGAATTCAAAAAACAATTGAATTTACTGGCCATAAAATTCCAACACCTTCTGCTTTAATGGCGAATCAAAGAATCAGGGAATGCCATAAAAAACCGTCTCTACAAGATAAAAATCGTTTCAAATGAAACAAAAACAACAAAAAAAAATACTAAAAACATAAACGACAAGTAAAGAAACATTTAAGCGCACCCAAAACAATTTGTAATAAAATTTGTAGAAAGACAAAAAAAGAGAGAAACAAACACTAAAGAAAACAGCAAAAATGGTGTTGCAAAAAAAAATCACACACACTGAGAGAAAAATCAAGAATGAAATTACAAAAAAAATTATCTTTCACAGAAGAAGTCCATTAGGCCTCATGTGATAGCCTTAAGCAATCAAATCCTCCTTTTATCGAATCTTATGCGATCTTCGTTCACAATCAGGCTGCCCTAAGCACCATATGGTCAGTCTGGTACAAGCCACAGGTCGTACGCGAGTGCAAGGAGTTGTTAATGACCAGACTGAAGCCGCCTAAACTGGGTTGATTGCCATAGCAGAATAGTCGGTAATAAGACGACGAATGCTCTCGCTAGATTAGTTTCAGATTCTCGAGGCGATGTATGTGAGAGTTGATCCTAATCCCCCAATCTGTCACCTCTACATTCTCATCAAAGTTAATGACCAGACCGAAGCCGCCTAAACTGGGTTGGTTGCCATAGCAGAAGAGTCGGTAATAAGACGGCGAATGCTCTCGCTAGATTAGCTTCACATTCTGAAGGCGATGTGAGAGTTGATCCTGATCGCCCAATCTGTCACCTCTACAATCTCATCAATGTTAATGGCCAGACCGAAGCCGCCTAAGCTGGGTTGGTTGCCATAGCAGAAGAGTCGGTAATAAGAAGAGTCGGTAATAAGTCGGCGAATGGTCTCGCTAGATTAGCTTCACATTCTGAAGGCGATGTGAGAGTTGATACTGATCGCCTAATCTGTCACCTCTACAATCTCATCAATGTTAATGACCAGACCGAAGCCGCCTAAACTGGGTTGGTTGCCATAGCAGAATAGTCAGTAATAAGACGGCGAATGCTCTGGTTAGATTAGCTTCACATTCTGAAGGCGGTGTGAGCGTTGATCCTGATCCTCCAATCTGTCACCTCTACAATCTCATCAATGTTAACGGCCATACCGAAGCCGCCTAAGCTGGGTTGGTTGCCATAGCAGAATAGTCGGTAAATATTAAGACGGCGAATGCTCTCGCTAGATTAGCTTCACACTCTGAAGGCGATGTGAGAGTTTATCCTGATCCCCCAATCTGTCACCTCTACAAGCTCATCAATGGATGGGACAGGTGGGAAGAGCACAGGCGTAGGGAAAATTAATCTTGTTGTTCTAGTTTTCTATTGGTCTACACTGTATGGTCTCCACTGTACGAACAATAATTAGTCAAGACAAGCCAAATTGTTAGCTCATTTAATTCGCCTTTCAGCATCGCGTACCGTATGGCATGTTGCACCGTCTTATTGAAATCATATATAAAATTAACACACACAACATAAGTGGTGTGAGAAACTGCAGGCTTCTGGGGACGATTGTTGTAGACTGTCTAATGGTGAAGGTATAGCACTGGCCATTTTATAATCACCAACAGCAACTCGTTCCCTTACCGTTCGCATCTTCCTTCTCTCTTTCCAGCTTTCCTAAAAACCTGCACAATGCACTGAGTAGGGGTCATCCCCTGAGTGCTGGTTTAAAAAAAATCGACTGAACCTGTATGATGGATTCACGACAACTCTCATCTTTCATCAAAAAGAAAATATGAAAATATTTCTTCGACGACTTCCTCTCAGCAGATTTCTGGCAAAAACTCTGAAAGTAAATAAAATTGCCATGAAAAGCTTCTCAAAAAATCTGTCGTTCGGAGTCGACTTTAAACTGTAGGTCCCGCTACTCATGTATAAAAATTAACGCACCCAACACGAGTGGTGTGAGAAGCTAGGACGTTGTACAATGGGTCAATACGACCTCCGAGAACTGTACTTGTCGCAGTTGACAAGTACACGTCCTCTAACCTAACCTAATTTCACCACAGTGGTGTCAAGGCACTACCCTAAAAAATACCACATATTTATTGCTTCTTTACCTAGAAGAGAGTTTATAATCCTGTTTGTCTTTCGAACTACAGTAAGACCCCGCTTACGTTGCGTACGGTTACGTGTCAATAAGTTTCAGCGCTAAACGAAACAGCATTAAACGAGGCATCTTAGCACGAAGACGGCAACCACAGTTGGAATCTTTATTCTGAGCAGAATAATGAAAAAGGCTTGAAAAAAATTCACCGTACACGCCATCGCTATATAATGCGTTGCTTTTGATTGGGGCATGGCCGTTTCATTTGCGTACATATGCAACAGGTATCAATACAGTGTGCGATTTAGGGGAATCCCAATACTATCGCGTGATACTAATACTATGTTCAGACATGCACTTATATTGAGAAAATCGCAATAAACGGCATTATTGATCTCAATAAATTCCTAAATTGTTATAATATTGATTAAAACTTCAAATACAACACTGTCATAAGTACGTTCAGGGAGCATATTTTTTCCGAACACTTTCTATTGATATTTGGCAACTCAAATGTAAACAACGATAGTGCCATAAGGAAAAGATTTCGTTTGTGCTAGCTATCCAATATTATCAAATTTTTATGTCTCATCCTTCTGAGGAAAGCCACTTTGAAGGCACAAGTAGTCCCTATTGACCGCAACAACTCGGCGTTTCGTTTAATCATTAGCAATACCTTCTCCAATCTTAAATTGTTTTCCATTTTTTTCTAAAAAATATTTTTGGCACTAATTTTCGTGATTAAATTAAAAGCAATTTTGTTGAAGCAATCAGCTGTTTTGTTAACCAACTGTCAAATAAATTTTCGTTTATTATATGTCTGAACGCTAAAAATATTGTTCTCAATAAAACGAATATTGATTTAATAAAAGTGCATGTCTGAGCATAGTATAAAACAGCGTTAAACGGGGTAACATTAAGCGGGATCTTACTGTATTATGTACGTTGTTAGAATAGGTTATGGCGTGAATATTCTCATCTTTTAATAGTTTTTAAATCTTTTTTTTTAAATTTTAATTTTTATTATAAGATTTAAAAATTAATTTTAACAACTTTTAATGGCCTAATTTACGATTTAATTTAATTTCTTATGAATGCTTTAGGGCTTGGGAGTTTGTTTAACACCATTTGACATGCGTTTACTGTGTTAATGTCAATGAAAAACTGTCACACCACACTGTATGCCCAACTTAAAAGCCGAATATTTTATTTAAATTAAAAAGCGTTTTAATTATTAATTAATTAAACATTTTTTTCATTATATTCGTTATAAAACAAATAAAAAAAAAGTTAATCAAAACTATTAAATCACTTTAAAATTTGTTCTTCCACCTCGATTTCTCGATTGTTTGGCCTGATCTGATCTGCCTGACTGTTAAGACTGTTGTTGTTGTAACATAGTTTTAATTGAAATTTATGTTTTAAACATGTTCCAATGACACTTTCAAACCAATAACAGCAACACCAACAACAACACCAACAACAATTATATTTTTATAGTGTATGCCATGGGCATATATTCTGTTTTATTTTCTTTTTTTCTCCCTCTTTTATGTTTTGATGTTTCGGACAACAACATCGTTACGATGTTACAAACAGACCCTTTTCTGTTGTGCTTATTTGTTTGTTGTTATCTTTTTAAACCATCTCTTTAATGGTGTTCAGTGTATGTTCAGTGTTTAGTGTTCAGTGTTTTTAATTCATCTGTTTAACACAGTTATAGAGCGAGTGTGGTGAGTGTAAGAGAGAGATTTTCCAGATTAAAGGTTTTATTGCTTTGGTTTGGTTTGTTTTGATTTGTCAGGTGTTTTATTGGGAATTTTAAAATCAAAATTAAAAAAAAACAAAAGAACACATTGAATAACTATTTTTAATGCTGCTTTTGGTTAGATGTAATAAAAATTAAAAACCCATAAAAATTAGGGGGGCAACACATAAAATACAATTTAATTCATAAGAATTCCTAGGTACGTATGTACCTATCGAAAAGGGTCTGTGCTTCATTCAATATTTATTTAATTAAATTTAAAAATTAATTTAAAAAATGTTAAAAAAATTTTTATCGATCTTTTTTTCAAGAATAATGCGAATTTTTATTATTTTCTGGAATATGAATTGAATAACCTTTTAAGAAATTCCAGTTAGAAGAAAAAAAATGCCAGAATCAAACCCTTGAACAAGGTTTATAAAGGTAAAGTTTACAGTATAATGTCGATTCCGAACGACAGGTTAGGTTAGGTTAAAGTGGTAGATTTGATACCAAAACCTCACTTGAGCATGCTTGGCGGCCCGTTGTGACGCCATCCCTGTACTGACCAAGTTCTATCAAGCTAGGGAAGAAGTTTGTCAACAACCGTAACCCCATTAAAAGTACGACTACCTGGATTACGGTAGAAAATCAGCTCGAAAGTTTGGTAAAAGTAGCTATATCCTTGACAATAGATGATAGCTCTGTCAAGCTGACAAGAATTGGAGAACCAAATAACCTATATCTGTACCTCGCAGGAGATGGGCATTGATAAAAAAAATTGGATAATAGTCTCCTCTTTCTCAGGGGATCTGTACCCTCGACAGAAGTCGTTATAACTGGTTGGTGTACCTTCTATCCATAAAAGGCCAAGTAAGTCTAGCTATGGAACAGGATAAGTTAGCACCCCAGAAGAATTTCTGCGCATTGGCCAACTTGACCGAGGTAAGTGGCATACCCAAGGCGATTGGAGAAGATTCAAAAGGAGAGTACCAGATCCGGCGAGTTCGTCGGCCCGGCAGTTTCCCGGAATGCTACTCTGCCCAGAGACCCAGACCAGGGAGACATTGAAGCGCCCAGAAAGAAGGTCAAGACAGCGGCGACATTCCATTACCTCCACCTGAAGCACGCTATAATAATTCGGCAGTCGGAGGGTAATATTCAGGCCCAGTTTCCCAGAATATACTCCACTACCAGTCCCAACGGTGTATATCCGAACGACACATTTTTGTGAAACTTTTCATAGCAGTTTCATGACTTTTGCCAGAACTCTGTTGAAAGTCACTGAAGATATATTTTTTCGTATTTCGATTTAGATGTGGGCTTTGAACCATGGCCTCACGTCTAATAAGCCTAACACGCTGCCTACTAGACTGCGGGGACTACACAAAAAGTAGAAAGACGATATCGAGGATAGGTGTTGTTTTTTTAAAGAGAAGAATTCTGGCGAAAACTCCGTAAGTAAATAAAGTTGCTATGAAAAGTTTCTCAACAATATATCGTTCGGAGTGGAGTCCCGCCACTTGTAGATTAAATTAACACACACCACATATGATGGTTGTAATGGCCAATTTGACATGATATTTATTGCTACAATTCTATTTTTAAAATAAAATTTTCATTTTTTTAAACATTTGTTGTAAAACTGCAGTTAAAGTTTTTTCTTTTTTTTTTAAGTTTATCGTTCTTGTCCCATTATTACTTTGAGTCACTGTATGTATTATTGGACGGATATTTATTTTTTTTTTTTAATTAATTTTCCGATGTTGCAAAACTTATTTTGATAGAGAGAAGCTGTCAGTATTTAAATGCTGTTTTTTTTATGCATAGTTGACACACTTATTCCTCTAGATGATGGGCATTAATTAAAAAAAATTTCTCCATTTCTACTGACTGACAATAAATTTATTACACCACACTCGTGCATACACACATATCAATACACACGCACTCAAGCTGATATGGTTAATTAACATGTAATAATAGTCACAGTAATTAAAGTCTATTACCCAGACACAGTCTATCATCCAGACTGTCTAACAGTATCTAGAATTTCTAAATTTCCATATTCTACTCTATTTTTGTTTTCAATATTTTCAAACAAATTGACTGAGAAAATAAAAAACAAAAACTGAAATGCGACGATTAAAGCAAAAACAAAGAACTTTTCTCACAGTTAACCATACGAGTTAAAAAAAAAATGGTGTTGCTGCTTCTATTTACTCTTGTACAGTGAATTGTTATTGTTTTAAATTTCCTTAAAAATACGAACATGTATGCATGTGAGTCATACGAGACACATCTACTCGTAATCTGTTAAAGATCATCGGGCTGTTTACAATGTAACGACGACTTCGTTCATACATTACATTTGCAATGGTGGTAGTAGTGCAAAATGCAAATTCTTAATTGTGTACGAGTATGTGTCTTATGATTGTCTGCGAATTTACAATTATCCATGATCTTAAACAATAACAAAAATAGAGCTTTTCCTGCCACCCAATAAGTACATACATATGTAAACAATCAATAAATTCCACCACTGTTGCTTACTTTGTTTTCTTTTTGTTTGTTTTTTTTTTGTTCACATGAAAACCTCTTATGAAATACTAATGAAGTGTATATGTGCATGTGTGTTGTTAACACATAAAATAAAAGTGCAAAGTTGTCACTTTCTTATTAGCAAAGTAAAGAATACTTTTCCAGCATCAGTTAAAAAATATATTTTTTCGTTCGTTTCTTTTATTTATAATTCGGTTTGTTGGGTTATTTAGAACAACAAATCCATACACAATAACATTTAAATGCTTATGAATCCAACAGAGTCTGCTTTTAATAGTCGAAATGACTGCGTCAGTATGTCTGGTGACTTAAGAAAAATGTGTCTTGAAAATCGTTTTGTGAGAAGCAATTTATATTCGCATATGCAAACATATTTTTTTTTTCTTCGTATAACTTTTAAGCCGGGACTTTTTGTCGCGTATTTAAAGCATACAATATACGATTATTAGTAAAGAAAATAAAAAAAACGATCTCACACTGAAAGAAAAGTTAGGAAAATCTGTTACAAAAAGAAAAATTATTAAATTAAATCTTATTAGCTGAATTTCTGTTATTAAAATTTGTTGCTGAATCAGCAGCGTGATTTTTAGAATGTGTGTGAAGTTAGCTGCAACCTGTGAATATTATGTTAACAGACACTGTTAAGTTAAAATAGTTAAAAATGAGGGTAGAAAATCTTAAATCATCAAAAAATAGAAACAAATTGAAGAAAAAATAAAGGGAAGACGACTATGGAACTTACAAAAAAAAATTTATTATGAAAATATAAATCTGCCCTCCATAAATGATATAAAATTCGAATAAATTTAAGAATATAAATATAAATCGAATAAAAAATGGACTTTTAAGGAAATGAATGGACCTATTGGACTAGATAGCCATGGTATCAAGGATTCTAAAACAGGTTTCCTTATCGTCAGACGTTACTTCGGGATATATGCGATGAATGGACCTATGGACTAGAGAGCCATGGTATCAAGGATTCCAAAACAGGTTTCCTTATCGTCGGACGTTACTTCGGGATATAGGCGATGAAGCAACTAACATTTTTCTATATAAAGCGGTCAAAATTGTCGCATTGCAGCGCTTTTGATGATTTCTTTGGTGAATTTCTTCCTTTTCTTGTGTTGATAACTTGCATTTTTAGGCGATGATAAGCATTTTTTTGGTGGATAACATGCATTTTTTGGATGAATGACTTGCACTTTTTAGGTTGAACGACTTTCATTTTTTTGGCATATCATTTCCGTTTTTTGGTCGCTGAACTTTCCTGGTGAACTTTCCTGGTCGATGATTTACATTTTTTTGGTCGGTGACCTGTATTTTATTTAGTCGCAGACTTGCATATTTTTGATCGACGACTTTTTGTTTTCTAACTTGCATTTTTTTTGTTGTGGTCAATGACTTGGATTTTTGTGGTCGACGAATTGCATTTGTTTTAGACTTTCAGCGTAACCTCAAAGACATCCCGTATACTACTCAGCCCGATATGAGCCCGATATAGTTATTACAAGAGCAGACCATCTCTTAAGTGAAGGAATACACCTGCAATAGGATCCTAAATGAATATTCCCCACTGCTTTAAATTAATTTAGATTGAATTGACAACCGCTTCAATGGGCAGAGTTTAGTTGGGTCCTATAAGGTTCCTTTGTAACACCGATATGATACTGACTAAGAGCTCTCGGTCATTCTGTGAGTTTTATGAAGACGTGCATTATATTTAGATCGCTTTTGCGTAGACACAACGATTATTTCTCTTGTCAAAACTAGAAGTTATTATGAGGTTTTACTAGTCACCGGACGTGTACACACAGAAGCCAGTATCATTTTATAACTGTTACAAGATTCCTAAGACGAATTCCGGTCAGGGTTAATGGAATCTGCAGATTTGTTCTACATTTAACCATATTACGTTACATCTGTCTGATCTCTCTGCAAGTAGGGGTTTTATTATCATTCCTTCTTATGCAAGAGAATGAAGTTTATGTGAGATCGTTTGTTAGGACCTCTGTAGAGGAATGAGTTCAATTGAATTTCTCATTAAAGATAATCAACAATGCCTAACATGATAATGTTACCCTGAAGCCAACCATCAAATCACTGCCCGTAGTGTACATACATACATAATTGGCCATTACAACCCTTCAGTCAGGATTACGACCTAGCTTCTCACACCACTTATGTTGTCTGCGTTAATTTTATACACGAGTGGCGGGACCTACAGTTTAAAGTCGACTTTAAGGACGACAGATTTTTGAGAAGCTTTTCATGGCAATTTTTCTCTCAGAGTCTTTGGCAGAAATCTGCTGAGAGAGGAAGTCGCCAAAGAAATATTTTTCGTTTTGATGTCTGACTCCCAGGTCGAACGAACCCGGGCCTTTTGTCTAATAAGCCAACACACTACCCACTAGACCACGGCGACTTGCCCGTAGTGTAGAGTTGGTTTGATTATATTTTTAAAATTGATACCCGAGTTTATAAAGAGGGAGCTATCGCCTAAGTGATTTTGAATTGTGATCCCAAACTATTCAGGGAGGCAAGTCCATTCTAGCAAGACCATTCAATTTGAATCGATTCCCAGCTTATCTTCGAAACTCCCAAGGCGCAACGTCTCTAGGCCCTAATGCAGTGCTTTAATTGAATCTAAAATTCCTTTATATTTTAAAAAACAAAAACAAAATTTGACACAAATGCTGCTGCATTTAAAAATCTCAGTCAAAAATAATTATTTTCAAAATAAGAATATTTTCTTTCTTAATTTGTTTTTTTTTGTCCATTTTCAAATAATTTGTCATCAAGAACTCAAAGATATTTTTTTTTTTTTTTTTCTATAAAGAAAACAGAAATTTTTGAAAAAAATATTTTTGGAATTGTTGTTGTTGTTTGTTTTTTGCATATTATATGCCAGCCATAAGGCCATGGCGTCGTTGTTTATACTTTGTACGAGTGATGTGGTGCTCATTTTAATGTTTCGTTTCATTTATAAGGGCTTCTCTGGCAGCCAGCAAACGTTTCATTTTTTTCAGCTTTTTTTTTTATTTTTTTTGTTCTCATATTTTCTTTAAACTAACAAAGTATTTGGCTGCTTTGAGACATTGACTAAGAGTTCTGAGTCAGTTACTCGTACGCATTAATGGTGCCTATGGTTTCCATGCGTATATGATGTGTGTTTGTGCAAATATGTATGTATGTGGCTGTCTTAAAAAGTAAACAACAACTACCATTCATTATAATGAAAATGTGAATGTGAATGCAATGAGAGACGAACAGAAAGAATTCATTCTATAATAACCATATTTTGCAAAGATTTCTTACATTTACAGCAATTTGTTTGCTTTTAATTACTGAAAATACTGCATTAACTTGGCTTACAATGAATGCATACGTTTACAGCACTGCTATTTAATGTTTGCTCTTTTTGTTTAGTTTTGTTTTGTTTTGCTTTTATAGTTCAACACACCACTACTCAGGCCTCTTCTTTTTATTTTCAAAGTCTTTTTTTCTTGTTGTTGTTGCTCTTTTTGCGCTTTGTTTACCCCATACATGCATGCATGTAGTACTGCTGCCTGACTGCCTTCATTTGTGGAGTTTTATGGTTGGGTGGCGGGTATTTTATGAAAGTATCAAATTACCTTTTATTTCATTCTCGTTTTCGGTTTTCGTTTTTTTTTTGTTTCTTCCCTTTTTCATAGTAATGTTGTTACGAGCAATAACAACAACATAAAAGGCATAAAACAAGAACGACAGCTACAAGAACAACAATGATATCAGAAAACTATGCTGCTCGAACTCAAACCCGAACACGTATAGTTAGTTGCCTTAATTGTACGCTGTACATTATATGTATGTGTGTATATGCTCTCTCTCTCTCCCTCTCTCTCTGTTGTTCTGCAAATATTGGTTTAATTTTTAGTTGTATTTGTTGTTGATTCCTTTTTTTCCATTTCGGTTTCGTTTTTTTGTCTACGATTTTATATCGATGTCGTCCTTCCTTAATAGATTCGTAAAAATTTACTCTCTTTCTCTACCACTCACTCAAAGTGTAGTAATTTGGTAGGTGCAGTGTGGTCAGATTTTAGAATTTTGGCGATTTGTTAGAGAAAATGGAGAAAAAAATTATTTTTTGTATTTTTAGGGATTTTTCATTTGATTTTTAAATGAATTCTATTCGTTTTGTAATTATTTTTATTTTATTTTTTTATTTAAGGCTTTCCAACTGGGATTTTTCAAAACTTTGACATTTAATAACAGCCATTTTGTTGAAGTTATTCTGTCAAATTAGTTGTCATTTATTTACAGTCCATTTTCCAAATCACCATGACGACCGTCGACAATGAGCTCTCTCGATAAATAACTACGTGAACAAACAAAATTGTCGAATTTGGAACGGCTACTGGGGTATAAGCCTTCTCCCTATTGCATATAAGGTCCTTACAGGCGTATTTAGTGAATGACTTAAGCCACTTATCAAAACACTGATTGAACCTTGTCAGTCTGGCTTCAGACCTGGTAAGCCCACCATCAACCAGATCTTTTCGCTACGCCAAATCCTTGAAAAGACCCTCGGAAAACAATTCAACACACACCATCTTTTTGTCGACTATAAGGCTGCCTTCGATAGTCTAAACTCGGTATAGATGCAAAACTGATAAGCCTATGCAGAATGACGTTGATCACTTCCTGCAGCTCCGTCAAGGAAGGAATGGACCTCTCCAAACCTTTTGATACCGTGCGAGCTTTCAGACAAGACAATCCCTTATCATGCGACCTTTTCTCCTTCTTCAGGGAGAGTGTTCTGCAAAAGGCTGGAGTGCATCGTAATAACACTATTTTTCAAAACAGCGTCCAGTTGCTTGCATAAGCTGACAACATCGACGTCATAGGGCGTACCAAGCGAGATGTTACTGCTGCCTTTAGTGCTATTGAACGGGAGTCTAAAAAGTTCACCATCGACCAGGTCTTCAAACTACGCCAAATCCTGGAAACCACCCACAAAAAACAAGTCGACGCATGCCACCTTTTTGTCGACTATAGGGCTGCCTTCGATAGCAGCCCCATAAGGGTTCGTGTTTTTGCCGCAATGTCTAAGCTCGGTATACCTGCGATACTGATAAAGCATTGCAGAATGACGTTGAGGAATTCTTGCAGCTTCATCAAGTTAGTAATGGACCTCTCCGAACCTATGGATAGCGTGCGATGTTTCGGATAAGGCGACCCCTTATCATGCGTCCTCTTCAACTTCGTCATGGAGAGTGTTCTAAGAAAGGTGGAAGTGCATCCCAATGCCACTATTTTTTAAAAAAGTGTCCAGTTGCTTGCGTACGTTGACGACATCGACATCAGAGGGCATGCCAAACGAGGTGATACTGCTTCCTATAGTGCTATTGAGCAGGAGTCTACAAGGTGGCTCTAGCAGCAAATGAGGGCAAAACAAGTAGAGGCGGGCGGCGTAATGATTCTCATATTACGGTCGATAACTATACTTTTGATATAGTCAAGGAATCTATTTATCTTGGCTCCATAGTTAGCACCAAAAATGATGCCAGTTTGCAGATCAAACGCAGGAACAACAGGTGCGCTTCTATGGTCTCAATATGCAATTGAATACCAGAGACCTCTCTGGTACAAAAAAACTAATACTCTACAAGACGCTTATCCTCTCCGTGCTTCTTTATGGCGCTGAAGGCATGGACCCTATTAAGCACTGATGCAGCAGCCTTGAGAGTATTCGAGAGAAAAGTCCTACGTAAGATCTTCGGGCCAGTGCAAGTTGACGATGATTTCCGCATCCGATTCAACAGTGAGCTGTATGAGCTCCTCAACGACATAGACGTTCTGCAGTGTATTAATATCTAGCGGCTGCGTTGGCACGGCTGTGTCGTTCGAAAGGAGGAGGATGCTCCGGCGAAAAGGGTATTTGAGGCGGGGATCTGCGAAAGTCGGCAAAGAGGACGACCTTGTATCCGTTGGAAGAACCAAATCGTGGAAGCCCTGTCACCGATTGATGTGACCAACTGGTGTAGGCGCGCAAAAAGCAGAGGCATCTGGAAGGATGTGTTGCGACAGGTCGAAATGCGTTAAACGGGTTGTTATGGCCAACTAAGTAAATAAGAAAGGCTGCGTTGGAAGGACCAGGCGTGCAAGAACCAGAGGTGCCTGGGAGGATGTGTTTCGGCAGGCCGAAATCCGCTCAACTGGTTATTAATGGCCAATTATGTAAGTAAGTTTAGTATGGATTTTTGGCTAGAGGCATCGTTAAGTGGGGTTATTAAAATCATAGAAGAGAATACATTTTCTTATTAAATTTTATGGTAAAATTTAAAATCTCTTTCCATACGTAAATATTTTCTTTGAAGAGTTTCAATTATCTTTGCAGTATTAACTATTAACATTTCAAACAAATTAAGAGGAATGAATCCTTTCTCCTTCTTTTAAGCCAATAACTTTGTTCAAAAGTTTTTGGTTTTTTTGTAGCTTTTTTTCTTTTCTTGAAGAATTTGTCGTCGTTAAGTCATGTTTGCCCGTAACTGAGACTTTTTTTTTTAGTTTTTAGTGTTTTTATTTTCTTTATTTTTGTTATTTGTTTTTGTTGTTATTGTTGTTATAATAACATTTCAAAAAGATTTCATTTGTATAAGGCTTCTTACGTTTAAACAGTAAAAAAAACAAAAAAAAAATTATTTTTATGGCCAGTACAATACGCCAGTAAAACTGCAAATAAAATCAAGTTGAAGTTCATGGTGTGAGCTTAAGTGTCGTAAGCCGATTTATTATAAAAATTAAAAGGAAAATTGAAAGAAAAAAAATTAAAACGAAAACAAAAACAAAAACAAAAAGAAAACAGTAAAAATGGTAAAAGTTTGAATTTTGAAATTGTGGTAAGAAACGACACGTACATACACTTTTATGGATTACACGATAAAAGTTTATGTGAATCAGGAAATTGAAAATAAAAATCAAATTAAATTAATTATAATTGAAGAAATAAAAAAAAATAACAAAATAATATGCAAAAACCTACACTTTTCTATGGAAAAATAAAAATTAAGCAATGGCAACACCTTTACAAATGCCAACATAATATTTACATGGTCCTTCTAACGTTTGTTTACATAAAAATGTTTAAAAACAATAACAATAAAGGAGAAACTGTATCTCTAGTTCTTTCTCTCTCTCTCTCGCTCTTTCTCCATATGTATATTCCTCTTATTTAATCTAGGTTCGTTAAATTTCAAATATTGAACCGTTACTTTAATGTAAACATTGTTATAACACAAGTTATAACCCAGCAAACATATTTAGACTCTTTTTAAATTGAAAGACTTTCAAAAATAAATTTAATCCTTACAGGCATTATTGGTCAACACAACCCTTTAGTTAGGTTCACGACCTCGTTTCTCACATCACTTATGTATGTTGTATGGGTTAATCGTATCCATGACTGGCAAATACTTGATGTCTTACTTGACTAGACAGTGAATGGTTGCCATAAAAATGTTGATCGCATATAAATTATGGAAACCAATTTAGAGCAAATGGGCGTTTTAATATTTGTAAAGAGTTCGAGTAATCCTGGAAAAGACCCACGAAAATCAAGTCAACACACACCATATTTTTGTCGACTATAAGGCTGCTTGCGATAGTCCCATAAGGGATCGTATTTTTGCCGCAATATCTGATCTCAGTATACCTGCGAAGCTGATAAAGCTATGCAGAATGACGTTGAGCAATTCCTGCAGCTCCGTCAAGGTAGGAATGGACCTCTCCGAACCTTTTGATACCGTGCGAGGTTTTAGACAAGGCGACGACCCTTATCATGCGACCTCTTCAACTTTGTCATGGAGAGATAACCATCGATAGCCCCAGAAGGGATCTTGTTGTTTATACCGTAATGTCTGAGCAATTCCTGCAGCTCCGTTAAGGCTGGAATGGACTTCTCTGAATCTTTTGATATCGTGCGAGGTTTCAGACAAGGCGACTCCTTATTATGCGACCTCTTCAACTTTGTCATGGAGAGTGTTCTGCGAAAGGCGGGGGTGCATCGTAATGGCACTATTTTTCAAAAAAATGTCCAGTTGCTTGCGTACGTTGACGACATCGACATCATAGGGCGTACCAAACGAGATGTCACTGCTGCCTTTAGTGCTATTTAACGGGAGTCTAAGAAGATGGGTCTGCCAGTAAATGAGGGCAAAACGAAGTATATGTTATCGACAAGTAGAACTGTGCGGCGTATTGATTCTCAAATGACGGCCGATAACTATACTTTTGATACAGTCAAGGAATTCATTTACCTTGGCTCCGCCGTTACCACCGGAAATGATGTAAGTCTGGAGATCAAGCGCAGGATTACTCTTACCAACGGCTGCTATTATGCTATATGGTCTCAATAGGCAATTGAGTAGCAGAGACCTCTCTGGTACAAAAAAACTAATACTCTACACGACGCTCATCCTACCTGTGCTTCTTTATGCCTTTGAAGGCATGGACCCTATTAAGAACTGATCCAGCTGCCTAGAGAGTATTCGAGAGAAAAGGCGAGTTGGCGATAATTTTCGCATCCGAATCAATAGTGAGCTATATGAACTCCTCAACGACATGGACGTTGTACAGCGTATTAATATCCAGCGGCTGCGCTGGCTGGGTCATGTCGTTCGAATGGAGGAGGGTGCTCCGGCGAGGCAGGAATTTGATACGGAGATTTGCGGAAGTCGGCGCAAATCCTCCTTGTACATGTTGGAAGGACCAAATCGAAGAAGCCCTGTCATCGATTGGTGTGACCAATTGGCGTAGGCGCGCAAGAAGCAGAGGCGCCTGGAAGGATGTGTTGCGGCAGGCCGAAATCCGTTAATCGGGTTGTTATGGCCAATTAAGTAAGTAAGTAAGTAAGGAGTCCGAGTTTGTTGATTCACAATTTTACCTGTAAGGTATCTCACAATCGATCTTCACCATTTGTAACCTTCTTGTTCTAATTCGTTATTTTATTATTCATTCATAAAAAAAAACGTTGTTTACAATTCTTTTTTTTTTTCCTTTACATCATTAGAATGTTCGTTCATTTTAGTATTTTGTTTTAATTTTCCGTTTTTTTTTCATTTGTTTCTCTTCTTCTTTTTCCTTTCAATACACCATTGTTATGATAATTATCGTTGTACTCTGAAGGTAATTCGATATCTTTTAACTGAACAAGACAGCAAAAATAACATTGAATGCTGCTGCCATTATTATTCTTATTATTGTAGTTGTTGTTGTTGTTTTTATACTGTTTTTTCCCCTCTTTTGGTCTGAATACACCACCACCACCACTCTCGAAGACAACAAATCTAAAAATTGTATTGTATGTGTGTTGATGATTTAATAATGTATACTCTTCCTCTTCTTCATCTTCTTCTTCTTTCTATTGCTGACTTTGAATTCACGTACAATACAATGCAATCATAATGATAACACAACAATAAAGAGTGATGGTAAATGATATGAAAACAATGAAGATGATGAGAGCCAACTTAATAGCACTGAGAGAAAGAGAGAGCGAGAGAGTATGAACTGTTGTTGAAAAGTTGAAAAGGATAACAGTTAAATAAATTTATTAAATTGTGTTGTTTCAAACAGTGTTGCCGTAGATTAAAAAAATTGGAAACTAACAAACGGCCAATATATACAAAACTATTGAAAAATTATCTTTAGTTGCAAAGTCTATTTTTTTTTTTACTAAATAAGTCATCAAAATAGTCAAAAATATTGAAAAAATATTCTTGTTAGGAAATAACAACGAATTCTATACGAGTATAGTAGAAGAAGTATATATTCGAAGCATATTCGATTTCCATGACCAGAGTGAAAAGTCCAGACTTCTAGATGTTATAGTGAAGTTTTTCAACTTAATCAAAAACAATAATCTGAATGCGCAAGTTATACTATGTTCAGACATGCACTTTTATTAAATCAATTTTCGGTTTATTGAGAACAATATTTTTAGCGTTCAGACATATAATATACGAAAATTTATTTGACAGCTGGTAAATAAAACAGCTGATTGCTTCTTCAAAATTGCTTTTAATTTAAACGCGAAAATTAGTGCCTAAAATATTTTTTAGAAAAAATGGAAAACAATTTAACATTGGAAAAGGTATTGCTAAAGATTAACCGAAACGCCGAGCTGTTGCGGTTAATAGGGACTACTTGTGACTCCAAAGTGGCTTTCCTCAAAAGGATGAGAAATAAAAATTT
Source organism: Sarcophaga peregrina (assembly GCA_014635995.1). NCBI lineage: Eukaryota > Metazoa > Arthropoda > Insecta > Diptera > Sarcophagidae > Sarcophaga > Sarcophaga peregrina. Next base: position 89,147,466 of record CM025793.1, read on the forward strand.
GATAATATGCGATAGCTTGCACAAAAGAAACCGTTTGTTTACATTTGAGTTATCAAATATCAATAGAAAGTGTTCGGAATAGTGTAATATGCTCACTGAACGTACTTATGACAGTGTTGTATTTGAAGTTTTAATCAATATTATAACAATTTATGAATTTATTGACCAATAATTAATTGAAATTTTATATGAGATATTGAGATCAATAATGCCGTTTATTGCGATTTCCTGGTATTCAATTGCCTATTGAGACCATAGTAGCACCAGTTGGTTAGAGTGGTCCTGCGCTTGATTAACGACGGACCCAAGATAAATAGATTCCTTGACTATATTAAAAGTATAGTTATCGACCGTAATATGAGAATTATTACGATGCACGCCTCTACTTGTCGATAACATATACTTTGTTTTGCCCTCATTTACTGCTAGACCCACCTTAGTATACTCCTGCTCAATATCACTATAGGAAGCAGTAACACCTCGTTTAGTATGCCCTATGATGTCAATGTCGTCAGCGTACGCAAGCAACTGGACGCTGTTTTGGAAAATATTGCCATTGCGGTGCACTTCAGCCTTTTGCAGAACACTCTCCCTGAAGAAGGAGAAAAAGTCGCATGATAAGGGATTGTCTTTTCTGAAACCTTGCACGGTATCGGAGAGGTCCATTCCTACCTTGACGGAGCTGCAGGAAGTGATCAAAGTCATTCTGCATAGGTTTATCAGCTTTGCATCTTTACCCAGCTTTGACATTGCAACAAAAACACAATCCCTTATAGGGCTATCGAAGACTGCGCGACAAAAACGGTGTGTGTTGAATTGTTTCCCGTGGGTCTTTTCAAGGAGTTGGCGTATTGTAAAGATCTGATTGATGGTGAGCTTGCCAGGTTTGAAGCCAAACGGATGAGGTTCAACCCTGCTTCCATTGCTAAAAAATTATTTGATGTCATCGAAGAATGCAAAAGCCTTATATAATCAAATAATAGGATTACTGAATTAGATACTTAAGTATCCAAACGAATAGAATTATTTACATCAGTAGGTGGTAGAGATGAAATTAATCCCGTTTGCCATCCCTAGAACGCATGTATTAAAATTTTTTTTTAAGAATTTATGAAAAAGTAACCAAACATAACAGTAAAGAATTTTCTTTAAAAAATAATTAAGTGGCAACACTGGCTAACAGTTAAATTCAGTTGTCAGTGTTGTCTGTTTTAAAATATTTGAAATTAATGTTTTAATAAAACTGCAATCCTAATATATATTATAAATCTCTCTGTAAGTCTGTTTTTTTTTTGTTTGTTTGTTTGTTAGCCAATCACGCCTGAACGCTTTGACCGATTTTCTTGAAATTTGGGTTATAGATCGGACTTTTGCCGGTGCACGTTATAGGTTATAAATATTTTTAAAATTTTGACCAAAAAGGGAAGAAAAAATGGGACAAAAGGGGAAAATATGGTAATAGGTAATTTTTTAATATTAGCTTGGTTAAGTTTCCCAAATAGTTTTTGGAGGTATTCCGTTTCTAAAGTAGAACCAAAAGGGATCCAAAAAGGAGGAAAGTGGATGAAAACGGACAAATTGAGTGCAGGTTATCCTAATCTTAATATATATTATAAATCTTTCTGTAAGTCTGTTTTTTATTTGTTTGTTAGCCAATCACGCCTGAACGCCTGAGGCGATTTTCTTGGAATCTGGCATATAGTTCGAGTTTTTTTGGGCGAAAATTAATACTTTTATGCATAAATACTGGATTTTATGTGTTTTAAAGGTATTTTTTTACGATTTAGCTTGCTTAAGTTTCCCAAATAGCTATTGAAGGTGTTCCGATTCTAAAGTTGAACTAAAAGGGAGAAAGGGGCCAAAAACGGGCAAATTAAGTGCATACCGAATCACGCCTGAACGCTTGAACCGATTTTCTTGAAATTTGGAATATTGATTGAGCTTTTGTCTGCGCGGGTTATAGGCTATAAATCTTTTAAAAATTTTGAACCAAAGGGAAAAAAATAGCGCAAAGGGAGAAAAAAAGGGCAAAAATTAGTACTTTATGCAAAAATACTGTATTTTATGGGTTTTAAAAGTATTTTTTTATTATTTAGCTTGGTTAAGTTTCCCAAATAGCTATTGGAGTTGTTCTGTTTAAACAGTTGAACCAAAAGGGGTCCAGAAAGGCGAAAAGGGACGAAAAACGGGCAAAATGCATGCATTTATATTTAGGACTTAGAGTATTCAAAAAACTGAGTTGTTTGATAAACCGGTTTCCGAATAATTTGAAAAATTGCATTTTTTAACAAGCCGGTTTTGAAACCGGATTTTTATAATCCGCGCAACGCCGGGTACTATCTACTAGTAATCGTATAAATGATTAAGAAGATTATTGGAAAATAGAATATAAAAAGAAATTATGGAAGGAGAATCTATTTAAGAATTTAAAAAGAAACGAAACATTTGATAAACTTTTAATAGAGACAATAAATGTTAAGCATTTTTTAAATATGCCATAAAGCATTCAGAAAATACCTTCAGAATAAGCTCTTAAAACATTAAATAGAAGACCGGCCAAGGCATAATACATACATAAATCCATTCAATACATGCATACATACTCGTATGTATGTAAGTATTTATTACTTTCAATTTACCGTCGGCATTTTTATTTCATTTTTACTGGAAAACAAAAAAGAGATCAAAAAGCCGGAATATTAAGATGTTGAGGGAAAAAAAATTTCCTTTTACACCAACTACCGTTAAATTTCAAAGCCCGACATTGGAATACAACAAAAGCGAAGCGAAGATAACAAAAAAAATATCACATTTCCTTTAGCGAAAAAATAGAAAGAAGAAGAAAATTAACAAAAAAAAAAAGAAAAGAGAAAAACAAAAACAATAGAATGTTTGTATGTATGTGCATGTACATGTGAATATTTCTATAAATGTATGCATGCAAGTACGAATGTTTACATATATTTTCGTTTATAAAAAAAAACGCCAAAAGAAAATGCCGTAGGGCCAGCCACAAAAAGACAAAAAATAAGCATAAAAAACAAAACAAAACAAAAAAATAATAAAAATATTAACAAAACATAATCCCGTAATATGATAAGACTTCAACTTGTTTAGGTTGAAACATTTCATTTCTTTTTTCCTTTTTTTTACGTTTATTTTTAAGGTTTTTAAATATTTTTTTATACGAAATGTGATGCTTTAAATTAAAGAATAAAAAAAAGAAATATTAAGAATTAAAAACCCACAATTAATATTAAAATGCGAATTAAAAACAATGGTTTTACGAAACACCATAAAAAGAAATCTAAAACAGACCACCAATGAAGTATCATAAATTTTAGAGGGAATTATGCCATTAAACGATTTATGGCACCATTTTTCATAAGTTAACAGTTTTTTTTTTTTAAGATTTTCAATTTAAAAAAGAAATTATTAGGACCTGTAAAGTTACTTAAAAATCTGGCAACGCTTTTAAATATTACCGACAACTTATTTAGATTTTGAAAGTGTTGGAAGTAATAATCGGAACAATATGTCGTTTTCTCGTTGACTAACACAAAAAAGTCGCCGTGATCTAGTGGGTAGTGTGTTGGCTTATTAGACGAAAGGCCCGGGTTCGAAGGTCAGACATCAAAACGAAAAATATTTCTTCGGCGACTTCCTCTCAGCAGATTTCTGGCAAAGACTCTGAGAGTAAAAATTTCCATGAAAAGCTTCTCAAAAATCTGTCGTTCGGAGTCGACTTTAAACTTTAAAATTAACCCACACAACATAAGTGGTGTGAGAAACTAGGTCGTAATCCTGACTGAAGGGTTGTAATGGCCAATTATGTATGTATGTAGCACAAAAAAATGTTTCTTCATTAAATGTAATCTTTGATTCTTCGTTGACACTCATGTTGCCTTAAGGGCCATTAGGTAGGTTTGAACCAAATCACGGCTCGTTCGCGAGTGCAAGCAATCGTTAAGGACCTTTAGACCAGACCAAATTCGTCTATGCTCATGCTATGGTCAGAATACTCGGTAATGAGACAGCGAATGTTCTGGCTAGAGTAGGTTCATCACTTTCTGATGGCGATGTGATCGTTAGTCCTGACCCCCCAATCTGCCACCACTACGGCCTGATCAATGGATGGGACAAGGTTCCGGGAAACTGCAAGGCCAACGAGCTCACTCCTCCTTCCAGAATCTTCTTTAATCGGCTTGTGTATACCACTTAGTACAGTCAAGTGGGCCATTGCGCGGAAATTCTTTCAGGAAACCAACATATAGTGGGTGAATGACGAGTCCTGCTTCAGCGCTAGACTCGCTGGTCCCTTGGCACCAATCATTTTTACTTGGTCATTGCGGAATACTCGGTAATGAGACGGCGGATGTTCTGGCTAGAGTAGGTTCATCACTTTCCGAGGGCGATGTGATCGTTAGACCTGACCCCTTCAATCTGCCACCACTACGGCCTGATCAATGGATGGGTCAAGGGGGTGAATGGATCGGGTTATGTGTCTTTTTTTATGTCGAGGAGGGGTAAATGTACCTCACCGCATCATAGAGAAAGTCATCACGTGCTCCGTGTGGGGCCCTCACCCACTTAATTCCCATCCAGTCTCGTGGACTACGGAACTATGGTAGTATTACTTCGGAGTGGAATCCTTTTGGCCCCAGCGTGCTTATATCCGGGTCCGGATTGCGTATCGAAAGTTAAGTGTCTCCACTAATCGTTTCGTCTAGGTCACCATTTAGAATTTCGTTTGACACGTGTGCCAGTGTCATCTACGCCGGCTTGACTACATGTTCGGCAGCCTCAAGATCTTCTTCAGTCTTAAAATGCGCTACACTTAATTCGCCACTGAGGCCTTAATTCTCTCTACTCGTAATCATAACCCCGACAATGTTAGCGTTTGTGATTGTTAGAATTATTGGCCTCAGTAAAGAGAGATAGCTCTACCAGCATATACATTCGAAAACAGTGCGCTCTGCATCATAATTACTGCCCCTTCGAAAGTAAAGACATTAAGAGAAGGCAGTTTTGCCCATTCTGTGCAGATATTTTCTAGAATATCCATGACCCGACAGCATCTGCGTAACGTAATAATTTATCTCTCTAAATTTCCGACCAATTTATGGCTTCATGGCCGAAATAAGTCTCGCCGTCCACCTTCCTCTATATTTATCGTTCCATTTCTTTTTTAATTCATTTTCTTCAAACTAACAAAATCAGCTTAGCATTGCTTGAGAGAGGATAAAAAAAAATTTGAGAAACGTGATCGAAACAAGTGCGTTTAAAAGCAAGAAAGAAGTCCCAAATTTGGTTATCTTATTGATCTATTGTTACTGAGTTGCAAGCACCATTAAAACTCAATATTTTTTACTTTTTGACCAATTATCACAAGGTGGACAAATGCAACACTGTTCTGAATCAATTTTTTGTCTTGTAATATTGGGTAATGTTTTGTTCTTGCGTTAAAATTTCAGCCATTTTTTTGTAACTTTACATTCATAGTAAACACACTGTGGGACAAAACAAACCGAACATATGTATCTTTAATTAAACGCCAATTAAAGGAAGCCGGATTTACAGGAAGCCGAAGGTCAATGTTTGGGTGCAACGTGAATTAATAGTGAAAAATCACTGGACCTAGTTTCCATTGCTAAAGCGAATGTTTCTCTTCTAGTTTCTCAAAAATCTGTCGTTCGGAGTCGACTTTAAACTGTAGGTCCCGCCACTTCTGCATAAAACTAACACACACAACATAAGTGGTGTGAGAAACTGCGGGCTTCATGGGGACGATTGCTGTAGACTGTCTAATGGTGAAGGTATAGCACTGGCCATTTTATAGTCACCAGCAGCAACTCGTTTCCTTACCGTTCGCATCTTCCCTCTCTCTTTCCATCTTTCCTAAAAAACCTGCACAATGCACTGCATGAGTAGGGGTCATCCCCTGAGTACTGGTTTTATAAAAAAAAAAGAAGCAACTTAGCAAACGGTCAATTAAAATTGATGCAATGAAACGTAATACTGAATATAGGGTGGCGTTGAAAGGAAGCTGTATATTATATGCTTCTACGAACTATTGATTTTAATCCCTTCTGTCAACTGAACTAAGGGGCTCCGCTCATGACTCTAGTGGGGGGACAGCCACTTCTGCCTACCTACTGTTAACAATTAATAAGATTGAGGCCAGCAATACAGTTAAAAGGACTTAATTGCTTAATAGGTAATGCTGTGTTCCATCAAGACAACCCACCAGGAAATGGGATTCCTTTATTGGAAAGTCACCATGTCATCTGGGACTACTTGGACCTTCCAGTTATCTTTAGTTTTGATTTCTATAGAAATCCTTTCAAAGTGTAAATATAAATTCTATTGAGCACTGCAAAACGTAATTAGATTAGTTTTTCGCTTTGAAACCTCAAAACATCTACATTGAATGGAAGAACGCCAAAATGTTATCGATTAAAATGGCATTTATTTTGTTTAATAGAGTTCGAGGCAAAAGGTGTTTCATTTTTGATTAAATTTTGATTTCAAATAAATGAAAACTTCTATGAAAAGCACTCGATTACTTTTTTTTTTTTAAACCAGCACTCAGGGGATGATCCCCACTTATGCAGTGCATTGTGCAGGTTTTAGGAAAGGTGGAAAGAGGGAAGATGCGAACGGTAAGGAAACGAGTTGCTGCTGGTGATTATAAAATGGCCAGTGCTATACCTTCACTACTAGACAGTCTCCAGCAATCGTCTCCAAAAAGCCCGCAGTTTCTCACACCACTTATGTTGAGAGTGTTAATTTTATACAAAAGTGGCGGGACCTACAGTTTAAAGTCGACTCCGAAAAACAGATTTTTGAGAAACAAGAAGAGAAAGAGAATAAATCGCCGAAAAAATACTTTTTTTGTATTTTTTTATTTTTGATGTCTGGCCTCGAACCCTGGCTTTTACGTCTAATAAGCCTGCACACTACCTACTAGACCACTGCGACCGCGAATAGTGTTAAAACTAACTAATGACAATCGATATTAACAAATACAGGGTGGCTGATACGTATTGCAGCCAATTTCAGTTTGTTATCATTTGTAAACCGCTCGTCTAACAGCTGACAGATTTATTCCAGTGACAGTTCGTGTTGGCCATTTAAGTAACTTACATAACATACACAATTGGCCATTACAACCCTTCAGTCAGGATTACGACCTAGCTTCTCACACCACTTATGTTGTGTGCGTTAATTTTATACAAGAGTGGCGGGACCTACAGTTTAAAGTCGATTCCGAACGACAGATTTTTGAGAAGCTTTTAATGGCAATTTTTACTCAGAGTCTTTGCCAGAAATCTGCTGGAAGGAAGTCGCCGAAGAAATATTTTTCGTTTTTGATGTCTGACCAGATGAACAAAAATTTCTATGAAAAGCATTCATACTTCAACGACCTTAACGGAACACCCGATATTAGGAATTTCTATCACTTTCTGTAAGACAAGCGATTTCTATGAAAAGCACTCGATTACTTAAATATTTTTTAAGTTATTTTCATATAACTTTTCAATCAGCTGATAGGACTTATTTAGTGTTTACCAACACTGTTCTTCAGTATTTTGGTATGTCCGTGTGTATGTGTGTATGTATACGTACCATTATAATTGTGATAAATTTGTGTCTTCAAGCACAAATATGATGTTCAGTTCAGTTCAGTTTTTTTCTTTCTTTCTTTCTTGTTTTCTTTGCAGTGTGTACGTGTACGTGTTATAGCAGTAGTTATTATTTATTTTATTTCATTTTATGAATATTGTTGTTACTGTTGTTGTTGTTGGTGGTAATTTAATACCTGAATCCCTTATAATTTTTAAAAATGTGTAAATTTGTTGTTGTTGTTGTTATTGTTGTTGTATATAAAATATGGTTGAATTTATATAATGAAAACCATATTTTACTTGCTATTGTTGTTGTTATTTTAAACATTCTCGTATACGAGAGAAAGAGATAGATTTATAACCACCATACCACCACCGCCGTATGAGATGAGTATGAGCACATAAAAACTTTTAATAATAATTTATTTATTTATTATTATTGTTGTTGTTTTTGTTGGTTGGCTGGTTGGTATTATTATTATTGTTGTAAATTGTAAATGCAAGGTGTTTTTCATTTATTTCAATGTCTGTTTTGGTTTTGACACAACCAGAAACCGCAAAAACCAAATAACTACAGAAAAACAAAAACACAAAATAAAAATAATAAAAGTAATCAAAAAAAAAATATTAAAAAACAAAAAACAAACTCTAGCAACTACTACACTTTTCATTGGTTTGTTGTTTCTCTTATTAAAGGCATTAAAATTGAATTGCAATAATCCAATTCAGTCCAAATATACCTAAATTGTCGAAACTCATTGTCATTTTTTGATGTTTTTTTAACAAAAATTTAAAGAATTTCATCTACCCTAGCAGGCATAGCATAATTGCTAATTGAAACCTTTTTACTCAGCATTCGCTAGGTTGTAATTCTCTCTCACATCACTTACATTATGTGTGTTAATTTTATATATGAGTGGCGATGGACCTACAGTTTAAAGTCGTTTCCAAACGAAACACTTTTGAGAAACTTTTGCTTGTAATTTTATTTACTCTCAGAATTTTTGTCCCCAAAACTGCCCACAGTAAGACGCCGAAGAAATATTTTTGCATTTTTCATTTTGGTGTCTGATCAAGGGTTTGAACTCTAAGGCCTCACGTCCTATTAGACTTATAGCGTGTTTCAGGCGAAGGTATTGGCCATCTACCGGGCTGCTTAATTGATCCTCGTCCACGGTATTCCATTCACCTGCATCTCGAACTTTTCTGATAGTCAAACTGCCTTAAGATCTCTGTCGAACGTTGTAAATAACTCCAGGATCGTCAGGGAATGTAGCCGTTGCCTCTACCTTCTTTCTGGGCGTTACAGGGTCACACTTGTCTGGGTCCCTGGGCACAGTAGTATTCCGGGAAACTGTAAGGCCAACGAGCTCAGTCCTCCTTTCAGAAACTTCTTTAATCGGCTTGTGTATGCCACTTACTAGGGTCAAGTGGGCCATAGCGCGGAAATTCTTTCAGGACGCCAACATATAGTGGCTGAATGACCAGTCCTGCTTCCGCGCTAGACTCACTGGTCTCTTGATGGATAGAAGGCACGCCAATCATTTACATGGACTTGATAAAATGTGCAAAAGTTACACAAACAAATACAATGAACTTGTTACAAGTAACCCGACAACATTAGCATGATAGAAAAGGAGATAGACAAGGAAGCGAACACGACAAACAATGTGAACAAAATACACAAACAAGAATGAAGTCGGGATAGAGTCCGCGAGAAAGCGAAAACACGAACATTCTACTTCAAAAATATTCGTCAGACTGTTTACGTGGGCTTATCAAAAGCCAAGACAAAGCAGTAACGAGTAGTAAGAATTCAGTCGCTCTCAATTGTGGATCATTGTGTTACGGGAAGACACGCGGAGAGAATTCAGCTTCTATCTAACGACTTCTGCCGTGGATCCGCAGATCCGCTAAGTAAGAGGAGACTGTTGTCCACTTTCTTTGTCAATGCCCATCTCTTGCAAGGTGCAGACATAGGTTACTTGGCTCTCCAATCCATGTCATCTTGACGGATCTATCGTCCATTGATGTCAAGGATATAGTTTCGTTTATCAAAGCTTCGAGTTGGTTTTCCAGCGTAGGGTTGTGCTTTAGAATGTGCAGCCCTTGCGCCCACCAATTTCTTTTCCCCTAATTTGGAGAACTTGGTCAGTACACAGACTGGGATCACCTGTGACGTCATAACGGGCCGCTCCGCTGGCTCAAGTGAGCTTTTGGCATCAAGGCTACCACTCTAACCTAAATTATGGGATATTGGAGATCATTAAATATTACGCGATTCCTCCAACAATAAAGACGCAATTTTTAACTGGTAGAAATCGAGTGAAATGACCTCTCAAAGGAGATTTTTTCTAACTTAATTGAGCCTATGCCAAGCAGATATGCTGCAGAGTTAAAAAATAAGGGATCCAAAACTAAATATTAAATATATTTGGAATTTCTATTAATTTAATAGAATATGTGGTTTAGTTTTGTGCCGCAAGAAAAGCGAGTATTATTATTTCTTATGAATATTGTAACACAAAAATGGAAACGGTGTTCATCGTTTAACATTAAAATGTGCAAAAGTTACACAAACAAATACAATGAATTTGTTACAAGTAAACCGACAACATCAGCATGAGAGAAAAGGAGATAGACAAGTAGGCGAACGCAACAAGCAATGTGAACAAAATACACAAATAGCAATGAAGTCACGATAGAGTTCTCGAGAAAGCGAAAACACGAAAATTCTACTTCAAAAATGTTCGCTAGACTGTTTACGTGGGCATATAAAAAGGCAAGACAAAGCAGCAACGGGTAATAAAAATTCAGTTATTCTTGTGTGAAGACGTGTTGCGTGTGAAGAAAACAGCCGTGGTTTGAAAATCGCCTTTGTAAAGGTCTACCGAACAGTTGTTAGTATTTATGCGAACAAAAGTGTAAAGAAGAATAGCGGACTAAGCAAATTATTGTCCTTTTTTTATAAAACCAGCACTCAGGAAATGACACCTACTCATGCAGTGCATTGTGTAGGTTTTAGCAAAGATGGTAGATGCGAAAGGTAAGGAAACGAGTTGCTGCTGGTGACTATCAAATGGCCAGTGCCTTCACCATTAGATAGTCTACAGCAATCGTTCCCAAGATGTCCGCAGATTCTCACACCACTTATGTTGTGTGTGTTAATTTAAGTTGTAAATAGTGGCACACAGAATTGTGCGAATAATAGTTTTATTGAAACTAAACACAAAATTTATTTTTATTTTGTTTGCAATCAACGAGCTCATATTTTAAACGTTTTTAAAAAGGTTAGGTTAGGTTAGGTCGCCGTGGTCTAGTCTGTAGTGTGTTGGCTTATTAGACAAAAGGCCCGGGTTCGAATCCCAGGTCAGACATCAAAATGAAAAAATATTTCTTCGGCGACTTCCTTTCAGCAGATTTATGGCAAAGACTCTGAGAGTAAAAATTGCCATGAAAAGCTTCTCAAAAATTTGTCGTTCGGAGTCGACTTTAAACTGTTGGTCCCGCCACGCTGTATAAAATTAACGCACACAACATAAGTGGTATGAGAAGCTAGGTCGTAATCCTGATTGAAGAGTTGTAATGGCCAATTATGTATGTATGTAGATTAGGTCGTAGTGGTAGCTCTGATATCACAAAGCTCACTTGAGCACGCATGGCGGCCCGTTATGATGTCACGGGTGAAACGCAGTCCCTATACTAACCAAGTTCCGCCAAATCAGGGAAAGGAAGACGTTGATCAGCGCAAGTTGATCAGCACTTTTAAAAAGTTAAAAACGCGACAATATTTTCGTTTTAAATTAAAAATATTGTTGAGTTTTTTTTTCCCCAAAAACTTAAATCCATCACAGTTTTAAAATTTTATTGAACTACATTGTAGCAAACCCAACCTCCATGCTATAGTTTTGTCCAATACTGTATGTCTGTCTAATCCTCCTAGGCCATCAAAAAATAAATTCAAATGAAATTGAATACGAATTGCAGTTGACATCTTAATAGGTTGGTTGGTTGGTTGATTTTTACACTAAAACACAACTGTTACACTATATTTCACTGAACAAATTATGTACTTGTAGTATCCACGTTGTACAATTTAAACCGGAAGGAAATAATGCCATTTACAATTAAAAGATAACAGGAAAAATGTTAGACGATAAATTCGTTTACAATAACAGTGTTAAGGTTTCATAATTCACTGTTAATATGATCTCTCTAATGTTTGTTGTTCTTTTTGACTCTTCTAATGCTGCTGCTGCTGCTGTTGTTACTCGTGCTCTCTGGGGAGTTTTAACAACAGCAAAGTGCATTACATTACATTGGTGAATATAATGTTACAAACGACAACAACACTAACCAATCCAACCAAACAATCAACAGCTCTTGACTTTTTAACACCAAAAACCAAAATTTTTTTCTTCTCTCTTGTGTTTTCTTTTTGTTAAAAATACTCTTGAGAGTATTTTGAAATAAAAGCACTTTAGGTGTTTGATTTCATTTACAATAAAAACAACAACAACAGCAACGGCAACTTTGTAATAGAATGAAAATAAGAGTGTAGATGTGGATGTGTGTGTGTGCGCGCATGTTTATGTATTTCAAAATTCAAGTGGCAATATGCATTGTTTATGATGATACTTGAGTTTTGTTTATGAGTTGCTTGCTTTCTACTACTACCCTCCCTCTGTGACAATTTTTTCTCTATGCTTTATTGTTGCTCTCTTTCATACTCTCTCTCTCTCAATCGCTTAGTGTATTCCTTTCATTTCTTTAATGGTGGTGGTGTAGTTACAACATGTCTAGTGTTCGTTCAAATAATTGGTTTTATTTTTTTATATTTTCTTTAGGGATGAGAAGGAGTATTTGTTGTTGTTCTTTTTATTGTTGTAATAAAAGAAGTCAATTTGTAAATTGAGTTGCGTTGTAAAGAATGAATTAAGTTGACAGTTAACAGCTGATAATAAGTTTAAACACACAAACACACGAAATCTTGTTAACATTTTAATTTAAACAGGGAGAGTATGGTGTATATATATACAGGGTGGGCAGTTTAAAAGTATAAATTTAAAAATTAAGTTCAATTGTTCCGGTTAGAAATGGAAGAACTATTTCATTCATATTGCTCTCGCGGCTGGCTTCACAGTACCTCATTCGATCGGTCGAATTTTTGAGTACATAAGGTTCGTCCTCGACACGGCAATGGCATCAAGAATATTGGCCTAAAAATGTCTAATTGCCTCTGGTTTTTCGGCATAACATGTTTCTTTAACGAAGTGCTAGGGAAAATTGTCCAACGGTGTCAAATTGCCGCTTTTTGACAGCCAAATAACAACAGCATTTCTGCTAAATAAACGACCATCAAACGTTTAGATACGATAAATCGATTGTGGCATTAGATGTGTCCTAGTTGTGCCATCCTAGGTTAGGTTGGGTTAGAGGACGTACACCTGTCGGTCAAGACCAGCACAGTACCCGGAGGTTGAAATTAACCCATTGTACATAGTCCTTAGGGGAGGAAGGAAATAAAGGATATAGGGATGTAGGTAAGGGGAGGGAGAATGGGAAACGGAGGAATTACACATAAAGAAACAGACACAAAACAAAAGTGGATGAAAGTGCGACTACACTTATGAAGCCCTAGCACCTCTCAACCAGCCCAAGCTGCTAATGAATCTATGGGGAGAGCCTTGATGTCGGTTCTCGACACAGAACTCAAGCTCTCAAAGAAGGCCCTGCCAAGATTCCTTAACCTCAACCTACCAAGGGTTGGGCAGTTGCAGAGGAGATGTTTGACAGTCTCTAATTCCTCCTCATCGTAACATACCCTGCAATAGTCCGGCTGGGATCTGTTCCAGATCCCCGACAGCGACCTAATCTCGCAGTGCCCCGTAATAAAACCGACAACCAACCTTAAGCTGGCCTTAACCAAGCCCAGCAGTCACTCTGTCCTCTTGCTGTCCACAGCCTATTGAAACCAAAAATCACAGCAATACCATGAAGAGCGGGTACAAAATAATCGGTTATCCTAGTGCGATAGGTGTCTCCACTAATTGTAATTTCAAAGAAATATGGGCCAATCTACAAGCCGCACCAAACATACATAATTGGCCATTACAACCCTTCAGTCAGGATTACGACCTAGCTTCTCACACCCGTTATGTTGTGTGTGTTAGTTTTATACATGAGCGAACGACAGATTTTTAAGAAGCTTTTCATGGCAATTTTTACTCTCAGAGTCTTTGCCAGAAATCTGCTGAGAGGAAGTCGCCGAAGAAATATTTTTCGTTTTGATGTCTGACCTGGAATTCGAACCCGGGCCTTTAGTCTAATAAGCCAACACACTACCCACTAGACAACGCAGCACCAAACAGTTACTGGTAATGGGTGCATTGGCTTCTCTAAGACCACGTGTGAGATTTCTGTGCCCCAAATATGGCATTTTTGCTTATTAACGTACCACTGCTAAGTTAAAAATCAGCTTCAGCCGTAATAGTGATTTTCTTTTTTGAAAAATCTACATCACCGTGTAGTTTCTCGTTGGTCCAAATTTCCAATAATTCTCAAGGTTACTGAAGCATAAATCTATTCATTACGTTCAGTGGAAATAATATACTAAATTTTATGCCAGAACAGAGTGACTTAGATAGGTAGGTAGTCCATCCCCCTCGATGGAGTTATTAGCGGACACACTTAGGCCACACATAGGGCCCATTGCGATATCACAGTTTGTTTTACATTTTCCCCTAGAACAGGAACCACTCGAAGCTTCCGATGAAGTTCCAGAGGCTGCCAATATCAATGCCCGACATGTTCATATGTGACATAGAATGACATAAGTATTGCCAGATTCAAAATAACCGATAGTTTAAATTTAAATCGATATATTTAAGACTTTAATTTGTGGTTCTCATTAGTTTGTTAAAGTAAGGAATTTATACCCTGTTTCTGTAAGACGAATGATTCCAGACGTAAGTCTGTTCGTAAGGAAAAACACTCAATTTTGTTTGTGTTTTCCATACAAACACACGTTCGTCTGAAACTCTGTTTTTCGAGTTTGTGAATTTTAGAAAGTGTACACTTTCTATTGAGATCTGTTAAAAAGAAATTCAAACTTGAAACATCCTGTATTTTGAAATATCCATGTAACAATTTATTAATCTGAAAAATTTGTTTCTTTTTCTTTGTCTCTGCAGTGGCAATTCGGATAAGCAACATTTGGACTCGTCCAGTGATTCAGAAATGGAAGGTGCTTTAATGCAACACCACAGCAGCACAGCGTCAGCGAATAGCAACAATAATAACAATTCAACGAATAGCAATAGTCATCATCATCATCATCATCATACGACGCAACATCATCACCATCATCATCAGCAACAGTCGCTAGCGCAGCAACAACAGCAACATACATCACAACAACAATCGCCCAGCCAATCACTTAGTAATCATCATGCCCATCATCACCAGCAACAGCAGCAACAGCAACAAAATCATCACAGTTCAGGTCACACTACCGTCGATCATACGTTAAGCGCTCAATTGGTTGGCGGGCCAGCATTAACGGCTGCCGCAGCAGCAGCTGCTGCCATCGGCTCGACAAAAAGTTCCGCAAATGCAGCCTCAACGCAAATGGCTCCCCTACCCGCCGCCGTGGCCTATTCACACCTACACAATGTGATGAGTTCGATGCCCATCTACGATATGAGTGAATATCAGCACTTATGATTTTAGTTGGACGCCATCTGTACGGGCAATAGTGAATGGATGACAACAGCGGCTGTTAATGCCGCAGCAGTTAGTGCCACCACGGCTGTGATGGCAACTCCGTCTAGTACAACCGCCTCATCTATGGCAATAGCAGCAGCAACGGAAACAGTAACAGCACATAGACAACAACAACAGCAGCAGCAACAACATTTTTATTTTTAATTTCTTTCCTTCATTCTTTCGTTCTTTCTTTCTTTCTCTGTAGACAGCAACAACAACAAACAAATCAATATTAAATTACCCACACACTGCAATTATTATTAAACAAACAAACAAACAAAACAGTTCAGACGGAAGTATTTGAGTTTTTGTAGGGGACAGAGAAAACATATGATAGGAATTAAAAGTTAAATTACAAAAAAACAAAACAAAAAAAATGAAATACTGGCATAGCAATTCCATTAAATTATTAGCATCCTATAGGATTATGGTAACACAGTGCTCTTCTACTCCTTTTTGATACCAAATGAACAGTCAAAATGAACTACACCATTCTGTAACGTAAAGTATTCTCCGGCAGTTAGAGAGCACAGTGTAAATTCGAGAAGTGACGAAAGAAAGAAGAAAATAATGATATGGAGAAGACAAAGTCTCGGACCTACACAGCAAGAAATACTTCCTCATTATTTGCGTACAGTAAGGCCCTGCTGGATGAGAATGGAAACCTGGTTACACATCCGCAAGGGGTGCTGAGGTTGTGGAGGAAACACTTCTCTACTCTGCTGCGAGGCGATGACGACATCAATACCGCCTCTAGAGATGTTGTTCCGAACTCGATCAATGATGACGGCGTGGAGATTCCGTCGCTAGTTAAAGTCGCGATTATGCGACTTAAAAACAACAAAGCAGCAGGTCCTGATGGCCTCCCCGCTGAATTCTTTAAGAGCGGATGTAATGAGTTGCGCATGCACCAGCTCATCTACAAAATATGGCTAGAGGATAAATGCCCAACGATTGGAACCTCAGTGTCCTCTGTCCCGTCCTGAAAAAGGGAGACCCTACGATATGCGCCAACTACAGGGGTATAAGCCTTCTCCCTATCGCATATAAGGTTCTTACAGGCGTATTGTGCGAACGACTGAAGCCACTCGTTAAAACACTGATTGGACCTTATCAGTACGGCTTCAGACCTGGCAAGTCCACCATCGACCAAATCTTCACACTACGCCAAATCCTGGAAAAGACCCACGAAAATCAAGTCGACACACACCATCTTTTTGTCGACTATAAGGCTGCTTTCGATAGCCCCATAAGGGATCGTGTTTTTGCCGCAATGTCTCTGAGCTCGGTATACCTGCGAAGCTGATAAGGCTATGCAGAATGACGTTGAGCAATTCCTGCAGCTCCGTTAAGGTAGGAATGGACCTCTCCAAACCTTTTGATACCGTGCGAGGTTTCAGACAAGGCGGGAGTGCATCGCAATGGGACTATTTTGCAAAAAAGTGTCCAGTTGCTTGCGTACGCGGACGACATCGACATCACAGGGCGTACCAAACGAGATGTCACTGCTGCCTTTAGTGCTATTGAACGGGAGTCTAAGAAGATGGGTCTGGCAGTAAATGATGGCAAAAGGAAGTATATGTTATCGACAAGTAGAACTGTGCGGCGTATTGATTCTCAAATGACGGCCGATAACTATACTTCTGATACAGTCAAGGAATTCATTTACCTTGGCTCCGGCGTTACCACCGAAAATGATGTCAGTCTGGAGATCAAGCGCAGGATTACTCTTGCCAACAGGTGCTATTCTGCTATATGGTCTCAATAGGCAGTTGAGTAGCAGAGACCTCTCTCGCAAGACGAAACTAATACTCTACAAAACGCTCATCCTAGAGAAGTGAGGTATACGGTTCTTAATTATTTTTCTACTATAATGGACTGCAAATTAGTTGCAGAACTTCTGCAGCCATTTCTGGAATTTATAACATTTCCTAACGGGCTTCATAGGGTTTTTTTATAGCTTTACGAGCTAAAGGTTGGAAAATCTTCGAAAGACATTGGTAGCCCGGCCTACCAAAGTGCACGATTCGCCGCAAGACTTACTCTCGGCTTGCTAAACGCATACGTACTAAACCCAACCAAGTTCGTCACACTAGGTTTACAATAATGCCTAACTTAGAAGGTCCAAAACAAGAGAGGAGGCGGTTACTGATGAAGTTTGTGACATCAATCGCTATATATGCACCCCCTATATGGGCCGGGGCCATGGATAAGAGGACCTATAGAGCAGGAATGGAAACGGCCTACAGGAGATCAGCTCTCAGGGTAATTTCTGCCTTCCTCACGGTGTCTACGGCGTTGGTGATTGCGGGGATGCTGCCCCTGAAGCTAGTAGTGAATATAGAAAGGAGGAAACATGACACAAGGAGGGGATTGCATCTTTCCAACCCTGTTCAGTTAGTGGATGATGCTTTAGATAGATGGCAGCAGGACTGGTCCAATTCCACCAAGGGTAGATGGACCCACAGACTCATACCGAGTATAGGTGAATGGACCAAAAGGAGACACGGTCAGGTGAACTTCTATCTGACACAGTTGGTAGCCGATCATGGATGTTATAGGGCATATCTCTATAAGTATGGTCATAACGTAGACGAGGCTTGCCCAGAATGCCGTAATGAAAGGAGACGGCGGAGCATGTGTTCTTTACTTGCCCGCGATATGTTGTTCAATGAAATTGCCTGGAGAGAACAATAGGATTCCAGGTAACACCCGATAATATAGTTAACCTCATGTGACAAGTGGAACGCAGTATGTGTTTTTACAAGGAACGTATTGACGCAGCAAAGATTCGCTGAGAGAGCAAGGTCAGCAGAATTTGAAGGCAGTATTCGGTGAATCTCCACCTCCCACCCCCCGAAGTAATACTTGATTGTGGTCCCGGGGGGGCAAATGGTTGAAAGTGTGGGCCTGTTGTTTGTTTTTTATCTGAAGTCCTTTATACAAACCGTGCTTTATATTCGAATTAAGTTGTGGGAGACTAGAAAGTAGGAACATGTTTTCGAGAAAATAAAATGGCTAGGAAAAGTTTCTCAGAAATCTGTCTTTCAAAGTTGACGTTAAACTGCTGCGGGGACCAACAATCAAGGATAAAATTAACCCATACAACATGAGTGGTGTTAGGTTTTAATCTTGAATAAGGGCTGTTAATGTCCAATGCCGTAGTCTAGTAGGTAATGTGTTGCTTTATAAGATGTGAGGCCTCAGTTCAAACCCAAGGACAGACATCTCTTCCAAACTGAAAAAAAAGGAATATTTTTTCGGCGACTGGCTCTCAGCGGATTTCTGGCAAAAGCTCTGAGAGTTAATAAAAATTGCCGAGAAAAGTTTATCAAAAACCTGTAGTAGTTAAACTGTAGGTCCCGCTACACACACAGCATCATTGGTGTAAGAAGCTTGGTTGTAGATCTGACTGAAGGGTTGTAATGATCAATTAAGAGATAGTTAAATGAGAAGTTCAATATCGTTCAGAAGTCCCTAGAGTGCAATTTTTTGAATGATGTTCCCTTCCTGCTCAGTTATTATAATACTTTTCAATTCTCTTGAAAGATTCTATCAAAAATATCTACCTGAAGCCGTTAGAGAGCCAGATCATAACTGCTTTTTTCTTTAACAAACCTGACAACAAACTTTCCCTGTCAGAAAAAGACTTCAGAGTCCTGTGTCATCAGAAGCTTTAAATCAGGGCATATGTTCGACTGGGCATATACAAAACTTAGCAGATTTTTGATACTCAAACAGGAAGTGCGTATTAAGAAATGTACGCCTCTGCTATCCTTTTCTCACTCAGTAATTTAATAAAATTCTGGTTGTGTACCTATGAGGATATGGCCTCACCAAGTTCTATTCTAGCCGGCAAACTGTTCAGTGTTTTGTCATGTTAGAAATCTGTTTTATAATGAATGGTAAGCACATGCTAACTTCATTCTTTAGTTTAAGCCGCAACAAACTTCTATAATAAGAATATTGTATGAAGTAATAATGCCCGTTAAAAAATATTCCTTTAGATTATGTAGAGCCGTTGTAAGAGAACTGCACTTGCGCTATTTTTGGATTCAAGGCTTTGCAATAATTACGGTAGTCTTGATATAAAGGATACACGCAATGAGACCTCTTTAGAAACCAAATTTATCATCCAACAGTGAATCACCCCTATCGTGAATATTATGGGAATAAAAGTTTTTATTGTGAGTTAGTGAAGACAAAAATTTTTTATTGTGAATTACCTCTCAACAATATATGAAAGAAAAATATAAATATTTAAAAATAAGTAGCGTTTATCTTCGTTTTTTGTTTTGGAAGAGGAGAAACAATCTATGGAAGAGTAGTAGAGAAGGGCTATTAGAAATGAATCGAATCCAAATGAATGAATCGCTCTCTGAGCTGAAGTAAGAATTATACATACTAAAATATTATATCCTTTACAGATTTCAGGAATATTACAGGGCAACTACTGAATGTGTCGATGGAAAACCTGCCCCACAGGAAGGTAGCTACCAAAAGTTAGTAGGTAGGCAAATTAATGTCGGTTTGGCGCGCAGTCTTCATTCAGCGAAGTGCTTTTAGAAGAATTAACAACATTTGAAAGAGTTTTATGTCCTCAGTAGATTGTGTGGCCGTCTTCTGAGGAAATGAAAGATATTGTAAAATGGTTTTAAATAAAATACAAAATTCCAGGTGTTGTGGGTTGTATAGACGGCATACAAGTACGACGATTTGCATCGTCAAAAAACCAACCGATGAAATATATACAACCGGAAAGGTTACAACAGTCTTAATGTTGCGATTGTAAGAATATGATTTATACATGTTTAATAAATTCCTTTTTATATTTTATAATTCATTGCTACCATCGCGTCCACCATACAATTAATCTGCTCCTTATTTACATTTGCGTTCCTTAAATAAAACAAAAAATCAACATCAAAACAATTTATAAATTCCGTGTTCCCTTCTTGTTCCCATTGGCAGGTGTTGGGAATTAATTCTACAAAATAATTCTTGGGAATAAACATTAACAATGCCAAATTTTTTTATGTTTGTGAATTCACTCCCAAAAAAATTTTTTTGGAACGATTCACAATAGGAAATGACGAATTTTGGGAGTTTTTTTTATGGGAATAGTTATTTGCGATAGGGGTGAATGTTTTTTCCCCCCCTAAAAACTCAAATATTTCATTAAATCTATACAAATCCAGTTTAATCAAGTCAAAATAGAGACCAACATTTAAAATTATATTAAAAATAGTTATAAAACCATATTCAATATCATAAAAGTAGTATAGAGCAATAAAAACAATAGTAAAAAAAAATCCAAAATCAAGTAAAACAAGGAAATAACCTCAAATATTAATTGCAAATAAATTGAGGTTATGTGTAGTTCTATTTAAGTCAATATGTAAATAAAGTGAAATTTTCTTTAAAACAAAAACAAAAACGTGCAAAAAATTTAATATTTTTTAAGTAGTTTATAGGAATTTTTTTCAAAATATTATTATTTTTTAAATATTTTTAAATTTTAAATATTTTTTTTTCTTTTATAATATATTTTTTGTTAAATTACTACTTAATGAAATGTTTCAATTATTTATAAATAAAAAATTATTAAATAAAATTTTTAAATAATAAAAAACAACAAACAAATAAAACTCAAAATGTAAATAAATTTGAAAATTAAAACAATTTTTGTACATGCACATTTATTAAATTAATATTCGGTTTATTGAGAACAATATTTTTAGCGTTCAGACATATAATATACGAAAATTTAGTTGACAGCTGGAAAACAAAACAGCTGATTGCTTCAACAAAATTGCTTTTAATTTAATCGCGAAAATTAGTGCCTAAAATATTTTTTAGAAAAAATGGAAAACAATTTAACTTTGGAAAAGATATTGCTAATGATTAACCGAAACGCCGAGCTGTTGCGATTAACAGGGACTACTTGTGACTCCAAACTGGCTTTCCTCGGAAGGATGAGAAATAATAGCAGAAAAGAAATGAAAACTTTTCCTTAGGGCACTGTTGTTGTTTACATTTGAGTTGTCAAATATCAATAGAAAGTGTTCGGAAAAATGTAATAAGCTCACTAAACATACTTATGACAGTGTTGTATTTGTAGTTTTAATCAATATTATAACAATTTATGAATTTATTGACCAATAATTAATTGAAATTTTATATGAGATATTGAGATCAATAATGCCGTTTATTGCGATTTTCTCAATATAAGTGTTGCTGTCTGAACATAGTATAAGAGGTTATAGGATATTTTTATGAAAAAAAAGGAAATGGTGTTATTAAAATAATAAACAAATGCTCCAAAAACAAATTAATGGACTTGTTGACGTGATCAGCGAATAAATAAAAAATGTAGCAACAAAAACAATGGACTTGTTTACAAAATCGATGAACAAACAACAACAATATCAGTATAAAAAATATAAGGAATAAAGAAGTAAACAAGCAAAAACAAAGTGCAGTAATAAAAAAAATACCGGATAGACAAGTACACAAGCAACAACTACTCTGCCTGGTCGAATGGAAACAAGATACACAAACAACAGTAATGAAAACAACTTGTTTACACTTTTAGATATTTCTTGAAGACATTCTCCTTCAAGTGCATTCATTAGACTGCTGATCCTTATGATATAAAGGGCAAGACAGAGCAGGCAACGGGAATTCAGTGAGAATTCAGTCAGTCTAGTGCGAGGACATGTGGGTTTGAGTTAGAATTTAATCAGTCCTGTGTGTGAAGCCTTCACGTGGGATTCAATAAGAATTTGGTCAGACACGTTGTGTGTGAAGAGAATATTGTGGTGTTGCTTACAAAAAAAGTTCAGTGTCGAGACAACTCTCTTTCTGATGACACAAACTATAATTTAGTCATGCTTGGAGGGTTTCACGATAACCACTGTTCTGGAAAATAGTCTTCCGTATTTATCTAAAATTAAAAACTTATTGACTCACTCTCTTATAACCTGCAAACTTTTAGGGCTTTAAACTATTAACTGCCCACTCTAACCGCATTTATAATAAAGCCTATCTAATCGCTTTGAATGATGTGACAAGCATTATTGTAAGTGATAACAGCTTTAGGCATGGTAGCCACACTACACCTGCCAACCAAAAACAAGCTTTATTAACCTTAAATTACTCTAGGTATAATTAACAAGAAGGATATATTCGTAAAAGCATGGACCCTATTAAGAACTAATGCAGAAAATTCCTACGTAAGATCTTCGGTCCAGTGCGAGTTGGCGATGATTTTCGCATCCGATTCAACAGAGAGCTGTATGAGCTCCTCAACGACATGGACGTTGTACAGCGTATTAATATCAGGCGGGTGCGATGGCTCGGTCATGTCGTTCGAATGGAGGTGGATGCTCCGGCGAGACGAGTATTTGATTGGGGGATCTGCGGAAGTCGGCGAAGAGAACGACCTTGTATCCGTTGGAAGGACCAAATCGAGAAAGCCCTGTCATCGATTGGTGTGACCAATTAGTGTAGGCGCGCAAGAAGCAGAGGCGACTGGAAGGATGTGTTGCGGCAGGCGGAAATCCGTTAATCGGGTTGTTATGGCCAATTAAGTAAGGAAGTATATATTCGTAGAGACAGGATATAGCACTTCTTCTGTATCTTTTAGAGAGAAGCACATATTTTCACAGTCAGAGGCCACAATCTATGGTCACTTAAATAACTGATCCTCCCATGAAATACCTCTTAAAACAATACACGAAACCTCAGATTAGTACAGACGCATCTACAGCCTTTTTAAGCCTCTTGGAATTTACTTCAGTTGATTCAATTCCGTATTCAATTAGACCAACTAGAGAGGGTAGAGGTTTTAACGTCTCTACCAATAAGAAACAGAAAAATGAAACGAAAAAAGAACTCAATCAAACGGCTCTCTGCTCATGATGCATTTGTATACTCTTATAAGAGATTTCTTAGTCTGACAATTGACTTCCCATTTAATCATAAATAAACCACCAATAACTGTCATTTTTTCTGTTATTTTTATTGTTGTTGTTGTTGCTTTTCAAAATAAATTTTAAGCCGATTGTCTTGTCTTGCCTTGTCAAAAATTGAAACGATAAAAACCCATTTGGAACGATTCATTATTGTGTTGTGAGTGACACAATGGCCAAACATGTGGTTGAAATAGACAAGAAAAAAATTTTGAATGACCCATTTAGGTGGTTATGAAAAATACGTTTTAATCCCATTTTCTTTATAAAAATTATCATCGTTTAATAAGGATTAACATTTTATGAATGCAAAAAAAATAAAAAACATACAAAGAAAATACAAAATGTGTTAATAAGAAATCAATGTAGTCTTCAGTAGAAATATAATTTGTATCCTGTTCGTATCCTTTCTTCGTTTCTTAGGGACAATGTACAATTGTACGCACCATTTTTCTAAGGCTTCCTTCTGTACTCACATAGGCAAAGAAATCTTTATAAACGACATTCTCAGATGGTTAGGACAATAAAATATCAGTCACAATAAGAAAGAGGAAGAATAGCAGTATAGGTGTGCATGTGTGGAGAAAGAACTGCTTGACACTTTTGATAATAATTTTAGATCGATATTATATCCTGGAGGGTAACGTCGAAAGTGTATGGTATACTACAAGACATTACACCCTTCATCGGGTTGCGACCTAGCTTCTCACACCACTTATGCGGTGTGCTTTAATTTTATACATGAAAGGCGGTACCTACAGTTTAAAGCCGACTCCGAACGACAGATTTTTGAGAAGCTCTTCATGGCAATTTTTACTCTCAGAGTCTTTGCCAGAAATCTGCTGAGAGAAGTCGCCGAAGATATTTTTTTCCAAAGCAATCCTTTCGTTAAATATAAATACTAGACCACGGCGACTTCCAAATTTGGAATTGGTATAAGGGCCGTTATACATATCAACCCATTTAAAAATGTTTAATTTAACGCAAAAGAATAGTACCGGGTCCGGCATCTAACGTTTCCTTTTTTTTCAACTAGTGCTTATTTCGTGAATGGTAACACTTAGCTCTTGTCGGATTTGATAGATAATTAGTTTTATCTCCTCCTCCGAATATGGTTGTGTATACTCGATTTCGCTTCGCTAATTGGGCCTGCGATCGACTTACAGAAGATGCCGATTTTGGAAAAAAAAACATCTTTTCAGATGAAGCTCATTTTGATCTTGGTGGGTATGGAAACAAGCAAAATTGTCGCATTTGGGGAACAGAAAACCCGCACGCATACATCGAACAGTCGACGCACCCAAAAGGAGTCACTGTTTGGTGCGGATTTTGGTCCAAAGGCATAATTGGGCCATTTTTCTTCGAAAATGAGCAAGGAGTGGCCGTTACGGTCAATGGCGATCGTCGTTATCAGGCCATGTTAAACGAATTTTTGTTTACAAAAATTGAAGAGGAGAATATTGGCAATATTTGGTTTCAACAGGACGGCACTACGTGTCACGCAGCCGAAGCTACACTCGATGTTTTGCACTCTGTTTTTGAAGATCGCATTATCGGAGTTGAGATTTAACACCGTTGGACTATATTCGTGGGGTGCCGTCAAAGATAAGTGTTACGCCGACAAGCTAGAGACAATTGACGCTTTTAAAGGGCAATGTTCGTGAAGCCATTGGTGAAATACAGCTGCACACAATCGATAATGTGCTTAAAAATTAAACCGATCGTGTAGGCTACTGCATAGCCAGCCAAGGCAGCCATTTGAATAAAATTATTTTCCATTATTAACCGGAAGGATTGTACTTTCAAATAAAAAAAGAAATTTGAGGAAATGTTCAGCAGTTTTTTTTATTTGGCGGACCCTTATTTCCAGGTTCTTCGAGACTTCGATTCGAAGTTTCTTTTTTTTACAAAATTATCAAGGGGATTTAGCAAAGGCCCCTTAACGACTAGCAGAGAAGGCAAAGTAGGAAACTGCAACTTATTTTCTGTATGCGAAATGATCGGCAAGATCTTGAAGGTAGATAATGTAATGGAGGCGATGCAAAAGAAAGTGAAGTAAGTAGCCCGGCAATACGGCAAAGCTATGCTAGAGATGAAGAAAATTTACACAATATTAATCTGACATGCAGAATTTTTAACTACAAAAAATTTTCACATAGAGTGCAAAAACATTTTCCTGAGTTTAAGGCATTCACCTGTTAAGGGGCGTTATAAAACTACAGTTCTTTCATCACCTTCCTATAACCTATTTTCCTAAACCTGAACAATGCACTGCATGAGTAGGGGCCATCCCCAGAGTGTTGGTTTTTATAAAAAAAAGAAAAAAATCAGGATTACGACCTAGCTTCTCACACCACTTATCTTGTGTCTGTTAATTTTATCCGTAAGTGGGGGAGCTACAGTTTAAAAGTCGACTGTAAACGACAGATTTTGTTGAGAAACTTATCTTGGCAATTTCTATTCACTCTCAGAGTTTTTGCCAGAAATCTGCTGAGAGGGAGGTTTAAACAGTGTGTTCACGTCTAATGAGCCAACACACTACCTATTAGACTACGGGGACTTCTGACTGAAAGACTGTATAGCTTAAATAACTCAAGAAATTGATTAGCCCTAGTTGACATTGCAACATTTTGATTCCACATAGCTCGGGGGACCAAGTTTGTCTAACAACTCTTTTTTAATGATAAATTTTGAACCCCAAATCGAACAATAGTCAAAGACTGCTAGGAGAGTGTAAAATTTTTTATTAATCCAACTTGGTGAGCACAGAATGATCCTTACTTGCTACATTCTAAATTGAATAGTTCATGTAAATATTCCCACACATTTTTAAACCATTTAAATACACCACTGTGGTGAATGATTACCTGCTGAGAACGATTCAAAATATAATCACAACAATAACAATTACAAATCCACACGTTTATGCACACTATTATGTACACAGGGTCCTACTACATGCACTCATGCAACTCATTCCATAAAAATTAATTACAAAACAAAAAAATTAAAGACTAGCACACCAGGGACTAATGGAAATACAAATAAACACAAATCATTATTTGTAAAAACAAACCATAAAGGATAAATATAGATAGAGAAAGATAAAGATGAAGCGAATGGACACAGCGACAGAAAGAGAGGAGAGTTTATGTAAATCTCTCGCAGAGAAAAAAAGGAAAACACACCATAGCAAAGTGTATAGAAAAAATACATACAAAGGTAGACACAGGCTGGTGAATAAAATTAATAACTTTTAAAACAGCAACAACAACCACAACATAATGCAACAATAGTAACGCTACACTAACAATATGAGACAGACTCCTTGTGAAAGACAAGAGACACGCGACTGGCGCGTCAATGATAATGATGTTGAGATGATGTTAATGACTGACAATGCCAATGACGTTAAATTAATATTAATTTAACATGTCTACATACAAACATATGTATGCATGCACATACTAACAATTACTCGGGTTAACTTTTCGTCTTTCTTCGTCTCTCTTTGTTTTACACATACACATGCATATACTGCGTGGGTACATATATACATACGTATGTTGTCTTGGAGTACGTATTATTTAAAAAGATTATGGTCAGTAATAATAATTTAATCCTGCCATCATCATTATCATGTTGTAACGGCAAGTGCGCAATTACCAACCACCGTCGATGGTGATATTATTATTATTACGATTGCATATGTTATTGTGGTTGTTGTCTCCGATAAAGTACACGTAAAGAAATTTCCTAAGCAGGTTAAATAAACAAATTAAAAAATTTTAATTTTTTTTTTAAATAAATTTAAAGGCACATTCATTCACAATATGAATCTGAAATATGTTTTGTAAACAAAACAGATCTACGAACCGAATAATCTTAACAATATACCGTTATAAAATTTATATAATCTTTTAATTTAAAATGGTCCTTCGAAACTGAATGCATATCTCTTATCAAGCGTTTCCTGTCTTTAAAATTCAATAAAAGAAATGAGAGACATCACCGAAATTTCTTATTCGTTTGAAAAACCTATTGATGACATTATGTATGGCATAGAACTTCGTTCAAAAGTCCATTGCGTCTGCTCTGAGTGGAATACATCCAAAATATCCAATTTTCCGTGATTCTGATGCATAAATCAGGCTGAACTTGACCGTATTGAAGTCTTCGTTGGCTTATAGGTAGTGTGCTGACTTGTTAGACGTGAGGACATGGGTGAAACCCCAGTCCACTTATTATGATTAAAATGAAATACGAAAAATATATATTTCTCGACTACCTTAACAGTCTTTTAGCAAAAACTTTGAGAGTAAATAATAATGCCATGAAAAGTCTCGCACAAAGTTTGTTCGGATAGGACTCGCTAGCCATGAATAGTGTGAGAGACTAGGTCATAATACTAACTGACTGATGTAATGACCAATTAAGCAAGTAAGAACTTAACCATAGGCATTGGTTATGTTTGCTTTGAGAGCCGCTGTGGTTTACGAATAATTCACGTAAACCGGCGACTTAAGAAAATTTATACGAGAATAGAGTTTAGATGGAGAGTTCACATCACTTCCACATCAGGTGGCCATGCTTCTTAGCAACTCGTGCAGGGCATCCAATATGGCATAAGCTGAGTGGCATGTTTGCTTTGAGAGCCGCCGTAGTTTGCGAATAATTCGCATCAACCAGCGAGTTAAGAAAATTCACACGAGAATAGAGTTTAGATGTAGAGCTCACATCACTTCCACATCAGGTGGCCATGCTTCTTAGCAACTCGTGCAGAACATCCAATATGGCATTAGCTGAGTGGCATGTAGCGCCTTCTTGTTAACCAAAGGACTGTAAAGGCCACCATATCATCTACCTCAGAAATCCTGTTTAGTTTGGATGTTTAACCCTTTTAAAGGCATTTTAACGGTTGAAGGGGTAAACTATCAACCCCTTTTAACAAAAATCTATCTTAGCTTAAATGAAGGAAAGGAATATAACACATACATTCGTTAACTCTCTTGCGTACAAATATATGGTCAATCGATATTACCCGAAAAACTAAGAAAAACAGGACGAAAAGTATTAAGAAACATCATTGAAACTTGTTCAGGCATAGTCATACGTATAGGACTATAAAATTGTGTAGTTTTCCTGCATTCTATATCTCTGGAGACCTTAACCTCAATGGAGTATGACCAGAAAATTCCCCAGTCTCCATATGTATCGTGGAAGTTTAATGAAAGCACAAAACTCTTATGATAAACGAGCTACTAGTCTACGTTAACTTCAAACGATCACATCTTCGATGTTCTTGACTGGCAGCCTTGTATGGCCTGTCAGCGATTTGGTTTCCCTCACTCTCTACATGGCCAATCACACACCATCTCATTAAGATAAGTTATGTACTAATCACGATTTATTTGGTTTAATTACAATCCCAGGCTTTTAGGGGTATTTGACTATACCTAGTGTACAGAATATACCTTCTCTACTCTATAATACTCAGCCAGTTGGCAGTTCCTATAAAATGGGGAAACTTCTGCCTGGAGAATAATGTGTTTAAACTAAAGACTGAAATTAATTTTCATTTCCATTTTGCTGGGAAAGGATACTGAACCTACTCCCGACAATGATATAGATCTGACCGTTAAACTTTTGGAAAAGAAGGCAACGGAAGGCAATAGTCGAATAGTCTGGGATATGACCCGCATATATTAATATTGGGGGTTGCCGTGGTCTAGTAGGTAGTGTGCTGGCTTATTAGACGTAAAGCAAGGGTTCGAGTTCCAGGCCAGACATCAAAAAAATAAAAAAAAAATACAAAAACTATTTTTCCGGCGATTTCTTCTCTTTCTCTTCTTGTTTCTCAAAAATCTGTCGTTCGCAGTCGACTTTAAACTGTAAGTCCCGCCACTTCTGTATAAAATTACCACACACAACATAAGTGTTGTGAGAAACTGCGGGCTTCTTGGGGACGATTGCTGTAGACTGTCTAATGGTGAAGGTATAACACTGGCCATTTTATAGTCACCGGCAGAAACTCGTTTCCCTACCGCTCGCATCTTCCACCTTTCCTAAAACCTGCACAATGCACTGCATGAGTAGGAGTCATCTCCTGAGTGCTGGTTTTATAAAACAAACAAATGTACTCTTGAAGAGTATGTTGTTCTATTTAGAACCTGGAACCCTAAAGAATGTTTTTCGATTCACAACTTCTACCACTTTATGGCAACATAGTTTTATATTTTCTCCGTGTACCTAGTTGTTGAGTTAAAGTGTTGCTTTATGAAGTGCGGATATTATTACAACTTTGTGGCGATGTGGCAGTATTTCCCTTTGATTAAAGTACGCATGTTGTCCTTTTGAAAGTTAGCAACAGTTTTCCTAGACAATCACAGAGACTTTTCGATAAAAAAAAAGAAAATCACAAAGAGGGTGGTCCTTAGCAACCAACCAATGCTGGTGTTTTTATTACAAATAATGCAAGTGTGATATATTTTTCATCTTCTTTCTTCCTAACGTGTGAGCGAGTGATTGTTATCTCGCATTCTGTTCTTAATGCTCGTATAGCTTACTACTGATGCTGGTGGTTGAATTACAATCAGCATTCAAGTGTTAATCTCTATGTATTTAATGATTTTAATAAAAATTTTTTTCATCTTGTTTGTATTCTTCGGTACTTATTTGTGCAGATAAAAGATGACTGACTGACTGAAATTTTTGATGAACTTACAAGTCGCCTGTCAGTCATGCCTTGTTATAATTAACGACACGCGACTTGCAATATCGAATTTCAAAATATTTTGACTGAATGTACTACTAAAACGGATGATATTTTTCAAATAAAATAAATTATATTATACTCTTAAAAAGTTTAACGAATTCTAATTTAATATCGAACTGAATTCAGTTACTTAACGGGCATGAACAAGTCAAAAACGCATAAAACTGGATGAACACAACCATATGGTTCTCCTCCTCTTTTCCTTATTTTTCACAATGATCTTCTATCTATTACTTCGAATCGTATTTACTCTTTTGCGGATGATAGCAACATTTGTCATTCATATTCATTTGATCGGAGGCCGAGCCTTTTGGAGATTGGGGCAAGGAGGTCGAACATGAATGACGCACTCTCAGGTGACCTGATAGCAATCTCTGAGTGGGGCCTCGCGATCAGGGTCGATTTCAATGCGCGCATGACCCAATGTTGTTTTTTGACACACCGGCGTGATGCTGGCTCTGGTGTTCTGTCATCTGTATTTATGGGTAATGTAAATATTGAGGAGGCGGATGCTCTTGATGTTCTGGGCATGAGAATTAGTTGTGATGCTCGTTGGAACGATCACATTTTTCGAGTGTCGAAGGAAGCATTCAAGTGCCTTGGTTTTTTGAAACGGTGCAGGAAATACTTCACTCCATCCGACCTTCTTGCTATTTACAAAACCTTTATCCGACCACGGATGGAGTACAACTCTCATGTATGGGCCGGTCCTCCAAAGTCAATTTTGAAGCTTCTCGACCGCGTACAGGAGGGGGCGAAGGTGCTTATTAATGACAGTAGGGTATTCAACTCTATTGATTCGTTGAAGCATCATCGCAAAGTGGCGTGTGTTTCATTGTTCTATCGGTACTATAATGGGAGGTGTTCTCGAGAGATAAGGGGCTTGGTTCCCGATAATCACATATTTTTGCGTGGTACTCGAGCTTCTCACAGAGCACATCCTTTTGTGGTTGTTTGTCCAGTGAACCGCCCTATGCATTACAGGGAGAATTCATTTTTTGCCCACACTGCTTGCTTGTGGAATGATCTTCCTGCGAGAGTTTTTCCCGTCAATTACGATATTGTAGAGTTTAAATCGAATGTCCATAAACACTACTCCCTCTTTCCTCCCTCCTATAAACTATTTTCCTAAACCTGCACAATAGAGATGTTAACCGACAAAAGAAATTGGGTTGAAGGTCCAAATTAGCCGTCGTGTTCTTCAGAGGTCACAAATTGCAGAAGATCCCAAATAAAACTGAGTCCCAAGCAGCATGAGTGTCCTTCAGAGGTTATAAATTTCAATGCAATTGCACAGGAAAAAGTCTGCGACCTCAATTGGAAAGGTATTTGAAAAATTATCTTGTCCTATCTGTATGCCATTGCTCCAATCGCACAGATATCCACATTCCGTTATATAAGGAATCTAATATACGATCAACCTCGGCAACATAATATCATGTCCGCCTTCTAACGTTTCCTTTTTCCTTTCCAACTAGTGCTTATTTCGGAAATGGTAACACTTAGCTCATGTCTGATTTGACAGATAATTAGTTTTATCCTTCCGCTGAACGAATATGGTTAAGTATATGCGTTTTCGCTTCGATAAGTGGGCCTGTGATCGACTTAATGAAGATGCCGATTTTCGCAAAAAAATCATCTTTTCAGATCAAGCTCATTTTGATCTTGGCGGGTATATAAACAAGCAAAATTGTCGCATTTGGGGCGCAGAAAACCCCCATGCATACATTGAAAAGCCGACGCAGCCAAAACGAGTCACTGTTTGGTGCAGATTTTGGTCCAGAGGCATAATTGGGTCATTTTTCTTCGAAAATGAGCAAGGAGTGGCCATTACAGTCAATGGCGATCGTTATCGGGCCATGTTGAACGATTTTTTGTTTACAAAAATTCAAGAGGAGGATATTGGCAATATTTGGTTTCAAGAGGACGGCGCTACGTGCCACACAGCTGAAACTACACTCGATGTTTTGTCAGGATTGCGACCTAGCTTCTCACATCACTTATCTTGTGTGTGTTAATTTTAGCCGTAAGTGGGGGGGGAGCTACACTTTAGGAACGAATGTAAACGACAGATTTTGTTGAGAAACTTATCTTGACAATTTCTATTCACTCTCAGAGTTTCTGCCAGAAATCTGCTAAGAGGGAGGTTGGAAAAGTGCCTTAACGTCTAATAAGCCAACACACTACCTATTAGACTACGGGGACTTCTGACTGCATAGCTTAATTAACTCAAGAAATTGATTAGCCCTTGTGACGTTGCAACATTTTGATTCCCCATAGCTTCCACAGCCGAAGCTACACTCGATGTTTTGCGTCCTGTTTTTGAAGATTGCCGCAGAGCTGATGTCATTTGGCCATCTTGCAGTTGCGATTCGACACCGTTGGACTATTATTTGTGGGCTGTCGTCAAAGATAAGTGTTACGCCGACAAGCCAGAGACAATTGACGCTTTAAAGGATAATATTCGTCAAGGCATCCATGAAATATAGCTACACACAATCGATAATGTGCTTAAAAATTCGACCGATCGTATAGGCTACTGCATGGCCAGCCAAGACATCCTTTTGAATGAATGAAATTTGAGAAAATATTCAGTAGTTGTTTTTCTTAAAAGCCTTTTCAAAAAAAAAGTTATTTGGCGGACCCTTTACAACTTGATTTCATATCGTAGTTGACCAGTATCTCCTAAGAATAAATCTGAGACATTGGTCTCTGAAGGCTTGCATGTTTCACAAGAAAAAAATCCTGCCTGACCTTATCTTCTTTGCTTCCACCGTTTTTTTGAGGTAAGCAGTTTCTAGATGACAATAGTAGACGTATGATAAAGAAGACGATACGGTCCAGACGAAATGAAGGGTGGACTTTACAGTATTCGTTATTTTATTGACATTTTAAGAATTTATCTTCAAGATAATCCTGTTGTAATCCTGACTAAAGGGTTGCAATGATCAATTCTGTATGTAGCCTTTAGGAGGCTGTAGGCTTTTCATATTCAGACTAGATATATTGCAGATAACAATGGTAGAAGAATGAATGTTTATCTTAGGTAGTGTGGTCTAGTAGACCCTTTAATCGTCTGATTAAATCGTCTGATTAAACAAAAGCAGAGGATTTAATTAGACTGAACAATGAAGATACTAGATAACAGACCCACAAATTGTAATTTAGGATAGGTAAAGACATTATTATTACAGATGACAATCATGATTATAAGAATTATTTTCAAGCATTTATAGTTACTGGCAATGCAATGGCATTTCATTTGCTATTCATAATCGATTTACAAATCCTTATTGCCTAGACACAATTTGTATTTTTGCAGAATTTAAAATGCGTGTATATTGAAAGGTGCTTTGATCTTTATAAAGACATTAGAACATCTAATTGCCTTCGAAGAAAGTTTCTAACCTGATTTAGTCTTTAAATTAATGAATAATGCAGACTTACCAGCTGTTGTTTTTTGCTTGCTTTAATTGACAGCGAACCATGAACAACATCTTACGCCAATTGTCTTGACACCACTACCAAACAAACACCACCTTACCAGCCTAATATGACTGAAACATCCGCCTTTTGGAAGATATTTAACTTGGCTTATATCCTATATGGAGGATTACTTTACAGGTAGACCCATAATTGATCTCTAAGTTCTTGATAAGGAAGATATGAAAGGTTAACGTAACTTGAGTTATTTCTAAAGCTGATGTTGATTGATGTTAGTGATGAAAAGTGGACACTTGACCATAACGTAAGCTTGTATCCTGTATGGAGGCTTACTTTACAAGTCGATCCATAATTAATCTTCAAATTCTTGATAAGGAAGATATGAAGGGTTAAGGTACCTTGAGTTATTTCTAAAGCTGATGTTGATGGATGATAGTGATGAAAAATGGACTATAAAGATGAACAAAAATTCTTATGAATTGAAGCTTAGAAAGTTCAGTTTTGTGTTTCATAAGAAGAAATTCTTAATTCTATATTGCCAACAACGAGTCAACTGCCAATTAAAGAAATCAATTATTGATTAAGTTTGATCAATACGACATTACAATCACTGGCCCGTGTAAAATGCTTAGTTCATCATGCTAATACCACATGTTTCCGTTCAGAGTGATAAATTTTTTTTTTGGCGAACATTTTTGCTCAATGAAAGCATGGGAAAATCGTTTGAATTCAGCGGTCACATATTCTTTTTTTTTTTTTTGTTTTATTATAACATAACCATCAATACAGTAAAAAAAAAACAGTTGAATTTATGAGTAAGAAAGATGAGCTTCTGCATTATTTGTTATTGCGACCACGTTTACGTTGCGGCAGTTCATCTTCTGAACTGGCAGTTTCCTGTATAACTTTACTACGTGATGCCATACCGCTTCTACGTGTTGAAATTCTAGAGGTATTCGAGGCAGATGGCTTTTGTGAAGCGGCTATTCTTGTGGATTTTGTAGATTGCGGTTGCGGCCGTTCATCTGCTGATTCACTTGTCGATTCACTATCCGATGAAGCGGACAACCTTTCTACCTCTACCCGATTTTGTGGTTTTCGTTGAAGATTTTTTACTGCTGTTGTTCTGCCTCCGAAGACGATTCGAAATCGTCCTCCTCCGAAGAAGATTTCTGTCTTGTCCTACTACCACCGCCACCACCACCTCTACGTCTTGTGTTGGTTCTATTCTGGGTGGATTGGTTTCGCTTTTGATTTCGTTTTATTTCTTGTTTTATGTAGATTTCCTCCTCCACCTACATTATTCTCTTTTTCATTTTCCTCGTTATTGTTTTTCTCCTCGTTGTCATCATTAATTTGCAGACATTCATTAATGCGTGTCTCAAGTTCTTGCACTGCTGTCTTTAGCTCGGGCTTGGCTAGCTTCGATGTATTTGTGATAATTAGTTTAAAAGACTGATAGACTTCATCAACTTGTACTTTATCCTTGAAGTATTGTACGTTGTCCATTAGTTTCTTAATGGTTTTCTCATTGTACGACAACAAACTCAAACAGTAGGCAATATCACGCCATTGTCGTTCCTCGCGTGTTACGGGAAACCGTAGACATAACTTTTCAACCAAAGTTTCAACTTGTCGATCCTTTTGAATTAAACCTAAAATGTAACGCATAATGATGCGATATTTCTCTTCTTCCAAATTTAAGCTGGTATCACTTAATTTCGATATGATATCGGGTAGAACGTTATATAAAATATTCGATTTGTTTGCAATTTCCTTGAAGAATTGTTGTGTGATATTTTTAATTTCGCCATTTGTATCAACTATACACATAGCCAAGTCGGCTATCTGGCCCTTTACACGTATCATTTCGTGTAAAATCAAGTGGGACAACATTTTGACCGCAGTTAGTCTTAATTCGGTATTTTCTTCGTGCAGCGTAGAATAGAAATGGCCCGTCCAGGGCTCTATAATATTGGGAAAGCGAAATGTTAAATCCGATAAGCCAATAACAATATTGCATTTGATGGTAATATTTTTCGTATGATTTAAGATAGTTCATTAGGAAAGGCATATTGGTTTCACAAAATCTCGAAGAAACGGACATAAAACGTATCAAAGCCAAAGTGGCTGCCTGTTGCAAAGATGAATCTCGATATTTTGCTGGGTATTTACAAATTTCCATGATATAAGGAAAATTTTAGACAGCAAAGAATTTTCTCCATACAAAAGAACTTCTTCGCAAATGTGATTTATAAGTTCGGCTATATTGTCCTCAGCGGTTGCACCCACCAAATCCTCATCAGGCTGAAAATTAAACAACAAACATATTTTCAATTTTATATTAAAATTACATTCCAAATTTAAATTTTTATACCTCTTGTTGGGGTTCTGCAGCTGCACCCGATAAACGTTTTAATGATTCTGTTGCGGACATATTTAAATTGCCCGTTTTACGCCGGTTGTGATTGAAAGCATTCAAAGCCGTTTTCTTTTTCTTCTCTTCACATTCTGTCAACTCCTGTCGGTACTTCATATTGTTGTAGACATCAATATCCAAAAAGATCATTTCTT
This sequence comes from Sarcophaga peregrina, assembly GCA_014635995.1. Taxonomy (NCBI): domain Eukaryota; kingdom Metazoa; phylum Arthropoda; class Insecta; order Diptera; family Sarcophagidae; genus Sarcophaga; species Sarcophaga peregrina. The sequence continues at coordinate 89,183,627 of CM025793.1, forward strand.
TAAGCGTCATATAGCCGACAGTAAATATGAAACGTGTTAACAAAAATACCGGCATCCGCATTTGTGTAGTAGTTCGCATCATAAGGAGCGGCAGGCTGGGTTATTAATGTTTGCGAGGCAGTCTGAGTTGCTGCTTGTGTCTCGGGTATTTGTTGAGAAAATGGTGTCTCTTGAGCCTGTGCCTGTTGTGAAGCCGTAATTTCACATAATTTCATTGAGAATGCCTTGAATTTCTTCAATAATTCTATGATAATATTCTGTGAAATCACATCTGGCGTTTGGCACATCGTATAATAAAACTGTAAAGTTTTCATGGCCAATTTATCAAAATCGGGCACACGTGGATGGAAAAAGAATTTCATAAACATATCGGTAACCTTCTGTACAATCATGGAATCAGCTTCATATCTTTTATAATATTTAGAACTCAACGATTGATCAATGGAGTTCAAAAGGAATTCTAAGCAACTAGCATAAATACGGGGATCTGTTTTGCCACGTGGCCCTAAGCCTATAGATTCAATTACACCTATATTGGCCGATGATATAGACGATTTGGCACACGAACACATTATAAGTAATTGCAAAGCCAAACGTGATTCATTTTCTGTAGTGCCTTCCAATTTTAATGTAAATCTTTCAAATAAAACTTGTATAATAACGCCGTCGATGTCCTCACTGGATACCCATTCCTTTACCAAACATTCCAAGGCCGTATAATGGCCATATTCCAATCCTTCCAGAAAGCGTGAAAGATTTTGAACAACTTTTACAGCATGAGCCCTATAATAATGAAAACATGTTTTATTTTAAATAATAAATAGGGTTACTATTGTCGTTTTTATCTAACCTTCCAGTTTGATCGGTGGTAAACAACACCTTTTTATAAGCATCCGAAACAGCATCTCTCTTTTCCTTATCCGAAGACCATACCAAATACAACATCTGGACGCATGCCATTCTCGGTACCTTTAATGCCAAACATGTAGCCCGTGGTGAAAAGATCAACAGCTTCATACACATCCGAGTTGGTTTTGGACAGCAACATTTCCTGTAGCTTGGGCATAGCACGTGAAACTACTTTTGAAAATTCTATTGAATCTTGTAAAAATTGCACCGTCTTAATTTGAGTACCCAATTCCTCATTCTGAAAAATGTTAAGCTGGTTAGTAAGACATTTCTTATAAAATGTGAATCGAAAAGCAAAAAACTTACACTGTCTTTACAACCATTAGCCAGGAATATGTATGATTTAAGTAAAGCCATATAGTAGGCACATTGTTCTTCATGTTTTAAAGACAAACGCAGCTCGGAATTCCCGGCCACATGATCGGCTTTGCGCACTAATATTACAGCCTCTTTGTAGTTCTTTTCCAACAGCATGGTCGATATGCGTGCCACTAAATCTTCATAATTTTCTTGTGTCTCAGGTGGAGCATTCTGTTCTTTAACACTGGTTTCCACATGCGGCAATATATCCGGTATAACTAACTCCCATTGTTCTTCTAATTGTTCGGCCTTTTTACGTTCTTCTCCCAATAATTCTGTTAATTTTTCCATTTTTTCGACCTCTTCCGCATGTTTTTGATGAAGTTCAGCCAACGTTAGCTTGGCAGAGAAAGGATTTCTTTCTAGAAATGCTTTAATCAGTTGTACAGCATGTTTGCGTACCGATGAGGTTTTATCCTCCAATCTTTCCACGGCCTCTACTAAAACTTTCAGTTGAAAGGAAAGTGGAACAGCCTGTTCTTCTTTCAAATGATGCCAAATTTGCAAAACTTTTGCTCTAACATGTGCCGATACATCATTAATGTGCAATAATAAGTTCTCTAGGAATTCATTACGAGCTTCTTTCAATTCTTCAGACAGTTCTTCGGAAGTCAATTCGCCCACAATGGCATCACCCATAATTTGCAGTATACAATTACGCAAAACATGAGATTCACAATTCAACAACTCATCACACAATGTCGACAGATGGGGTATCATTAGTTTTGGTGCTATAGTTGCCAATTCCATAAGAAAATTTGAAAAGTTACGCGATACAACTGTATCGGCCGAATCCACAGTTAATGTTTCCACAATATCCTTTATCAAGACTGAAAAAATACTGGTAATACCATATTCCTCGTGTAATACGTTTATACCATTGGCAATGGATACTGCAGCATGTTCAGTTGTACGTAGAATTTGTAGAATACGTACGGGAAAGTTCATGGCATGCTGATAACGTTTGATGGCTGTGCCGAAAATTTGAAAAATTGTTTCAACAATATGACGATTATCAGGACGTACATGTAAGAGTTCCAAAGTACGATAACAAATGTCACACAACAAACTGAATACAAAATAACGATTTTAAATTAAACAAATATGAAAAATAATAATGAAACTAATAATGAAAAATGAAATGTTAAATAAAATAAATAAATATGAAAGAAAAAGAGTAATAAATTTGAATTTTCATTTAACTATAGGTATTCCTGAAGCTTTTGGAATACTTTCCCAAGACCTACACAAGCTATTGCAGAGATGCTTAAAGGATAGATACCACATGCCGACAAAATTATAAAAAATTAGTAGCCCAGAAACCATACTAAAAGATTTTTCCAACTCAATCTCAAGATTTTCGAGATATCTTAACCGAGAAGTGTAAAAAACACACATTTTGGAATTTATTCAAATGGTATTGAATGTGAATTAGTCGAAAAATTTAAACCCAAATGCGGATAAATTAATTATTGAATACAAATCTTTATCCCTTAAGAGTTAATTCTTCAGCTTTGTAAACATAAATACGTCAAGGGAGAATAAAATTGAAAAACAGAGCGGACTAAGAGCAATTCATAGCCTAATTCATAGATTTTTACCACTCTTTTATGCATTTCATATTATTTTTGCATTTTTTTCTTTAATCAAAGCGATAACAATTATTCAAATATAGGTTAGGTTAGGTTAGAGGACGTGCGCCTGTCGGTCAAGACAAGCACAGTACCCGGAGGTCGAAATTGACCCATTGTACACTGTCCTTAGGGGAGGAAGGAAATAGAGGATATAGGAATGTAGGTAAGGGGAGGGAGAATGGGAAAACTTCAAATTCAAATATAATTTGGAGATTTGTGTGACTCAATTCACTCATAAATACTTGTATGTGAAATGGATTTTTATGCAAGATAATATTCTCTAGCACAGCATCGCATTAGTTGAAGGATATTGAAAGGATCAGTCTATTGTTATTTTACAATTGAGATACAAGCTGATAAAATAAATCAAAAAAATTATTAAGACCTCTAGAATATGGTACGAGCATGACAGAACATTTAAAAAAACTTTTAATTTCTTATTCTTAGTAACAACAAGGACCTGTTGGAATGTTCACACGTCACATAAAGTACCAAATCTTAAAATTATAAAGGACGTACGGTTCACCTAAACTTTTAAACCCTTACACCATATGATATTGTACTTAAGGCATGAATTATGTGCGCATTTGTTTTTCTCTAATTGAAATTTCGAACAAAAAATAAATATTTTCCACTCACTTTACAAAATTTTCCTCTGCCATGGGAGGAATCCATAGCTTTTTCCAAGGGAAACTGCATTACATTATATAGTTGCACTAGAAACTTTCCTCTTTTTGTATCCCAGTCAGGATACTGTTCTACCGTATCGGCATGTCTGCCTCGTTTCTTCTGTAGATTGGTTTGTTGCTGCTGCTGCAAACGAGTCATATTTGCCTCGATTTTACGCACAACATTGACAATTAGAAACAGACTCATTTTGGTTAAATTTAAAAACGCAGTACGCTCCTGATTTGTGGGTTGTTCACTGACAGCAAGAAAAGGAGCCAATCTGTTGCCCAATTTATCGACTGTCAGATATAACAAATCAAAGCTGCGCATTAAATTGGTCATAGGCCGCAGAGTCTGTGTTCTTATTTTCAATCACTGCATAGTACGTATCGAAATGATCAAACAGATAGAAAGGATCACCCTGATACAGCATTTGTTTGCACGCTAAAAGAATTTAAATATGTGTGTTTTAATAGATTCTAAAAACTAATTTCCATTGAGCAAATAAATACCTTTCAGTTTTTCGGGTATTTCGCCCGGGCTATACAAATGTTTCACATAATAAGTGTCCCTACTGGAGTTAAGTAAATCACTGTTAGTTAATGGCAATATAAATTGAAAATCCATATTTTTATTATATGATATCTTGTTAAATATTTAAGTTTCTTTTTTTACAATATTTCTATGTATAAAACTCTTTTTTTATTAATTTCAACGGATAATTGTTTTGTTTGTTTGACAATGACGCCAAAATAAATGAACAGAGTTGTATTTTTAGTTTATATTACAAGCAGTAGTGTAAGAGCGGCTAAACCAGAATAAGGTTGCCACACTTGGCAATTTTCAGTTATTTTTAGCCAAAATTGGAAATCCTTTTTCAATTGTGTGTAAACATTTTTATTGTAAAAAATTTAATTAAATTATTGTAAACTAAATATAATTTATATTAAAAATAAAAAATTGAAAAAATTCTTACTATAAATTAAAATTTGATTATTTTTTTAAATTTTTAAGTTTTCTTTTTATAAGAATAGTTAAAAATTGTTTACTCGTGGCAACACTGGTGGTGGTTAGTAAAATTCGAAACTACCTACACGTCTATAACACCATTTACACTGCATTACCAAGTATGTGGTTTGTGCTATGGTTTAAGATATAGTGAGGTTACAGACACTGAATAAAGGCAATAAACGGAGTGAATAATGGTAACTAGGATATCGCTGAATGTCTCCACTAACAGATGTGAAAATTACTTATTCTAGACACACACCGTATAAATTTCGCTATACAATGCACTGATAATACAGTACCATTTCGAATAACGAATCTTTGGAGAGTTTCTTCGAAACTCAACATAACTATAAAATTCAGCACACTTCGATTTTATTCACCAAACGTCATAAATTCATCACATTTTATAAAAACTCATCACAATAGAAAGTCACCACAACTACAAAATACACCACACTTCAAAAGAAATTCAAATAAAAAATAAAAAAATTTTGCCTTTCGTCTTTCGTGCTTTGGGGTGAAAGATCTCTCTCCAAACTATTAAATTTTCATTTACCAATGTTTCAAAAACGTAAAACTGACTAAATGTATAATTTTGTATGTACCGTATAAACATGCAGCACTAGTAGCTATACTTTGTTATCATTTCGCAGTGAATTGTATTTTTTACCAAGAGTAAGCATTTGTTTTGGAAGAGAGAGCACGTTTTAATAAAACAATTTGCGAGAAATTGTAAAAGTTATAAATTCTGAAAAATTTTCATTAATTATACCGAAAATAGAATGTCTGAGGAAATAGTTAACCACGACACACAGTCCACCTTTAAAAGGAACAAAAAGAAAAAGAAGAACTCGAGATTTTTACGCAATGCCAAGGGGTTTGCAAAGCAGGGTATTTATGGCCGTGGAACCCACATAGAAGATGATCAGTACAACTATTTTATAAATATTTTGGATACCATGAAGAACGGTTTCGAAGATATAGAGGAAAAAGGTATGTAAAGGAAACCGGACAGTTGTGAAAGTAATATTTTAAACGAAATTTTTATTGCAGTTAATATGGCCAACAATGTATTTGAACAGACAAAAGGACAGGAAGTGTATTTGGCCTCCAATCAAATTGTTTGTAAAGCTTTGGAATCTTTACTTGGTTTTGTGGAAGCTGATCAATTGGAATCTTACTTCGAAGTCTTCGCTGACAGCTTTAGGCCAATTTGTTCAGATCGCTTTGCTTCGCATGTATTACAAAAAATGGTGGAAATTTCCTTCCTAAGATCTCTGCACAAGACCGACATAAAGACGGAAGAAGATAAAGACTTAATAGATGATGAAGAAGCCACTGAACCACCTGTTGCTAAGAAAGCCAAATTAAACAAAGATGTTTTAAGTGAAGAAAACTATAATTTGGAAACCGAATTTTCCGAAGAACACAAAACAAATTGCGGAAAATTTGTTTTAAGAGTTGGCAAATTCATGTTAAATAATTTGGAAGACTTTGTATGGGATTCTTGTGCTAACCATATCATGCGTACCTGTATACTTTCACTTTCCGGAATTCATGTGCCCAAAGTAGCATTTGAGAAAGGAGGTGCTGAATTAGCGAAAAATCGTAAAATTTATGAGGTTCCCAGTGAATGGCATGAAGTGGCAAAGGAATTTGCTCAACGTTTGGAAATGTGGCCACAGTTTTCAGACTTTCCCTATCAAGAGCACTCCTCGGCTTTAATGGGTGTTCTTTGTATTGCTTTAAAGGTGATTGATAAGAAAATGTTAAAGAATTTGGGTAAAAAAATTCTAATGGAGGCCCTGCTTAAAGTGGACTATTGATGAGGATGAAAAGCTTAAAAAAATAGAAATTTTGGACGATGAAGAAGAAAGTGAAACTAAGGAGCAGACTAAAGAAGAAGCAACTGTTACAAATGAGGTAAAAATGCCAAAAGTTTTTGAGTATCAGTCTTCTATTATTCTACTAGAAACACTTTTAACGGTGGCTGGTCCCAAACTTTTAACACAAATATATGCCATGTTGTTTACCAATAAATTGGCTTTATTGGCCAAAGAACCTTTAACTAACTTTGCTGTGCAAAAACTTTTAGTGCATATTAAAGAAAAAGAAGATTTTGAGAATATTATACAAGAACTACAGGACCATATAGAAGAATTATTAAAAATTGGTCATACAGGTGTCATCTCTTCACTTTCGGCAGCCTGCTTGCGTTTGCAAGCTAAACAGGCACAACTTGTGGTGGCTTTACAAACAGCATTACACATAAGCGGAGACAAGGAACGTCAGAAATCATTTTTCCTGTGCCTTTTAAAACTGAAACCTTTCGAAATTTTACAACAAGATAAATCAAATTTTGTCCACCTACATGGATTCCTTAATAATACAGGATATTTTACGCTTTAACAAACCTATTTTCATGGTAATTGTATATTAGAGACATCGCCGGACTATTTAGTGACAGTGTTTAATACACCAAATGGTTCTCATATCTGTGATGCATTCTTAGAAAGTAAATTTATTGGTGAAAAGTCTCGAGAAAAGCTGCTTAAACATTTGGAAGGCTTTTATGTGGACTTGGCCATAACTAAATTTGGTTCGCGTGTAGTCGAATCATGTTTTGCCTCAGCTCAAGGAGGCACAAAAAGGCAAAAATTGTTAAAGAATTGGCTGACAAATCGAATATGTTGAAAGGTTCACCGTTCGGTAAATTGATAAATCATAAATTAAGAGTCGATACATACCGCTTATCGGCTACCCAATGGAAGGCGAGTTATCAACAGAAAGAGTCTAAGGCTCAGCAATTGTTTAAGGATATTATCAATTGAGTTAATGCTTTAAGGAACTTAGTTTTATTTTAATTTAGTTTGTTATTGGAAAATTGTGGTTTTCATACAGAACTACGTTTATAATAAACGTTTAAGATATAAACGGCATTTTTTATGCAAGAAAATTTTGTTTATTTATATTTCAAGCGTTTGTTTATTTTATTTAAAAGATGATTAATTTCAATCTGTAGATTTAACTAAAGCTCACAATTATTTCTTTAATCAGTACAATCTAAAGTGTAGCTATTTCATACATCATTGGTTATATTAACACATGGAAAATTTGTTTTTTCTAAATATAGGAAATGAAAATACGTTTGAATTATGTATTAGACTTAATCTTACGTATTTAAAATAATCTAAATCCAAGTATGAGCAATTTATTTAATTAATTAATTTGTAAGTTAAACTACAACACTTTTTATTGCATTGGTTTGTAGTAATGGCTCTATATTTTTACGTTTTGTTATTTAAATTGTTTTTTAAAAACGTAAATCAAACAATATTCAAATAAATTTAATACCACATTAACAATTTTTATTACAATTGTGATTATCAAGCTTATCAGTTGTGGATGGTACAATCGACGAAGGTCATTAAAAATTATTTACCTACAAAAATAAATAATACTTTAACATTGTTTAAATTCTAGTCATTTAGACTTTCATTATAATTTGTTAAGTCAGTCTTTGAAATAATCATTAAGCGAACGCTAGAACAATCAAATTATGAATCGGTTGTTGCAAATAAAAATTCTAATACTCATTGCTACGCAACTTGTGGCAGCATTTGAAGAGTCCATATTTGAAGATGAAGATATATATCGGCAAGCATTACCACCAGCGCCACCACATACGGGCATAACAGCACCGGGTACGAAATGGTGTGGACCGGGCAATACCTCTTCAAATTACGATGATTTGGGCACACAACGGGAAACGGATAAATGTTGTCGCGAGCCATGACCACTGTGATGATATATTAGAGTCACATTCCACTTTGCATGGCCTTAATAATACCGATATCTTTCCCATGTAAGTCTTGAATGAAAAAAAAGGAAATTTATTATTTATCACAATTTAATTGCTTTACTTTTTTCTAGTTTAAAATGTAGCTGTGAACAAAAATTCATTAATTGCTTGCAAGCTGTCAATAATATGGTTTCGAATACTATTGGCCGCCTTTATTATACTGCCAGAAGTATTTGCATTGCCGAGGGCCATCCTATTATAAATTGCAAACAATATATGCAAGGTGCCTTCCGTAGAAGATGTATACGTTATAATATTGATAAGAAAAAGCCTAAAATATGGCAATTTTATGATATGCCCTATTTCACTTTAGGCAGCAAGAAATAAATCATAAGGTAATTCTCTAATTTAATAAATGAATTATGTACATACATATTTATAATATCCTGTATCTTATTTACTCTTTTTATATTTTTTATTTAATATGGTTTATAATAATACCACACAGTTTTAAAAATTTTAAATTTTAATTAAAAAAAAAATACATACTCGTACACGGAGAAATAAAATTCCTCATATTACTTCTGATATTTTGATTGATTTCCTATCGAAGAGGCCTTCTTGTGAATAACAAGGTTATCATACATAATAGGTCATTACAACCCTTGAGTCAGGATTAAGACCTAAGTTTCTCACAACACTTATGTTGAGTGTGTTAATTTTATAGTAAGTGGCGAGACCTACAATTTAAAGTCGATTCCGAACGATAGGTTTTTGAGAAACTTTTCCAGGGAATTTTTTATTTACTCTCCGAATTTTGGCCAGAAATCTGCTAAGAGAAAGTTGCCAAAGAAATATTGTTTCTTACTTCATTTAGCTGGAGATGTCTGCCGTAGGGTTTTAACCGAGGCCTCATGTCTAATAAGCCAACATACTACCTACTAAACTACGGCGACTTAGGGCGCAATAAACTAATCTCTAATCGAAGAATACAATGGAAATTTTCGTTATCTAATTCGTTATGTTTAAGCGATCTTTCATCTATTAAAACTTCTAAAGTAATCTGTCGTTATAAAGTATCGTGTGTTGGGATCATGATAAGCCTATAAGCATTAATAGTTTCTTCTATAGTTTTTGAGATGAGTGAATAACGATATGTTTTTATATAAAATTATTCGGAAGAGTAACTTAAATTTCTTTTAAAGATTAGCTGAAAGTAAATAACATTAGATTGTAATTGTCCTGGTAGTGTAATGTGCTAATTTGTGAGTGTTGGAGTTGTGGATTGGACTCCCACCTAAGACTGTGATCTGTTATACTTTCTTAAGCAAATTTATTGATTTTTTGCAGAAAAAATAAATGCGTGCATACGATTGATTGGTCATTTAAAAAAAATTATAGAAAATAATTGGAATTAAAAAATTGTAATAATACTACAAGGAATATTTGTTGTACCGGCTCTTTCCTTTCTCCTGTAATTGATTTTCTGATATTCCAATATACTTCACTATATGCATTTGAGATTTGAGATATGCATTTGCTTAGAAGTACTTGAATGTAAAGGAAATAGGTAACCACATGGATGCTTTTTGACATTGATCGGCTGATAAAACTATCTGCAGCGGGCACCGACTGGCGAGGATACACAGACGAAAACACAGACGTTAAAAGAAAACTTAAAGAGACTCTCTGTGACATCAATGTAAAGCGTTGTTGCATTTCTGATGATAAATCCGGAACAGAGCTCAGTAATACCGTTTACAAGAAGAAGTAAACTTTTTAAATAAAGAATATTAGACTTCTGTGTGAGGCAATATCACAGAAAATGGAGCTAAAATATCTGGGAATATCACAGGATAGCAAATAGAGGTCATCTCAAGAAAGGCTAAACATTGCAGAAGGCATGCAGTGGAAGTTTATGAACGCAACCCAGCAAATTATATCCTGTATGTATACCATGATGACCTAAGGGACAATTTTTAGGTCATCTCCTAAGTGTTTCCCTTAGTTAAATAAAAGAAAATCAAACCCTAGCCTCCACAAACATTTATAGATGTTATATACCGGATATATTTCATATCGACGCCTCCGTTCTATAACATTCTAAGTCGAAAAAGTGTGTTTTGAATTATAAGCTCTCAAAGTTTTCACGCGCCATAAGACTATATGTGAATTCTAAGTAAATTTTTCCCCTATAACTTCGGAACGGATGGGTGCATCTTAACCTAATTTTGAAAGTATTTAAGTTAGAGAATTTAAAGAACGTTATAGAATGGAGGTGTCGATATTATGCTAGCTATTGATATAACTTCACTGCTTTATAAAAACTAAGGAATAAACAAACGTATTCATTTCTAAAATGTAATTTATTTTATAAAAACTTTTCACAACATCATCTTCAAATATTAAAGTACAAATATAATTTTGTTCTGCATACTTATCGTACTATATATTGTATATTTACTTTTAATTCAAGTATTTGTTTCTTTGGTTAAATAAAAATAAAAAATATTGTATTTAATAAATAAATAAAAAAAAAATAAGTAACATTTGTATATAAATATAATAAAAAAATTAAAAAATCATTGCTGTTATTTTGTTCATTAAAATTCAGCTATAAATAATAGTTATTAAACTAACTAAAAAATAGTATTTTGTCTTTCAGTGAAAAAATAATACTAAAACATAAAGGCTTTTTTAAAGACAAACTAATAACTTTTGTTACCAGAATATATTTTAAATTACAAACAAAAAAAGCAATATTATTTCCATTTTAAATGGAAACGTAATTTTCTTAAATGTATTCTAGTATTAAAAACAAAATCCCACAAAGGACTTGAAATGCCATAACCTAAATCTTGATGGGCGAAATGATGTTGATAATGATACCGTTTCATATGATAAATATGTTTTAAACTAGGACTGCCATAATGTAAATAGTAATGCATCATATCATAACATAAATAGCCAAATAGAGCACCATGCTAACAGCACTCTGGGCCTAGGTAAACACAAGGAAAGGGGAGCATATAAAACAGAGGCTAAGATAACACCTGGCAGTGGTGGAAAAACTAAACGCATAGGATCAAAAGGTACTTTATGATGTAGACCGTGTATTGTAAAATGGAAAGTACATAACCAGGGATGGGTATTAGGTTTAACCTCCATATGAAAGACGTAACGATGCAATGTATATTCCAAGAACGTCCAGAATAATATGCCCAGTAAAAAGTATAACGTCAAGTAGGTTAACTGAAATAATAAGGAAACTTTGATTAAATATTTTGGCAATTTTATAAACGTTACGTTACTTACTTTAAAATTATTTTGTTCCTGTGGGACTCCAAAAAATTCATCGTATAACAGTTTTGTTATGACTGGCACCCAAAATGTAGGCACCAGCCACCAAGGTGTTTTGGTACACATTTCTAAATACCATGGACCAAAAAGTCTTAATGGTCTATCCACTGGTTTGTGTACCCATTCATCGTAGTATTGGGTAATTTTAGGTATTTGAGGTAACATAGCTTTGGACCAATCAACCAAGTGCTGTAAATAAAAAATAAAGCAATTAATACTGAGAAAGGTTTTGGCAAAATATATTTTCATGAAATGATTTTGTATTTGAATAAAACCAGTTAAACCAACTTGTGGGACACAGATGTCCACGTTCTCTGTAGATTACGCGGAGATGAAGGACATTCTGAGGCTATCGAACACATGTTATACTCCCTCGTCTAGCAATTCTTAATTAATACTGAGAAAGGCTTTGAAATATATTGTTATGAAATGATTTTGTATTTGAATAAAACCACTTGGACCAGCTTGTGGGACATGCATAGATGTCCACGTTCTCTGTAGATTTCGGCGGAGATGAAGGACATTCTGAGGCTATCGAACACTTATTATACTCAAAGGCTCGAACTACCCCCGTCTAGCGATTCTTTATTAGCCTTAGCGATAGAAAGTCTATCAGAATTTCGGACTTTGAGAAATTTATGCCGGTTATAAATTGCCACAGATATAAAATAAATTGGCGGGTTTAATGACTTTTTGTATTTGCTTTGCTATGTAATTTCCTCTTCTGTTTTGATTATTTCTTCTTACTCTTTTCAGTTCTAACTAACAGTACAAGCAGCAGCAAGATGAAGACATGTATTTATTATCTAATTAACAATATATTTTTATAATAAAATTCTTAAAAATTCTTTTGAATAAATAAACGTTTTAAATTTAATTTTAAATTATAACATATGTTAGGTTAGATTATAAATAAATCTGTTATAAATATACCATTACACTTAACAGAACTGTTATATCTACCACTTGTACGTACTATTATGACTTACTTTAAAATACAGCCCTGTTGTTACTGAGCAACTTTGTCTGCTCAGTCGGAAAAAGAACAACAACAGGAAAAAATGTCAGATGTGTCAACTAAAGGTATTTTTTTGAAATTCTTTTTGAACAATTTTTTTTTTGATTTTCATTTAAAAAGAAAAATATTTTATTTTTATATTTTCTATACACGATTTTATTGACAAACGAATTAATAAAAGAAAATGGGCTCCAAAACTCAAACCTCAACAATAACTATGAAAACCTTAAGTGGTATTTTTGATCAGCCAAGTAAGTATCAATATGCCGACATTCGACGGTTGCCCAAGGAAACCGTTTAAGTAAAGGGACCAACAAAAAGCATTTCAATTGAAAAAAAGTTTACTTAGTATTAAAAATTATATTTAATTGTTAAAATTTCATATTTTTCAATTTTATGTAGAAATGCATCATAGGCGCGACTTTTTACGTGAGAATAAATTAAATTTGCGGGAACTCCAAAAGTCAACAACGCAAAAATTAACGCAACAGAAAGAAGAACAAGAGAAAAAGCAATTCAAACATATACAAAAATTTCAAAAAATCCGTGAACATTCATTGGCACGCCGTTCTGATTCACAAAATCGCAATGTGGTATCTGGTGCAGGCGGTGGCGGTGGCGGTGGCAGTGGCAGAGGCAGAGGTAGACAATCGAGAATGGACAGCTGGTACTGACGAAGGAGGAGCTGGTGGTGATATGACAAAGAGTTTGGCTATTAAAGCCAAATCAAATTGTATGCCTTATAGAAGAGCTTTTAGCCAACAACGACAGACAACAGCGGAAAATGTACCCTTATGTACATCGTGTTGCTGTAGTCATCAACAACAGGTCCAGAATAATCGAGGGGAACAAGAACAAGTGCCACGTAGTGTAAGTTCAGGTGTCGGTTGCATCGAAAGCTGAATCCTGTGATAAGGAAATACAAACAGAGGATATTAATGATGAAGACTTTCTATACAAAGCTTTAAAAAAGTAAGTAAACTTTTTGTTTTTTTTGATATTTATTTTATTCGTTATAAAAAAAATGTTAATAATATGGAAAAAAAAAAACACGGAAACATATCCGAAAGGTTAAACTGAAAATATTAAGGGGCCGCTACACGTTGCGACAGATCTGGTATCGAAAAGCTAAAAAATGTTGATTGTCATTCAATTAAATTTCGGAAAAGAGAAACGAGTGAAGAAGGCGACCAATCCTGCCCTTTTTTATAACTTTGTTGAATGGATCAATTCGACCTCCGGCTACTGTACTTGCCTTAATTGGTAAGTACACGTCCCTAACCTAATCTAACCTGAAAAAACGACCAACCGTTAAATCAACTTCAACTTGTCCCACAAATCGTAACGTATGGCGGCCGCATAACACCTCTTGGAATGAATTTCAGCTGTAAACTTTACAATAAAATTAAGATTGACATAAAATAAGCTTTTTTCCAGCATCCTCTAATAAATTTTGGCAGGAACTATTTTCTAAATTCTCTTTAATTCTCTTTATAGGTGCAGTTCTTCTGAAGACCAACAAGTTTGTAAACAAAAATCAAATGAATATTTGCAAGTCAGAGACAACAATTCACAACAGCATACTTCGAATCATTATACACAACACTGTGAACCGGAAACGAAATCCATACACTCACGTAACCAAGTGCCTTACATAAATCATAATAATTATGAAAGCGAAAATGCTCACCATGATTATATGGAACAACAAACAGTACGATCTCAGCATTCTCATATAACAAATGGTCACTATCAAAATTATAATCATGAAGACAATACTGATGAGCATGACAACTGTATGACTAAAGATTTAGGACAAAACTTTCAAAATTTAAAATTAGATGATAATTTAAGAACAGATGTAGATCCACAGACAAGTGCCAGAAGTCGTCAGACCCTGTGTTCTACCAGCACTAAAAGAAGAGCTAAATTGGGATGTAATATATTCGAATAAATAAATATAGAATTGAATTTAGAATTTTTATAATATTTTCTCTCTGTTTTTTTTTAAGGTCGTGAAGATTTGCGCCTACCCCGTTATTTGGAAAAGGAAAAACGTGAAAAAGAAGAAGAATATTTACGTGAAATATCTAGGGATCCCAATTGTCCTACAGGTCATTATGCTCTTAGCGAAGAAGAACGTTTAAAAGCTCTCCACAAGGCTGAACAAAGTAATTTACTTTTTTTTTTAATAAAAAAAATGTTCAATTTGTGATGTTATAACATTTTATTTATTTTTTTTTTTTATAGAAATGTCTTCACTTATAAATGAATTAAATCACATGCCCATGACGACCGAAACATTACGCATACGAAATCGTAAACAAGAAATTGAAAAAGAATTGCAACAAATTGAAATGAACATACGTTTGTATTCCAAATCGAAGGTGTATGTTACCGAACCCTCACCACCCATTCAGTATTAAGTCCCTTTTGGGGATTAATTATTTAACAATGGATGTGCTAAACGAAGGTAAACAGTATATTTATTACTTAACTCGAAACGGTTTCTAATTCCCATGTAAATATTAATTATTTGTATTCTTTTTTCTAAGAAATGCAAATAAATTACTTTATATATAGAACATATTCCTTTTTTATAAATGTAGTTAGAATTTATGTAAATCAATCAATATCATACGTAAATATGTCGTAAATATAAACAAATATATCTTATACATGAAGAGATGTAAAACCAGAGCACAATGTAAATTGAAAGCCTTTTTAATTTACCAAGAATCGATAAAAAAAAACTCGTAAACTTTTTTCATAAAATTATATTTTCTTAATATAAAATGTATGGAATGCATCAAAAGCATTGTAGTACAAAACTTTAAGGAAATGTTACTTGTTTTGCTAGTTTCGTAAACTATTAGTATAAACGCCATTAAAAATAAGTTACGTTTTTCTCTCTTCTATTAAATTAACCTATTTCTGAGAGCAATGCAATAATTATTTAAATTTAGCATTTAAAGACTTACACAAAATTTTTATATTTTAGCGTAACATCCACAATTTCAGTCTGGATCTTTCACACAATATTTCTCCATTACAGTCTGTTGTTAGCATTTTATTTCTTTTTATGTCGTACAGCACTTTTAAGTTAGCCTAGCCCTATCCTGCAGACCCGGATTGTCGAAAAAATTTCAATGGCCAAGGAATTCCCATTTAATCGTTGTGAACTATTGATTCTTCGAAATCTTTATTAATCTATCCCTCAAGACAATCTCTGTATTCTATTAAGATCATCGATATTCGCTTTTTTATTGTCCAAGTTTCATACTGTTGTAAGAAATTTATAGGGACTGCGTTCACCCGTGGCATCATAAAGGGCCGCCAAGCGTGCTCAAGTGAGCCTTGTGATATCAGAGCTACCACTACGACCTAAACCTAAAAGAAATTTATATAAATTGTGTTTTAAATCGGTTGGCATGTTCACGGTTTGAAGTACTATAAAGTTAGTTTTTGTAGATTTTATTCCCTGCATTATGTCAAAAACATAATAATTGGCTTCTACTTGTACGACGATAACTACATATTTGTGTTGCTCAAGTCGTAGTATCTATAAAAGACCGCTAGTTTTTGGACGGCTATTGCCGTCATGCCACATAGTAAACTTCACTTTGACGGCTATAGACAACGTGTTAGCTAACATTGCAAACTTTACTTTGACAGCTATAGGCAACGTGTTAGCAAACATTGTATGTGGTACCAAGACGTTTCTAACTCTAGTCGCAGTATCTATAAAGGGCCGTTTGTTTTTGGACGGCTATTGCCGTCATGCCACATAGCAAACTTCACTTTGACGGCTATAGACAACGTGTTAGCAAACATTGTATGTGGTACCAAGATGTTTCTAATTCGTATAATTCTACTCTATCTCTTCAGTTTATATGTTTTTACGGATTAAAATTTTATAGTGTTCGATAGTTAAAGTTTTACGAACTGCTTTGCAGTCACGATGCATTTTATTTGGTTACGATATCTGAACTGGCAATCATTAATGTACTCCGATATTTATATGAAAACTATCTCATCCGACGAACTTGGTCCCGCCCAAAATTGATTTTTTATTGCCCAAAACAGATCACATTATATATTTATTGTAATACGCAGAATACCGAATCTTCTCTACGAACTTACCACCAAATTGGATTTGTCTAAGATCACTATGTCCCTAAATAGTCAATTTTAAAGGTTTGCCACGCCTACTTTTTGCTATATCGATTTTTTTTAACCATCTAAACCTGATAAGTTTTCGAACAAAAAAAGAATGGTTAAAATTGGTTGAGTAGTTTAAGGGCTATAGGTATCACTTGAAGGGTTGTCACGCCCATTTTTGGTGGAATTGTCGATATCGACTTTACGAACTTACCCACCAAAATTTTATTCGTCTACAATCAATATGTACTTAAATATTCAATTTTAATGCTTTGCCACGCCCTCTTAACATTTAGGGATATGAAAAATAGATGTTGTCCGGTTGTCAGACCTACCGGATATGCACACAAAATTTCATGAAAATCGGTCTATCAATATAAAACAAATGTTTTATAAAACGTGAAGTCGCCGTTGTCTAGTAGATAGTGTATTGACTTATTAGGCGTGAGGCCACTGTTCAAACCCCGGAGCAGACATCAAAATAAAAATATGAAAATATTTTTTCGCAGATTTCTGCCAAAACTTCTAAGAGTAAATAAAATCGCCATGAATTGGAATTGCTCAATATCTGTCGTTCGGAGTCGAATTTAAATTGTAGGTCTCGCCACTTATGTGTAAAATTAACACACTATACATAAGTGGTATTGAGAATCTAGGTCCTACTCCTGACTGAGGGGTTGTATTGTACAATTATGTATGTAGGACACTGATATAAACAATTAAGTTTGTTTTCTTTATTTTCGCCAGGAGAAAACTGTCGATAACAGCAAAGCTGTGGCAACAAAAACTGAAAGTGCTGTATTACAGGTATTCCCCGACTTACTACCGAGATAGGTAACTGGTCATCGGTTGTAAGTCGATTAATTCGTTAGTCGAATTTCATATAAAAAATGTTTTCATTTAATTTTTAGGATGATATAAAATTATTCTCTTAAAGAAAATTCCGACTTAGCTAAAGAATTTTTATAATTTTAGGGATTCCCCGCGACTACATATTTACATACATAATTGGTCATTACAACCCTTCAGTCAGGATTATTGACCTAGTTTCTCACACTACTTATGCTGTGTGTGTTAATTTTATACATAAGTAGCGGGACATACAGCTTAAAGTTGACTCCGAACGACAGATTTTTTGAGAAGCTTTTCATGGCAATTTTATTTATTCTCAGAGTTTTTGCCAGAAATTTGCTGAGAAGAAATCATCGAAAAATACTTTTTGTATTTTATTTTGATGTCTGGCCTGGGACTTGAACCCTGGCTTTACGTCTAATAAGCCAACACACTACCTATTAGACCACGGCAATCTCTACATATTTATCTTCTTTAAATATTTTCTATGCAAAAATGGTCGTAAGTGGGGATAGTCGTAAGTCGAACGGTCGTAAGTTGGGGACTACCTGTTTTACGTGTTTTAATTCAGTTTTGAATTTCTCAATGTTAAGGTTAACTTGGCCTCCGGGTATTGTAGTTGGCTCATTTGACAAGTACACATCCTTTAGCCTAAAACCTAGCGTTTGATTTTATTGGTCAATTGAAGATTTATTAAAAACTTCAACTTAATTGAAAATATTTTTATTTGGAAAACAATATTCTTGTCCATAGCCAAGACATATACATACCGATGGCTTAATATAGAAAGGTCGGTCATATCTTAATTTTTCAGTACTTTCCAGGAGAAGGAAAAAACTTAATAAAATCTAAAACAAAAATGTTATAAAAAAACTGTAAATACAGTTTCAATCACAAAATAACGAAAGTATATACTATAGATGAAGTCTTCACTCGGTACAAAAAACAGCGTTGACAGAAGCTTCGATAAGAAAATCATCAAATACAGAAAAAAAAAATTATAATTTTTTAATACAAAATTTTATTTAAAAAAACAAATTAAAATATATTAACATAGTACACGGTGCAACAGTGAAAATAGAACCGAGTTACTACATAGTCCATGTTATTCAGTTAGTTGTTGAGAACTCAAAAATAAATTTTTTTATATTTCTCGAACCCTCCAATCTTGTTTTATTTATAAAAACAGTTTATTTTTTACTTTACGCACAAATTTCTGGATTACTCCAACATTTCTCAACCTATTTCCAAAATTTCCCCCAAATGAAAAGGGGAGAGATGGACCTTTAAAAGGGTATACTTATATCTATTATTCGACTTAATAGATTGTGATTTTTGATGAGGTAAACTTGGAAAATGCGATTTTTTTTCATATTTTTTTCAGATTTGTGGGCTCATAGTAGCAAACTTTACTTAAAAAGTATGAAATAAGTGATGACATTCTGAAAGTGACTTATGTTGTGAAGTGATTCACACTTTGTTTGATCAAATCGAACAAAAATTACTGTAGTTATTGTATAAATAGTATAACAGTCGTGTTATTTTTTTTATTATATATGTCATATCATGAAATAAAATTTTAGAATTTTTGACGGAACTTGATTGTTTATCATAATATGTGTCAATTTCATGTTTGAGCGACCATCACAAATATTACCCGATTTCTGGTGTCACTTGACTGTTAACTGTTAGACTTTTTAAAAAATAACTTCGGTAAACTTCATTAAGTAGTACAATTAGTACTCACTTGAAATAAAAAAAATCATAATTTTTATAAATAAAAATCATAATTTAAGAAAAAAATATCATCAAATCATATTTTGGTTGAAAAATCATCAAAAATATGATAAAATCATCATTCTGGCAAAGAGTCAAAAATATTTATTAAATTTTATATGAGTTAGGTCTTTTTCTTTTAATTACTGTAAGTCAACATAGAAAGCAGAATTTTTCAGAGGATGTGTATGAGGGTTTTGTCTACCAGAATATTTAAAAACACCGAGTTTTAAAAAAAATGACTACGACCTTTCTATATTAAGCCATCGAGACACTCTTTATATACGAAATCCGCAAGTTATTACTAAAACAAAGAAATTATAAAAAAAAATTTTTTATTACGATTTTTTTTTTAAGAACTTTTCAATGTGCTCCATCATTTTCTCAGCATATAATCTTTAATGCTTATAATATTTCTCATTTCGCCTTCATATATTTTTTTGTATGCTAAATAATAATCGATTGTATTTACAATATCAATATCGATGCCAACAGAGACATGGCTCAAGTAGTTGTTGTTTAGTTGGTTAACAAAAAATAAATAAATAGAACAATTTTGAATATCATTTTACAACATGTACATACAAAAGTGTTCAAGTTTGTTTAACTCTACAGACTGGAAATACTAACTAACTAACCTTTAAATAAAACAATGTTATCTTATCTTATTTCCCTGACTAAAATGGGTAAAGAAAACTTAGTTGCAATGTTAGAAAACAAAAACAACACAGCATATGTATTAAATATAAATACTAAAGTACATATGATATATGATTTACACTTGAATATGAATACGAAATTTTTATTTGTTTTTATATCTAGTATACGGGGCCTCTAGTTATTAGTAAATAGTATAGAGCATGTGTTATAAAAGCTTAAGAAAATATTTGACAAAAAAAAAAACAAAAATTGTCATGTGCTTTGATGATTCACTATTAGCCGCTTATAATAGGCGTGTGTGGGAGGGATATTCTTTAGAAATTTGATAAACTTACCTCCATGCTTTCGTCAATTAGTTCATTAGTTTTGCTGCTACAACTAATGCTATTCTTACTATTGCTATTGCAATTGTTGTTGGCATCATTATCTGATTCTTCAATGATTTCAATGTTCTCCTTTATAATAGTAGACCCCGCATGACCATTGCTAAGGCCATTTAATTTGCTTTTAGGATTTGCCGTTTCCATTTTATACTCTTGCATTAGGTACATGGCGGCATCTGAATGTGGCGGTGCTTTCATAAAACGTGATGTCATATCGTTATTTTGCAAACCTTTAAGCGTATTAATACCGCCCGGATGCTTATGTAAAAATCCGGAGATGTCATAGTAATTTTTACGATATTTCACTATAAATTTGTTGTTGCTATTACTGGTACTTTCTTCTTCGGCCATTTGTTGTACGCGTGTGGCATTTGTGGACAATTCTGAATTTGGTGTCATTTAAGGGATTTTTTTTTTTTGACTGAACGCGAACGGTTATTTTTTTTTTTTCGTTTTCAACTGCAAATATTAAATAAAAAAAAAATATAAATTTTTATTTTAATTTGAACTACTTTTTAATATGTTTAATACACTTGTTGCTGTTACTGTTGCTTGTTGTAAATGATAAGTAATTGTAAATGTAGGAAATTGTAAAAAACCCCATTGAATGTAAAATATTTTTTATTATTATTATTATTATAAAGTTCAATGAATGTTTTTAATTATTCAATATAGAATTTATTATTATAATTCATGTCATTTTTTTTTTTTTTGTTTTTGTCTAAAATTATCTTAAAAATTGTATCACACTCGAGTTGAAGTGTTGTAATATTATCAGAACGGTACTTTAGAAAAACATGTTATTTGTTGACAGTTAAACATGCTATATTAATAGAATATTAGGAGGTTAGGTTAGGTTAGTTGGTCCTGACCCCCTAGTCTGCCACCTCTATGGCCTCATCAATGGATGGGTCATGGAGAAAGAGCAGTGGCATTGGGGGAAGGGATCCGGTTGTTTTGTTTCTAGGTGTCTATGGTCTGCTGTAGACAAGGATGTCTGAGTTTTACATGGGTACCTGTCCAGGGGACTTAATCCCATGGTGGTCTTCGCACTGGATGAAAATAGTGCGTAGACCAACGCCCCTACTATCATGCTGTAAACATTGACTATAGCCAGAAAGTAGGTACCAATTCGAAGTCATGCTATTTGGACATGACCTCCCTCTTGTTTAGGGTTCGGAGACTATCTAAACTCCTTCAATTACGTTAAGGATGTACCGCTACACCGTACTCGTGCACTCCCCGCGATTTAAGTTTAAACCACAGCCACCACGTTCTCCCCGAGGGGACCTCATCATTGCTGGGCAGGAACAAGTCCCTGGGGCTCCCAGCACCCGTCCAGATTAAGACCTCTGGTGGTCAGGCTTCGCAGCCAAGCAAGACCAGACTGTTGCCAGTTGAACCCCAAACAGTTCCTGACTGGTAGCAGCACACTTAGTCGCCTTTTACGACAAGTATGGTGTTCACGGTGGTGGTATTCCATCCCTTCCCGCCACCACACGGTTAAAGCCTGCTGTAGACAGTAAGAGAACAGGTTGGCTCCTGGGCTCGGTTGCCAGCTTAAGGTCGTTTGTTGGTTTTATCGCGGGGCACTGCGAAATTAGGCCCAGCCGGACTATTGCGGGGTATGTTGCGATGAGGAGGAGTTGGAGACTATCGAACACCTCCTCTGTAACTGCCCAGCCCTTGGTAGATTGAGATTGATGGCCCTTGGCAGGGTCTTCTTTGGGAGCTTGAATTTAGTGTCGTAAGCCGACATCAAGGCTCTCCACAGATTCATTAGTAGTTTAGGCTAGTTGAGAGATGCTAGGACTTCATTGGAATAATCGCGCTCTTCCACCCTTTTTGTTGTGGCAGGTCTGTGTGATTCCTCCGCTTCCCACTCCCCCCCTAACTCAACCTATCGGTCTGTAGTTCTTCGGTGTTATGTGGCTTGCTTTTCCTGCTTTGGGAATAAAAACTAATCTCAACTCTTTCCACTCTTCAGATACATACATACATAATTGGCCATTACAACCCTTCAGTCTGGATTACGGCCTAGCTTCTCACACCACTTATGTTGTGTGCGTTAATTTTATACCTGAGTGGCGGGACCTACAGTTTAAAGTCGACTCCGAACGACAAATTTTTGAGAAGCTTTTCATGGCAATTTTTACTCTCAGAGTCTTTGCCAGAAATCTGCTGGATTTGTCAGGAAGTCGCCGAAGAAATATTTTTCGTTTTGATGTCTGACCTGGGATTTGAACCCGGGCCTTTTGTCTTATAAGCCAACACACTACCCACTAGATCTCTTCAGATATGTAACCCAAAGCTATTCATTTGATATGCATTATCGTGTAAATTACATCCATTCCCGGCAATTTGTAGGGTTTGAATAACTTGATTTCCCATGCTATTCTTTCTGTCGTTATTATGTTGTCTAATGAGTCTCATTTTCTCTCTGCAATGGTTTGAATTTGACTCCTCAACTTGCTTTGCTTTCCTTTCAACGTTAACACACCCCAGGAAGTGAATCTCTATTACTAATTCAAGCGATTCCTGACTGCTTTTGAAGTGGTCAGCATTAGATATAATTTATAGGCCTGCCAACTTAGGCTTCTTTGAAAGTATTTTCAAAGCCTCGCAGACAACATATTCACGGATTTTCGCTCAGGGATTAATACGTCTTTTGTAGGAATTGAAACTCAGTTACTAGAGTTACCAAAGGAAGCAGCGAAGTATCTATATATTCTGCACTCAAAATTCCAAAATTGTTGGTAAAAAAAATAGGCCTTCATTACGGTCATTGATCTGGCCTTTTGAGCAATAGATATTAATATTTTTGTATCATAACGAATAAGTATTGAAGCCTCTTTAGTTTGGGGTAGAATGAACAAGTTTGGATGCCGCGAAATGTTTTTCAAACAATGGAAGGTCCAAGAAATATATTATTTTCGTTATTGAGAGGTGTAAAAGCACAGCAATCCACATAGATCATC
The DNA here is from genome assembly GCA_014635995.1 of Sarcophaga peregrina. Classification (NCBI taxonomy): domain Eukaryota; kingdom Metazoa; phylum Arthropoda; class Insecta; order Diptera; family Sarcophagidae; genus Sarcophaga; species Sarcophaga peregrina. Next base: position 89,207,200 of record CM025793.1, read on the forward strand.
TTTTTACTGTTTACCATAGCCGTGTGGCTCAGATAATCTTCAAGATGCTGTGCGTTGTTAGTAAGAACAAGTCTCCGCAGCCATGTGTTGCCTTCTGAGATACATTAGCGTAGTAAGTCCTTTTACTATCTTTGATTTACTTCTAGATAGTTTGATGCATGACTTGTAATTGCTTACGAAATGTTTAGATTAATTAATGTTCTGTAAATCAATCGATCGATCTATGTAACATAGATAAATAAATAAAGGGAAACTCTTGTGCAGCCCTTTCGCTGACCAACTTCTTCTTTTTCCCTGATTTTGGTGGAACTTGGTCAATACAAAGACTGCGTTCACCCGCGGCATCACAACGGGCCGTTATGCGTGCTCAAGTGAGCTTTGTGGTAACAAAGCTACCACTCTGACCTAATCTAATCTAAAGTAAAGTGGAAAAGTAAAAATTTTTTAATATTTCTGACCAATGGTTTCAAAAATTAGTTGCTCATTAGATGATGCTTTTATCTGATATATAGAATTGGTGAAGTTTGAAAATGTTGTTATTGTTCAGAGTTATTACAAATCAATGTGTGATCAAGATAGAAGTTAATTTGCGACTCCTAGGCAACAGTCCAGCTCTAATGGTACCTAGATTTAATACATGAGAGATATTGCAGAATTTCTAATGTATTGAAAGCTTAAACTCAAGTAGTATTATGAGTTGTCCTAAAAGTATTGTGATGATTGGGAAAATTGGAAAATAGGAGGAACATTTTAAGTATATCGCAACCGTTTCTGAGGGAATCTCTATACAAAATGTGAGGTTTAAATATTAACAAATATTTTGAAAATAGGTGGTGTTACCAATTAATAATACAGAGGTTCAACAGACAAATGCCTAATGACAGCAAAATAAGTTGGGTTGATCATAGAATTTTGCTTCTTAAATTTTTACTAATCGGTATTCCTGATACTATTCATCGTTGGCTAGACTCTTACCTCTCTCTTAGGACTCAGCAGAAGGTATTGTTTAGGAATGTATTGTCTAAGACTGTATATGTTACTTCTAGTGTTCCGCAGGGTAGCCATTTGTGTCCTTTACTGTTTTTATTGTTTCTGAATCTTCTTTTTGCTGTTTCTGATTGTAATATGCTGATGTATGCTGACGACGTTAAATTATTTTATACTTTTGATGATGATCATGGCCAGGCTGTTCTTCAGCGAAATATTGATTTGTTTGTAACTTGGTGCAGGATTAATTTAATGGATCTGAACTTGAGAAAGTGTAAATGCATGGTTTTCTCTTGCAGGGGTGTAGTTTCGTCCACATATGTGATTAATTCTTACCATTTGGAAACTGTGACTACATTTCTTGATTTGAGAGTATTATTGGATATTAAATTGTCGTTTCTTGATCATATTAATTTGATGATTGGCAAGGCTCGGGCTGTTCTTGGTTTTGTGAAAAGATGGGCGAGGGCATTCATTGATCCTTATATAACAAGACTACTGTACATTTCACTTGTTAGACCTATTTTAGAGTATGCGTCTGTTATTATATCGTTGTCATAGTGATTCAATAGAGCAGTTTTTATTATTCTGTTTACGTGGCTTAAGATGGGATTTTGCCAATGGGCTTCCGTCATATGAGTATAGATTACATACATAATTGGTCATTAGAACCCATCAGTCAGCATTATTGACCTAGTTTCTCACACCACTTATGTTGTGTGTGTTAATTTTATACATGAGTAGCGGGACCTACAGTTTAAAGTCGTCTCCGAAAAAATACAAAAAATTTTTTTTGTATTTTGTTTTGATGTCTGGCCTAGCTCTGGATTAGCTTTGATAAAACTTCTAACTTTGGAACGTAGAAGGGCTGTTTTAGGGGTTTGTTTTGTTTTTAATCTGGTTAAAGGTGTTATCGATTCTGAGTTTTTGATTTTCACGGCACTATTGTCCTCTTTCTTTAGATTTCTATAGAACGAATTATGGTTGTAATTTTCCTTTTCGTAGATTATGTTACGATTTTAGCGTGCATTATGATTTTATAGATTTTAATTGTAGTGTTTGTAATATAAAACATAGCTTATATGCTGGCATTATTTTGTAAATTATTGTATAAAAATAGACTTTTGTTCTTGTCTTAGATAGTTCCGTTTTATTGTTACCTTATTCAGCTTGTGATTAAGTTCTGTAGCTGTTTGCCATAACTTTTTCCTTACCCGCTACAGTCCGGACTGTAGTGTGTACGTATCCCTACCTAATGGGGACGAGCCCTCCGCGGTCGGGTGAGGGTAGGGTGGGTTAGTGTGAGGCTGGGGACGTTCAAAAAAAAAAAAAAAGTTGTCTTCACCGACAGTTGGACTTTGATTAATAAACAATTCTTCTTAAACAATATAAATATTAACAAAAACGTCTTCCACATTTTTCTTTTGGAACTCTGCTAGCCCCAACAGTTGTTGAATCATTGAATAAATGTAAACTTTAAAGTTACATTGTATAGGGAGGGCTACACAATTTTTTGTAGAATATTTTGTAACGTGCTGTTGCTTAATAATAATTTTTTTTATCGTTATCATTGTAATGTAAAAAATTTTTTCATAGAATTGTATTACAATAGGTTTAATTGTTATTGTAATTTTTAAAAAATTAGTCAATATTTTACATGTTGTACTTGCTTAGTTTCTCGTATTATTATTGTATCGATTGTATTTGCTTTTAATGTCCTTTTTTTCTTTAATACTTTCAATGCCTGCCAATCATATTTAATTAATTATATTCACACTTTTTTTTTGTTCCTTTTTCCTTATTTATTGGTTTATTATATGTACATAGTTGCTGTAAGTAAATGTTTACTGTCATAAATTGTTTTTTAATACCCTCGTGGATCTATCTATAATCAATCTGCAAACTCCTCTACCTGTTCCATTATTTTTCAAGAATTTCTTCTATTGTTTGTTATTTTTTGTTTTTATTATTACTTTAGGGTTGTTACCTTAACTGTACGTTGTTTTATGTGTTTAGTGGCAGAAGGAGACACCTTAAAGCTGACCCCAATCAATCAACAGCAATATTAAACGTATACCCTATGGTTTTACTTTTGTTTTGTATTGAAATTTTCTTACAAGAATTATGATAACTTTTTTTTAAAAGTTTATTTATTGCATGTAGAATAAGTACACGAGTTATTTAGTTTATTAGGTTTAGAAAAAAGTAATCCATTAAGACTTAGTCCAAATTAAAACAACATTAAAAAGCCTACTTTATTAGAATTTCTATTGAATTTCTATGTATAGTGCAGTGCAGTGCACGTAATGTTATGTCTTTCATGGGGAAAGTTATAGATTTTGTTTATTCACTAAAGTGTTAAGGAATAATATCAGTTTAGATTAGAGGGGTAGTCATGTTCTAGAGTCGTAGAGTTCTTACTCTACCTCTAACAATCACATTTCTTGTAATACAACGACTTGCTAAGGCTAATTTCTAAGACAGAGTGTCACGTAAAGCGTTTTGTAGAAACTTATTACTTTGGAGGTCGCCGTGGTGTAGTAGGTAGTGTGTTGACTTATTAGACGAAAGACCCGAGTTTGAATCCCAGGTCAGACATCAAAACGAAAATTTGAAAATAATTTTTCGGTGACTTCCTCTCTGCAGATTTCTGGCAAAAACTCTGAGTGTAAAAAATTGCCATGGAATGCTTCTCAAAAAAAATGTGTCGTTCGGAGTCGACTTTAAACTGTAGATCCCGCCACTCATGTATAAAATTAACGCACACAACATAAGTGGTGTGAGAAGTTAGGACGTAGTACAATGGGTCAATTCGACCACAGAATACTGTACTTGTCAGAATTTACAAGTAAACGTCCTCTAACCTAACCTAACCTATTACTTTTCATGTTGTTGAAATCGAATCGATTTTGTTTAAGTCGCCGTGGTCTAGTAGGTAGTGTGCTGGCTTATTAGACGTAAAGCCAGGGTTCCAGTCACAGGCCAGACATCAAAATAATAAAAAATACAAAAAGTATTTTTTCGGCGATTTCTTCTCTTTCTCTTCGTGTTTCTCAAAAACCTGTCGTTCGGAGTCGACTTTAAACTGTAGGTCCCGCCACTTCTGTATAAAATTAACATCTACAACATAAGTGGTATGAGAAACTGCGGGCTTCTTGGGGACCATTGCTGTAGACTGTCTAATGGTGAAGGTATAGCACTGCAACTGGTTTCCTTACCGTTCGTATCTTCCCTCTTTCTACCTTTCCTAAACCCTGAGTGCTGGTTTTATAAAAAAAAGAGTAAAAATTGCCATGAAAAGTTTCTCATAAAATCTGTCGTTCAGAGTCGACTTTAAACTGTAGGTCCCGCCACTTATGTATTAAAATTAACACACACAACATAAGTAGTGTAAGAAACTAGGCCAATAATTGTGACTGAAGGGTTGTAATGATCAATTATCTAGTATGTGATCAGTAACTCACGATAATGCCTGGTCGAACCGAGCCCACAACTTTCTCACATTCACATTAACACGTTCACGGCGGAGCGTATCACGGTGGCCCGCATTAAAATGCAATTGATCAAGTTTTTAGACGATACATAAGGTCAAATATTTATATCTTTAACATTTCGGCTGTCGAAAAAAAATACCTGAGAGTTACGTTCCTTTAAATGCATTTATTTTTAAAAGCAATTTTAATTAATAACGTCTTATAAATATAACAGCCACCCGTAGGCGACAAGCATGAATTAATGTGTTAATACACAACTCACTAGATCACTGGCATACCCTAATTTACATATATCGAGTAGTATTGGGAAACCATCAATTAAATGCAGTGATATTAAATTAAATCCCTTCCTATCTCTATTGCTGGCTTTAGTTTCAACATTTCCCCATGCTTCTGCCTCTGTTTAACTTGTTTTCAAGTGAAATTTTTATATGTTGACTGTCAGTTAATGCCATTTTTGACATCTGGCAATGCTTATGAAGTTCAGTTGTCATCAATAATCAAGTATTTGATGTGAAAATTATTTATATCTGAGCTTCAAGTAATCACCAATCGGGTGAAGTCAGTGAAATGTGCTCAAGACCCACTTTTTTGGAAGCATTAGCGCCTGGTCATCTCTGGCTGTGTTTAATTTAAATATTGAAAAGGCAAAAGATGCTAATGCTTTTAAGCTTTAAAATGGCTGGTGCCAATAAATTTTGGAGGTGTAGGAGAAAGTTGCTTCATTTTATAACGTTCTAAATGTACTTATAACATTTTAATGTTCTTGAGTTTTTAAATTTTCGGTGTCGACTTTAAACTGTAGGTCCCGCCACTTCTGTATAAAATTAACACACACAACATAAGTGGTATGAGAAACTGCGGGCTTCCTTGAGGACGATTGTTGTAGACTGTTTAATGGTGAAGGTAAAGCACTGGCCATTTTATAGTCACCAGTAGCAACTCGTTTCTTACCGTTCGTATCTGCCCTCTTTCCACCTTTCCTAAACCTGCACAATGAACTGCATGAGTAGGGGTCATCCCCTGAGTGTTGGTTTAATAAAAAAAAAAAATTCTACATTCTCCAACTTAAATACTGTCTAAATTTGGTTAAGATGCGCCGATCCATTGCGCAGTTGTAGAGAAAAATCTACTTAGAATACTCATATAGTCGTATGGCGCGTGAAAACTTTGAGAGCTCTGAACCCAAAACATATTTTTTCGAATTAGAATATTATAGAACAGAGGCGTCGATATAAACCAGTGTCCCAATGCCTATATATATTTTTTAATTCTATTGATTTTCATTAAAGCAAGTGCACAAAGGTGCACTCAACTACTTTAACGCCATTATAACCGAATGCGGTATAAAGAAAAAAGGATTTGTTTTCGACAACCGTTTGTTTTACACCATAATCGTCTTTTTCGTAAAGTAATCCACAATTAATTTGTTCTTTGGCCATATTATTCGAATATACAACACTCTGCAGAACTGCTTTCACTCGCATACAATACGGCGGTAGCGTAAATTCATTGAATCTGGCATTACGTTACAGAAAGAAAATTTCTCCTCTTACATTACTATTAGGCCTAAGGCCTAATTACCTAGCTTTCCAATATACATACATACAATACATATGTACGTATGTATGTCATGCGAGTAATTCGATTGTTCAAAGTAATATTTATTTTCCATCAGATTTAAGTAAAATTGTGTATAAAATCGGTTTAATTACATCAATAACAAGTTCCACTACAAAAATCTATTTTCTATGTTACTCTCCCTAATTAGAATTTTTTTCCTTTTTTTTTTTTGATTAACAATAAAGTTATTTGGTAATAATCATTATTATAATAATAATAATAATTATTATTAATTATTATTGTTATTGTTTTTGTATTATTGTGTTACAATTCATAATTTATGCGTGTTTATGGATTGACATTAACTTTCATGTACAATATTGGTATAGTCTTTCGATAATTAATTAAATAGAAATTGTTTTTTATTAAACAATAATAGCATGACCGTATAATTTTCTTATCCTTAAAGCCATTTATAAAACACAACGAATATACTTTAGAAACAATAAAACCAAAAGTCAGTAATAATTATGTAATTCCGTTGATAATGTTTTATTAATTTACTAGCAGATTGTTGTACCCGGCGTTGTATAGGTTTTAAA
>CM025794.1:3020575-3040309 GCA_014635995.1 Sarcophaga peregrina
CGACACCTAATCAGCCTTACAGCTTTTCAACTAGAAAGAAATACATCTTGCTTAAGGCTTAGAAAATAAATTTCAAGGGTCCTATATCATTCGTTTGATAGTAATTTTTGTAAAGCTCTGTAAACAGTCTGTTTTTGTTGTCTAATTCATGAATAGAACTTCTCTCAATCAAAAGTAGGCTTCTCTTATAAGGTCCCATTGTAACATGGCTAATGTCCAAGAATGATAAACTAAAGATTACGCCATCACGCACACAAAATTAAAACTTTCTTGAATCAATGACGTCATGCAAATTGTGTTCCTATTGGCTAATAATAATTTAAGTTATATTGCAGGGTTGCCAACTGCTTTCCCTTAGTGCACACATTTTTCAAAAGAAATGTTAATTTTTACATATGAAAAAGGCTTGAAAGCCTTTAAAATAGCCCAACTACGTCATCTAACGGAAAATCATGCACAAGGCGTAATCTTTACTTTATCATTCTTGGTTACAGGCTATTTCGCTGTACGTTTATAATTCCTAGTCGGCATGTTCCTATTAATCTGATACATACAGTGATGGTAAAAAGAAACTGTACATTAAAAAAATATAATATAAAAGTATTGCCAAATTTTTTTCAGCACCCTCCTTAAGTGATAAAAGTTGAGTTGGTTAATCGTTAGAATTTTATCCATAGTGTGCAGCTTTTTTTGACGCTCACTGTACGTACTTATGTACTTATGAAATTGATCATTACAACCCTTCAGTCAGGATTAAAACATAGCTTCTCACACCATTTATGTTGTGTGTGTTAATATCTATACATAAGTGGCGGGACCTACAGTTTAAAGTCGACTCCGAACGACAGATTTTTTTGAGAAACTTTTCATAGCAATTTTATTTACTCTCAGAGTTTTAGCCAGAATATCTGCTGAGAAGAAATATCGGAAAACATACTTTTTTTCTGTATTTTATTTTGATGTCTGCCCTAGGTCTCGAATCCTGGCTTTACGTCTAATAAGCCAGCACACAACCTACTAGACCACGGCGACTTCAACTCATCTCACACAATAACAAAAAAGGCGGGTTTGTTCCATTATGTGATATGTGGACGGGCAACTTTAGATGTTGTGCATAAGTGGTGTGAGAAACTGCGGGCTTCTTGGGGACGATTGCTGTAGACTGTTTAATAATGAAGGTATAGCACTAGCCATTTTATAGTCACCAGCAGCAAATTGTTTCCTTACCGTTCGCATCTTCCCTCTCTCTTTCCACCTTTGCTAAAAACCTGCGCAATGCACCATATGAGTAGGGGTCATCCCCTGAATGCTGGTTTATAGAAAAAACACACACTGTAGGAATCTACCGATATAACCTAAAACTGCTTTAGTATAGCTGCATGCTTTGTTGCCTATATCTTACCATACTCAGCCAGCAATAGTTCCTAAGGCAGTAGTGCAAAGAACAATCCAAAGTTCAAAAGTTCTAAAAAGGTTCTGCATAATCACATTGATGCGTAATCTGTTTACTTTTATGATCACTTGGATTACGGTTACTGGGTGATGTAAATTATTATAATGGAATCAATTCAAAGTTTTCGTTGTAATATCAATATCACTTCTGCATAAAATTAACACACACAACATAAGTGGTGTGAGAAACTACGGGCTTCTTGGGGACGATTGCTGTAGACTGTCTAATGGTGAAGGTATAGCACTGGCCATTTTATAGTCACCAGCAGCAAATCGTTTCCTTACCGTTCGCATCTTCCCTCTCTTTTTTCTCCTTTCCTAAAAAAACATGCACAATGCTCTGCATCAGTAGGGGTCATCCCCTGAGTGCTGGTTTTATAAAAATAAAAAAAAGAAGCCAGTCAAGGGTCAATAAAATATATCCAACTGAACTGTACTCAAGATTTGGGCATGACCACAGCTTCTGTACTAGGGATGCCAATCGGGAAATCCCGAAACCTGAAATCCCGGGATTTTCGGGATTTACAAAATCCCGAATCCCAGGATTTTTAAAAACTTGTCCCGGGATTTTTCGGGATTGTGAATTTATATGTATTTTGACCCTACAAAAGTTCCTGAAAAAAAAATTCTATATCACTTGACTTCAATAATAGCATCTCAGATGAGGAAAACCCTGCTTCCATTGATAAAAAATTATTTGATGGCATCGAAGAATGCAAATGCCCTATAAAACGAGTTAATATGGTAACTGATTTAGATACTCAACTGTCCAAGGAAATAGATTTATTTACATCAGGAGGTGAATATTTATTTTACCAACAAATGTTGATTGCGAGAACTGTTTTTCTGGCAGGGTATGTTGACAACAAAATTTGTTCAAACCTATCAGATCACATGTTTGATGCTTTAATCTTTTCGTCGGAATCCATATAATTTTCTTAAAACTATTGTATTTGCATATACATAATTGGAATACAAACGATTTTGTTAAAAAAATATTTTTATTATTAAGAGAAAATCGCGATTTTTTCCTTGATTTTTCGGGATTTTAGGATCCCGAATTATCCCGAAATATCCCGGGATTTCGGGATCGGGATTTACAAAATCCCGAATCCTGGGATTTATAAAAATCGATCCCGTTTGGCATCCCTATTCTGTACCCCTATTACTATGTGTGTCAGTCCCATTGCCTTATTCGTTGTCACTTTATTTGCCAATATGTCTGGTGGTAGCAAGTTAAGACTAGCACGAAATATTTTAGATGATAATCCACTCCAAAAGGATTATCATTCTCATAATATATTTTAATAGTCGGTTTGATGATTTTTCGTATCATTGTCTGTAGATTCCATTGCCACGCAGCGGGTTCTATAAATTAAACCCACTTGGATAAAAAATTCTATCTCAAGATTTTCTAATTCATATTGTTACCACCCTAATGAAAATTTCTTAAAATATTAATTTTTCTTTTTGGTTTCGAAATATAGTGGGGGTTGTTAACTGGGTTATTTCGTTTTCGTATTTTGTTTTGTTTTTTCTCTCTGTGTTTGACAAATATTACAAAATATGTTTGACATTTTTCAGGATTATCGAGGTGTTTTATTTTAATCCACTACCAAAACAAATTCAATTTTTTCCTTCTTTTTTTTTGTGTTCTCTAAAATTGTATTAAACAATTACGTTAAAAGGTTTCTATTTGCCTTTAGTTTTTTGAGTTTTTTTAAATTAATAAATTGGTTGTTGGTACAGTTTGAAACACTAAGTTTATTAAAATATTGTGAGAAATTTTAAAATTTTTACGATTCAATAAAAATGAAACACTTTTAGGCTGAAATTTATTTGCAAAGTAGGTCTCTTAAGTACAAATTATTTTCCTCCAATATTTGTTTGATAATTTGTTAGGAGATCCTCCCGTTGTTATTGCTTTGACAGAACAAAAGGATTTCGTATTTGAGCATGTAAACTTAGCCTTCTGTATGATGTGAGTGCTGCATATAACACGAAGACGGCAATCGATATAACCTAAGTTAACTATAAACGGCAATCTTACTTACTTACTTACTTAATTGGCCATAACAACCCGATTAACGGATTTCGGCCTGCCGCAACACATCCTTCCAGGCGCCTCTGCTTCTTGCACGCCTACGCTAGTTGGTCACACCAATCGATGACAGGGCTTTCTCGATTTGGTCCTTCCAACAGATACAAGATCGTCCTCTTCGCCAACTTCCGCAGATCCCCGCATCAAATACTCGTCTCGCCGGAGCATCTTCCTCCATTCGAACGACATGGCCGAGCCAGCGCAGCTGCTGGATATTAATACGCTGTACAACGTACATCCATGTCGTTGAGGAGCTCATACAGCTCACTGTTGAATGGGATGCGAAAATCATCGCCAACTCACACTGGACCGAAGATCTTACGTAGGACTTTTCTCTTGAATAATCTCAAGGCAGCTGCATCAGTTCTTAATAGGGTCCATGCTTCTGCGCCAGACTGACATCCATCTTACATTTTTTTTTTTATAAAACCAGCACTCAGGGGATGACCCCTACTTATGCAGTGCATTGTGCAGGTTTTTTAGGAAAGGTGGAAAGAGAGAGGGAAGATGCGAATGGTAAGGAAACGAGTTGCTGCTGGTGACTATAAAATGGCCAGTGCTATACCTTCACCATTAGATAGTCTACAGCAATCGTCCCCAAGAAGCCCGCAGTTTCTCACACCACTTATGTTGTGTGTGTTATGCAGAAGTGGCGGGACTTCGACTCCGAACTCCGATTTCTGAGAAACTTTTTCATGGCAGGCTTATTAACTCTCTAAGTAAATCTGTTGAGAGGAAATCGTCGAAGCAATACTTTTTTTTATATTTCCTTTTGATGCCTGACCTGGCATATGAACCCGGGCTTTACGTCTAATAAGCCAATACACTACGTACTAGAGTACGGTGACTTCGTACATCTGAATAATTTGGATAAGATTGTTATGATTTGTGATACACCGCAGTGAAAGTGTAAATTAGGCTGATTGGGCATTAAAACCCTTCAGTTAGGATTAGAACCTAGCTTCTCACAGCACCCGTATTGTGTACATAAGTAGGGAGATCTATCGTTTAAAGTCTAGAAAGATAGATTTTTGAGAATTTTTTCATGACAATTTTTCTACTCTGAGAGATTTTGTCAGAAATCTGCTGAAAGGACGTCGTAAAAACAATATTTTTTCAAATTTAGTTTTGTTGGAGATGTCTGACCAGGTACGGTATTAACCGTGGCCTCACGTCGAATTAGCTTACACAGAGGTAAGCCACATAGGCTTTCGTATTTCGATTTTTGCAGGATTTGCAACCACTTGGAAGGGTGGGAGATTTTCATGTACTTTCTGGGTACTCTCAAACTAGTTTGGCCAAGCTGGCTTATAAGAACGTCGATTGCCTACATTGTATAAGCGACTGGGACTTTCGAGTAATTAGTTCTTTACTGTTATTTTATAGACCCGTTGAGTTCATTAAATTTCGCTTACATACTTAATTGGCTATTACAACCCTTCAGGCAGGATTACGGCCTAGCTTCTCACGTCACTCCTGTTGTGTGTATTAATTTTTATACATGAGTGGCGGGCTCTAAAGTTTATAGCCCGAAAGATATTTGAGAAACTTTTCATGGAAATTTTTATTTACAGAGTTTTTGCCAGAAATCACCTAGAGTTTGAACCGTTGCCTTTCATCTAATAAGCCAATACACTACTAGACCATGGTGACTTCCCACTAACCAACAACAATTACAAAATGAAGACAAATTTATGCCATTTAAGCTGTCCCTGCCCAAAATAGAAAACCTCATCCTAAACATTGCAATGAGGCCAATAACTAAAAAGTCCATTATTCTTAAGCACCTTCAAGGACATACAGAAAAACAAAAACAAAAACAAAAACTAGACGAAAAGGAGAAAAATGACCACAACTATTATTGAAATGTATTAGTCAACGAAGGATATTTCAATTATTTTTCAACAGACCGACATGATGACAATGATTAAATAAAACCTTTTTCTCTTACATCAGTCTCCTGACTATGTATGTCCATATGTGTGTGTTGTTCGGGAGAAAAAAAAATTATAAATCGTACCTTAAAATAACAAATTCACTGAACTATAATTGCCCAATGAAGTGACAGTTTCCGGCCGGAGTTAGTTTGCCAAAGGAAAAGCCTTTAAATGTTCCCAACAGTAGGTGGAAGATGGAAGATGGTAGCTGGGCACTACGTTTACCGGTATGACTTTTTGATGTACGACAGATTTTCTGAGGAAACTAAGAAAAATGACTAAATGTCCACATGATAAATGATGATGCCCAAACGTAGATTACATAAGTTGGTAATTTTCTAAAACATTTATTTTCGTTTCGTAGAGGCATATGTTTGGAAAATGTTTTCATTTTCAAAGGAAGAAAGCTTTTTTCCTCAAACCTCTTCGCCTTTCATTCTATGGGAAATTGTTAATATCCGAATAAATGACAAGCACATGTCATACGTAAATGTGTAGAGTGCCCATATCTTTACTCATCTGAGATTAAATGGGAGTTTCGAGGTTGGCTGAAATGAAGCCACTTTTGTTTTTTGGTACGATTACTTTGATAGAGTGATAGATTGTTTGTTAATGATCCAAAGAAGGTTTGTCTGTTAAGTTTTTTTCCATTTTTCAATACAGGTTGTATAGGAGTACAAGGGAATTCTTAATGCAATGGCAATAGTTTTACAATCATTTGCTGTAGGTTAGATTTTTATTGCCTGGTAAATATCAGTGGCAATATTAATACGTTGCCTTCAAGATAGTATTTGAGAATCTAAGAAAAAGGTTAGGTTAGGTTAGCTCTGATATCACAAAGCTCACTTGAGCACACATGGCGGTCCGTTGTGATGTCACGGGTGAACACAGTCGCTGTACTAATCAAGTTCGGCCAAATCAGGGAAAAGGAAGAAGTTGGTCAGCGCAAGGGCTGTACAACAAATGCACGACTACCCCGCACTGGAAAACCAGCCAGAAAGTTTGATGAACGAAGCTATACCCTTAATATCAATAGATGATAGCTTTATCAAGCTGACTAGGAATTGGAAGCTAAATAACCTATATCTACACCTTACAAGAGACTGCCACTAGCAAAGAAAGTGAATAACAGTTTCCTCTTCCTCAGTGGACCTGCATCCATGGCAGACTATAGTCGTGATGACATCACGACCGAGATCAAGTAAGAGGTAAAATAAAATACGTACACCATTGATCATAAGCAAATTTAAACAACTACCATCACATTCTTTTATATGGAATAACTCAAAATAATTGGTACTCTCCGTGAGTATTTTCGGGATTCACAAAATCACGAATGCCGAGCTTTTTAAAAACTTGTACCGGGATTTTTCGGGATTGTGAATTCATATGTATTTTGACCCTACAAAAAGTCCCCATAAAACTTCTATATCACTTGACTTCGAAAATAGCATCTCAGATGAGGAAACCCCTACTTCCATTGCTAAAACATTATTTGATGACATCGAAGAATGCAAAAACAACCCTATAAAACGAATTAATAGGGTATCTGATTTAGATACTCAACTGTCCAAAGAAATAGATTTATTTACATCAGGAGGTGGTAAAGTGAATATTTACAAGCTGCGTACAGCTGTCTGTTGATTGCGAAAAGTGGTTTTCAACGGCAGGGTATGTTGACAACATAATTCGTTCAAGCCTATCCGATCACAAGTTTGATGCTTTAATCTTTTTGTTGGAATCCCAATAATTTTCTTAAAACTAAGGCATTTGCAGCATGTGTATTAATAATTTTAATTTTTGTTAAATTACCATTCTTTGTTACATTTTGTCTTGCTGTTACAAAATCCCCGAATCGTGGGATTTTTAAAAATCGATCCCGTTTGGCAACCCTAGTGAGTACATCTAGTGATCAGTATGTAGATGCTCAAGAGGTCAAAACCCTAGCTCTGAAGTCTTGAAAAACTCATGTCGACAGGTCGTTAGGACAAGAGTTAGAAGAAAAGTTTCCCAATCTTCACTCCATGAGCTAATGTTAATGATCATATTGTTTTATCCATTAAAAATGTAAGAAAAGTTTCAACTGCCAAAAGGATTTTTATGAGCCTTTTATGAATAAAGGCAAATAGTGCTAAGGAAATTAATTTCTCAAGAATTGTTATAATCAATGAGCCGCTTTTCTTATATGTGGATTCGTAATCTACCAATTAAGTGTCAAAAGCAAAAGATCCTCAGACATCATTGACGGGAGGTCATAGTATGGAGAAAAGTAACTGCCTATGCGAAATTGAATAAACTCTATGGGTCCTTATAATAACATGAAAGAGCTAATCGTTCGGTATTACTAGTCACACTTACACTACTTTAAGTTCATAAAAAAATAATATAAACTAGGTTGGCCAAGTTATACTGGGAGGTTATGAAAGACTCATAACCTTTGAAGTGGTTGAAGGCCCTACAATATTCGAGATATGAAAGCCTGTGTGGTCTTCCCCCATCATGACTATTGGAATAGTGATCAGTATTTACCCCTGACAAAGTGCTTTTTGAAAGTCGTCGTAGTTCAGTAGGCAGTGTGTTGGCTTATTAGAGGTGAGGCCACGGTTTAAGCCTTAGGCCAGATATTTCGATCAAACTTTAGGATCGACTATGACTAATTATGTATGTATGACGGAACTTTAGTTTAACGTCATTTCCGAACTCAAATATTCAAAGTTTTTGCCAGAAAACTGTTAAGAGGAACTCGCTGAAATAAATAACGTTTTCCATATTTTGTTTGACCAAGATGTCTAAGCTGGGATTTAAACCACAGGCTGTCGTCTAAAGTTAACACACTACCTTCTATATTATGGCAACTTCATAGTACATAGTACCTGGTAGAAAAACAAGATCAGTTTAAGTCTTAGGTCAGACATTTCGATCAAAACGTAATCATGACTTTAGGGTAGACTATGACTAATTATGTATATATGAGGGAACTTTAGTTTAACGTTATCTCCGGACTCATATAAGTTTTTGACACAAGGCTGCTGAAAGGAAGTCGCTGAAATAAATTTGTTTCCCATATTTATTTTATTCCTGGTAGAAAAACATCGGAAGTGTGCGCATTACACCTAAACTTGTTGAAGAATATTGGCTTTCTCTGGAGAAGATAACAAAACTTTCTACGATTACACTTCGGTTTCGCGTTCGGTTCCTGAACGTATTTGCAAAGGCCGTACAAATGAAATCGAATGTTAAGTTTTCTTTTGTTTGCAGAGAGTCAAACAAATGGTTTCCAATACGCTTTATTCTTATGCAAAGAAAGGATGGGATAATAAAATAAATCACTTGTAGAAAGACCAGACAGATCTAGATCGATATTTGTCATTGAAAATTATTATCGAAGGATTCTGATAATAATTATAACGCGAGAGCCTAGTAGGCTCTGAGTGTACATAACCGGAGACTAGAAATACATCAAAACAAGTTCTACAAAAAGAACCACAGATCACATGTTAGATGCTGCTTGAATTTTTTTTGTTGGAATCCAATTGCTTAAAACTAATGCATTTCCATACGTATGAATAATTTTTATTTTTGTTAATTTACGCTTCTTTCTTACATTTTGTGTTGCTGTTACAAAATCCCGAATCGCGGGATTTTTAAAAATCGATCCCGTTTGGCAACCCTAGTGAGTACATCTAGTGAGCAGTATGCAGATGCTCAAGTGTTCAAACCTCAGCTCTGATGTCTTGAAAAACTCATGTCGACAGGTATAGATTAATGACAGCTAGGAGAGTTAGAAGAAAAGTTTCCCAATCGCCACTCCACAGGCCAATGTTAATGATTGTATTGTGTTATCCATTAAAATTGGAAGGAAAGCTTCAACTGCCAGGAGGATTGATATGAGTCAATAAAGGCAAATAGTTCTAAGGAAATTAATTTCTCAAGAATTGTAATGATCAATGAGCAGCTCTTTTTATATGCACATTCGTACTCCAACAATTAAGTGTCAAAAGCAAAAATCATCAAACATCAATGACGGAAGGTCACAGTACGGGGAAAAGTAACTACAGACATACATAATTGGTCATTACAACCCTTCAGTCAGAGTTATGCACCTAATTTCCTGCTTATGTTGTGTGTGTTAATTTTACACATGAGTAGCGGGACCTACAGTTTAAAGTCGACTTCGAACGACAGATTTTTGAAAAACTTTTCATGGCAATTTTATTTTTACCCTCAGAGTTTTTGCCAGAAATCTGCTGAGAGGAAATCGCCGAAGAAATACTTTTTGTATTTTTTATTTTGATGTCTGGCCTGTGGCTCGAGAACCCTGGTTTTACGTCTAATAAGCCAGCACACTACCTACTAGACCACGGCGAAAAGTAACTGCCTATGGGAAATTCAATGAACTCAATGGACCCATATAATAACATGAAAGAGCTAATCGTTCGACATTACTAGTCACGCTTACATTACTTTAATTTCATAAAGAACTAAGGGGGAATAACCGACTTCCATATAAACCAGCTTCGTTAAGCGATCCTAGGAATACCCACGAAGTAGATGAAAGTCTCATAACCTTCGAAGTGGTTGCAGGACCTACAAAATTTGAGATATAAAAGCCTACGTGGTCTTCTCTCATCGTCACTTTCGGAATAGTGATCAGTATTTACCCCTGACAAAATGCTGTTTGAAAGTCGTCGTAGTTCTGTAGGCAGTGTGTTGACTTATTAGATGTGAGGCCATGATTTAAGCATTAGGTCAGACATTTCTATTAAAACGTAATCATGACTTTAGGGTCGACTATGACTAATTGTGTATATAAGAGGGAACTTTAGTTTGACGTCATCACCGAACTCATATTCTCAAAGTTTTTGCAAGAAAACTGTTAAGAGGAACTCGTTGAAATAAATATGTTTTTCAAATTTTGTTTGAGCAAGATGCCTAAGCTGGGATTTAAACCACATGCTGTCGTCTAAAGTTAACACACTATATTCTACATTATGGCAACTTCATGGTGCATAGTTCCTGGTAGAAAAACAATATCGGAAGTGGGTGCATTACAGCTAAACTTGTTGAAGAATATTGGCTGTCTCTGCGTACGCTTCGGTTTCGCGTTCGGTTACTGAACGCATTTGCAAAGGCCGTTTCAAATGAAATCGAATGTTAAGTTTTTTTTTGCTTGCAGAAAGCCAAACAAATGGTTTCCAATGCGCTTTATTCTTATGCAAAGAAAGGATGGGATAATAAAATAAATCACTTGTAGAAAGACCAGACAGATCTAGATCGATATTTGTCATTGAAAATTATTATCGAAGGATTCTGATAATAATTATAACGCGAGAGCCTAGTAGGCTCTGAGTGTACATAACCGGAGACTAGAAATACATCAAAACAAGTTCTACAAAAAGAACCACAAAACATTTTCTGTGCCATAATCCGGCACTTGGGACAAGATGAAAAATTCTAGGGTATACAGAATTTCAGTGTCTGCATACATACATGCAGCACATAATTGGTCATTACAATCCTTCAGTTAGGATTACGACCTAGCTTCTCACACCACTTATGTGGAGTGCGTTAATGTTATAAGTCAGTGGCGGAACCTACAGTTTGAAGTCGACCGCGAACGATGGATCTTTTTAAGAAGCTTTTAGTGGAAATTTTTATTTACTCTCAGAGTTTTTGCCAGAAATCTAGTGAGAGGAGCTCGCCGAAGTAATATTTTCTTTTATTCGTTTTGATGTTTGGCCTGGGGTTTGAACTCGGGTCTTTAGTCTAATAAGCCAAGGGATGATTGAAGGAGTTAACGTCAGACTGAGTAGATAGGACTTGATAGATCAATTTAACCAAAGTAGGTTACCATTTTCATTTGAATTTTTTTAAAAATTCTTTACATTTATCTGTAAAAGCATTTTGGATTACATACTATTTCCCAAAAATGTTTTCTTTTTTTATACAAATTTTCATTCCAACAAAATGTCAAACATTTTCCTCCTTTATGATATCTGTAAACTATTACATTTGAATTGTTGTAAATGTGTAATTCACTTATTATCTGTGAAGGGAAATTATAGCATGACTTATCGCTCAAAGAAAAAAAAAAAATGAACACCGATATGACACAACAAAAGAACAATTTATGAGAAATTAAATGCTGAAAATATTATGAAAACCTCCACCCCACAGGAACAAACAAAATCATGCTACGATTATGACAATGGCAAGCAAAAAACAAGATATACGCGTAAGTCACACAAATCATTTGCGGAAATTTTGCACACTTTTCAAATAAAACAATTGAAAGGAAAAACCTAAAAAAAAAAAATTATCAGAGACCTTAAATATTTTGATAAAAAAAAAGGAAAATCACCAGAAAAAAAGTGACGCACCCTACAAGGTTAACGAGTAAATGATAAAATTACAGCAACCATGATAGGGAAAATTGTTTAAAAAAAATTCCAACAAGAATTCCAATTTTATTCAAATTATTTTCAATCTTTCTTTTTTTAGTTCAAGATATTGTTTACCCTGGAATTTTTATTTGAAATTAATTCGAAATCTATTGTAAAATTTATGGCTTTAAACGTTCGTATTAATGGCTTTTAGTTGCAAATTAATTTACAACCCCGTTGATACGACATACGAATGGATTTTCCTTTTTCAATATGAATTTATTGGAAAATGAAATAAAATTTTAACTACAATTCTACGGTTATATTGCTTCATGCGTGACCAATTATTGAAATACAACTGGTTTCCAATTGAATAACAATAAAATTCAAACGACAAAAAGAATTTCAAATACATACAGCCCTTGGCTGGTACAAGTCAAATATAAAAGAATACGATACGCAATTTGAAATCCATTAGAAACTGATACTATCTACCGCAGTTTGTAACCATGCCATGATGACTGAGCTGTTTATTTTCACATTTAAAAAGGTAGTTTGTAATCATACATACATACATACATAATTGGTCATTACAATCCTTCAGTTAGGATTACGACCTACCTTCTCACACCACTTATGTTGTGTGCGTTAATTTTATACACGAGTGGCGGGACCTACAATTTAAAGTCGACTCCGAACGACAGATTTTTGAGAAGCTTTTCATGGCAATTTTTACTCTCAGAGTCTTTGCCAGAAATCTGCTGAGAGGAAGTCGCCGAAGAAATATTTTTCGTTTTGATGTCTGACCTGGGATACGAACCCGGGCTTTTCGTCTAATAAGCCAACACACTACCCACTAGACCACGACGAGTTTATAATCATACTGTCGGGTATTTACAATTTCTTGACCATTACTATCGTATAAATTCGATTCATCTTTACCTTACTCAGGTGTAGGCTTGTCTACTATATCTTCTGTTGCCTTGTCTACTATATCTTGAATAAAAGCCACAGTACAAACTTCCAAATATAATTGGTCAGAAAGAGTTTCAGAAAAAATATTTTTGAAACACATCCTCACTTGTAGTAAGTCAACCACTTTATGTTAGACTACGGAGACCGGTTCAAACCGTAGGTTAGACATCTCGATCAACACGAAATACAGGTATCCCTCCTACTAGAACGGTTGATAGGTTCCTATAATATGACGTGTTATGTCAAACCGTGCTATAGGAGACTAGAAGCTGGTACAAAAAAATATTTTAATGCCACGGAAGAAACTTTATTTTTATTAAAAATTACAGAATATATAAAAATCCAATTAAAATATAAAAAAAGTAAATATAAATTGACGTAAGTACATAAAAAACAAGCAAAAATCGGCATAAATATATATCGTCACCTAAAACGCAAACGGCCCTATCAAACATTTTAGCAATTAGACAGATTTTTTATTTTTTTCTAAATTTCTTTATTTAGAATCTGTTATACAACAATAAGCAAATTTTCTAATACTTAAAAAAATAACAGCTGTTATTGAATTAATTAACAATAATATTTTAATAATTATTATATAATATTAAATAATATAATATAATAAAGATAAATATTAAATAATTATAATTAATTAACAATGATAATTAAAAACAATAGCAAAATAAAAGAAAATTTATTCATAATTAAAACTATATGTAAAATAAATTATGAATATTAATTACAATATTTACAAAGTTACTATCTAAATGGCAAATCTAACACATGCAGTCTATTAAGTCTTCGTACGTTCTCTGTCTCATCTAGTAGACTAATGGCTAATGGATTGCTATGGTTACTCAGTCTTTCCACATATCTAGAACTAAATTCGGTTATGGTATCTTTAACTAAAGATATACTGAGATCCTTATGTATAGCCGCATTGGTCACGAACCAGGGCGCTTAAGTAATGAACCGAAGGGTTTTAGATTGATAACGTTGTAGTATTTCCACATTAGAGTTTTTAGCTGTCCCCCATAACTGTATTCCATAAGTCCGCACGGGCTTGAGGATAGCCTTGTATAGAATAATCTTGTTATTTAAACTTAATTCTGATTTTGGGCCCAATAGCCAGTACATCTTTTTTGTTTTTATATTTAGAAATTTACGTTTGATTTTAATATGTTCCTTCCAAGTAAGACGCTTATCCAGATATAAGCCTAAGTATTTTACACATTATACAGCTGGGATTAGCATTCCATTAAGCGCAACCGGTGGGCAACATTCTCTTCTAAGGGGAAAAGTTAAGTGTGAAGACTTCGTTGTGTTTATTTTAATTTTCCACTTTTCCAACCATTGATGGAGTATATTCAATTGTCTTTGTAACAGCGTAGAAGCTGCTATAGGACAATCCGCCGTCGCTATAAACGCAGTATCGTCAGCATAAGTCGCGGCTGTAATAGATCGTAAATGGGGCATATCACATGTATATATCGAATAAAGTGTTGGTCCTAAAACACTACCCTGAGGAACCCCAGCTTGTATCATCTTTATATTTGAAAATTCTTCTTTGATGTTAACGTAAAAGCAACGTTCACTTAGATATGATTTCAGAACAAGGTAAAATGGTGTTGGTAACAAAGATTTCAATTTAAACAATAATCCTGGGTGCCAAACTTTATCAAAAGCTTGCTGAACATCTAAGAATACGGCAGAGCTATATTTTTTTCTTTTCAAAACCATCAGTTATAACATTTATAATTCGATGGCACTGCTCTGGAGTACCATGCTTGCTTCGAAAACCAAACTGATGATCAGGAATGATATTATGTTGTTCCAAAACAGGTTTCAGTCTATGCAAAAATAGTCTTTCGAATATTTTTGAAAACCTTGACAACGAACTTATTGGTCTATATGATGAAATCTCGTTTTCATTTTTATTAGGCTTCAGAATAATAATGACTTCAGCACACTTCCACTGAGTCGGAAAATGTTGTAATCTTAATATTAAATTATATAATAAAGTTAAGAAAATAACACTTCTTTTAGATAAAATTTTAATTAATTTGGAGTCTATTTTATCGTATCCTGGAGTCTTATTATTTCCAAGCTTTGTAATTTCTTGTTTAACTTCATTTGGAGTAATATGATTAATAGGAAGACTCATTTGACATGGAGTGTCTAAATATTCGAGTATTTTAACATCACTGAGAGAGCGAGTCTGAGAATTAGGTTGGAAAATATTTTCTAAATGTTGACAAAATGCTTCGGTTTTCTTTTGATTTGATCTGCACCAACTGTTGTTTAAATCTCTTATAGGAATGTTACGTTGTGTGGGCCTTTTAAGATATTTTGTGGCATTCCAAAGACAATTATCATCTTTATTAGCGTCTAAAGATCTCAAATATTGCCCTGTTTTTTCATTTTTAAATTCCTTAAGCTTTTGTTTCAGCTGCATACATAAACGGTTAAAATTTCGCTTGTCAGTTGGGTTTCTACTTAATTGCCAGGTTTTTCGGATTCTCCTTTTATCACGAATTAGGTTTCTAATTTCAGCAGATATATAATTATTTGTAGTTGGCGGATTATGTGTTTCTGTAACATTTGGTGTTGACAAAAGAGCTGCTTCGTGTATTAGGCTCGTAAAATTTTCAACTGCTTCATCTAACTCTTGACCATTGTTTATTGTAAGATTTAGGTCTATATTTTTATCTATCCAATATGTAAACGAATTGATATCAGTCTTATTTGATATAATCTTTACTTTCTTCGAAATCTTGTGGAAAGTGGAATTATACGTTGCTATGATAGGAGTGTGATCAGAGCTAAGGTCATCACTATCTTGTATGTCAAGGCAGTTACTAGGTATTCCAGAATAAACAAGAAAGTCTAGTAAATCTGGTATTTTGTTCGGATCAGAAGGCCAGTAGGTCGGTCTACCAGAAGAAAGACTATTGTAATGTTTCTTAAGAATGCACTTGTGTAGTTCCCGACCTTTAGGGTTTGTCAATCTACCAGGAAGCGATTTCCTAAATTACTGAAGAAGTTTTCATAGTCATGACATGAAATAGAATGTCTAGGGGGAGAATAAATAGCAAATATAGAGATATCTCCACAATTCGTACTAACTTTAACTCCAGCAGCTTGTAAGTAGTTGTGACAAATTGTAGGAAGAACTTCGTACTTAATTGTTGATTTTATTAATATTGCAGAACCAGCATGTGCTCTATTGTCCGGATGATTTGCTGCTATCGTATCATAACCTCTGATATGAAAATAAGTTCTAGAAGTAAAAAGCGTTTCAGAAATCAAGAAGATGTCAACGAATTGAGTATTCAAGAATATTTCAGTTTCCTGTGTATGATTGGAAAGTCCATTTGCGTTCCATACAGCAATTCTGATATCTAGTTGCATAATTTGGTAACTAGAACTGACATCATGTTAAGTAAAGTATTCGTTAGTTCTACTTGTTTTGACATTAATTTTTCAAGACGTTCATATACACCTTCATTAGTACTTTGACCTTTCAAAACGTTCGCATAAGATGTGTTAGAATTGACATTTACATCAGCATAATTCTGGGGCCGAGAAGGAAATGGTAAATTTGTTGGTTGATGAATTGGTTTATCCTTCAATGTTGATTTTTTCTGTACAAGTTTTTGATAAACTTGAAAGCCTTTGTAGTTTGCGGTATGGTTTTGTAAGCAGTGAATACAACGAGGTGGATTAGATTTGTTCACAGTACATTCAGCCGTAGGATGATCAAGAGCACACTTTACTCAACGGAAAGGTTTTCTGCAATAGGCCTGAGTATGTCCAAATTGTTGGCAACGATGACATTGAACAATATCATTGACTTTCCTTGGGGGTTCAATTTTAACTACAGCATTATTTATGTACCGAATTTCATAAATTTCTTTGTTATTATTTTTTGGATCAAGATCAACATAAAACATTGCAAGGGGTTCCTTTGTAACTCTATTTCTAACATTACAAACGTTTCTAACATCGTGACCTTGAGCTATAAGTACAGCCTTAATGTCTTCTGGAGGTGTGTGGTGAAGGCCTTTGATTACAACCCTATAAGATCGTTCTTTACGTATTTGGTAAGTATAATAACTTATTTCTCGTCTATCGAAATACTTAACAAGTTTTCTGTAAGAATCTATACTACTTATCATAATTTTTATTTCGTTATCTCTCAATGTCTTATAACTAAAATCTTTTTTAGAAATGATAGAAGAAATATTACTTATCATATTTACAACATTGTTGACGTTTGATACAAAAATTGGTGGAGGTTTGATGTAGTCAGTTGTTTCATGACTTTTTTCACCTGTGCTGTTCTCTGCATCCAGAATTTTAAATGGATTTCCATTAGAAGTACCTGGGTTGTCATCAGTTGTGCGTTGTTTCTTTGCTAAATTTCCAATTGGGGATCTGCTTCCAGTATGTTTATGAAGAATTGGTATCGTTTGCCAGTTGTAAAATTAATTTTCTTCATCATCATCATTATCAGTATTCATGGTTATGTTTAGTAATTTGTACTCACTTAATTTTTTTTTTTTTTCAACTTGTTATTGCTTTTAATATATTGTTTATTGTATTCAATTGTTTGTAGAGAAAAGAATTCGTCTTAACTTGTTATTGTTTATTTATTTTTGTTTTAAGTTTATTGATTAATTGAAAGTCATAGCATAGCATAGGGTACCGGCTAGAATATCTACAGCCGTACAGTGCGTTGGCACTTAGAAAGGACAATTTTTAAAGGTTTTGCAATAATTTTATAAAAAAGGATATATGGGAGGTGGGCGTGTCCTTGAACCGATTCTTTTGAAAATCCAAATTTTTCTTAATTAAAGGCGTTCACGACAGTATACCAAATTTCAAAACCCTATTTTTAATTCCTTATATTTCTGTTCCTTCGTTTTAAGGAATCAATGCACTATGTGCCGTCTTATCACGATAGTAAATGAAATATAAGTTTATTTTCTTAACCCATGGAGAAGAGTTCTGTTTCCCAATGTAAAATCAGTGAATATTCAGTCTTAATTACTGACGTATAATTCATTTCAGTAGCATAAATTTCAGTTTTTACAATATGCACTCTATTTTTGAAATTAATTAATAAAATTTGCCGAAAATAGGTTTTGGTATTTTTTAAACGCCACAAATTGAGCTGAATAATATGTAAAATTCTCCAAAGTTGCTTAAAGATTAAATTCCTACTTCAAAAGTTATATCGCTCCTTTATTGCAACATAGTCATATCTCAAAAAAACTTGAACTTGGCAAAATGAGATTTAAGTTTTCAAGACATAAGTCCTATGATCTAATTGCCGCAAACGCTTTTTGCTATAACTTCGGTTCAGCTTGGGATATTAAACTGATTTTTTTTCAACATGTAAAGAAGGTCTAAAAGAACAGTTTTGCTTAAGTAACTATACATTTTTAATTTTCTGAGATATGACTATGTTGCAATAAAGGAGCGATATGTGAATGAAGTTGAAAAAAGGGAATTTTTTTGAAATTTTTTTTAACATTTTCCACATTTTTTTTGTAAACAACAAGTGCGATCGTCAAGCAATTTTTGCAAAATTTTAAAGTCGTTAACAACTGTGTTGAATGGCAAGACATAATATTCAGCCCAATTTGTGCCGCGTTAAATGTTAGCAGTAGTATTCTCTTACTTTCAAGTTTTGTTGTCGTATTTTTTTTTCTCTCAGTGTATTGTTACAACAATACCAGAAAATGGAAGACTAATAGCCAAACTAACTATTCAATTATAAAAAAAATATTGATTTTGCAGCTGTTAACATAAATAATGCGTTAAATTCACGAAAGTTAAAAAGGCCAAGTTTAAACGGCAACCCTATATTTCCGTTTTAGGGCAAGTGAGGGACAATCTAATTAGCAATTACGGTAGCTGACTCTACCCCCGAAGCATTTAAAATAATTCGGCATTTATAGCTTGAAAATGAAAAAGTACATTTTTTTTGGCATATTGCTATCTATAATTAATGAAAACGAGATAATAAAAAACGATGTTTAAATATTTAATTTATTTTCAACATTAATGGAAATAAGTAATGCATGTCTATACATTCATACATACGAATACGTATTGTCTAAAAAAAGAAAAATATTGTTTTGTATAAATATTAAAACGGCATCAGAATTATTCATTCATGATGTTCTTACGTAGAAACTGGTTAGTTAGTTCACTAAAAAAAAATATAAAAAAAAACGAATTTTTGATTAATAATATTTTTTTTTTTCAATAAATAATATGCTGCTACTTACAACAAAACGATTGACTTGATAACGTGGCCCTGTCGGCTGTGGTTGTTTTTCAGCATTTCGCATCTTCTCGAAACGTTCTCTTATACTGAGAGAATATGAAAAGATATTATAAAAACTGAATTACAAATACAATGCAAAGTATTTAATTCTATATAGGAAATAAATTTTGAAATTAATACAATTACACTCAAGGAAAAAATTATATGGTACTACATGTGTTTTTTCTAAAAATCTCTTCGGTTTTAAAGCTAATTTATAAGTTTTGCATATTTTTTACATTTAGTAAAGAGAAACAAAAAATTAAAGTAAAAAAATTGTCAGAGTTTGTTTATTTTTATTCAATATTTTTTATAGTTAATTCAAATTCTTAAAGGAAATATTTAAAGTTTAAAGCTAATTACTAAATATATTTAAATAAGACATACATTTTAATAATGCGATTTTTAATTACTTCATAGCATAGAGTTTATAAATTTTTGTAACTTATCTTGGGGAATTTCGCCCCATTTGTTTATTAAAGCTTCTTTCAGCACTTTTGTAAATTTCGGCACTTAAAATTCCGCAGATGTTTTCGACAAGATTTAGAT